>FTRY01000033.1:0-550185 GCA_900157415.1 Armillaria cepistipes
CCGTTGAGTCTTCGTCATTGATCTCCTCAAATGGAGAAGGGGGCGTGGGGTTCGAAGTTCTGTCGTGACCAGTCAGCGATGGCAGAACATTGCACCTCGGAACATACTCCATATCTTGAAAGGATGTTCCTTCATCGTATATGAATGGGAAGTGATAAATGCTGGTGGGGGCTAAGAGACAAAAAATGATGCGATTAGAACGGTACGGCATGTTCCTGATCGCCGAATACAGGCAACGGTCAGTTTTCAGATAAAGAAGTTAGAAGCATAGGGGTCGGATCAGCCAGGAACAAGTGTAACGGCTGTATCCGGGTGGTCGGGAAGTGCACGTCTTTGATATATATTCTTTAGCTCCCACCAGCGCCCCGTTTCCTTACAAGGTTTAACAGCTTCTTAGGAAATGTGTTCCAATTCCAAGGTAAATATCCCAATGGCCGAGGTTCAAAAACACCGTGATTGCAAAACTTCATATTGGCAAATGCTATGTTCAAATTGGAAGTTCGATATTGCTGGCATAGCCTGGCGAGCCGCATGCTGCATTTGGTGCCGAAGAACGGTAGAGCGGTAAATCTCATTTTTCGTGCATCCCTCGAGCCACAGGTCAGGACTTATCTTTTCGAATGCTTACAATGCGCCTTAATCTTGGCCCCAAGTCATTCCAAGGGGGCCCACAGAACAAACCGCTAAACTTTGTCTGGAGCTTAGCTTATTTTAGGCGTCCAACTCATACGACGTTGTATGGGATTTAGCTTATTTTGGGCAGTGTCCGGGTCTAAAGGGCGGTCCGCACTGAAAATAATGTAAGCAAGTCGTTCCAAAGTGTACCGATGTTAGCCACAATCAGTGAAAAAGCAAATTTGGAAGGGCAACTGGCAAGACTGAGAGCTTTGGAGGAACCTCGGGTCAGGGAGCTTTGCCCCACAGCTTTGTCCGAGATGTCATATTTTGCCAGGCAAATGATGCGTATGTGTGATCCAATGTTACAGCGCTTCCGGAAAATAATGAGAATTGTGGGAAATGAGGTCGTCATGTTTTCGAACCCAACTCAGCTTGTAAATACTATTTTTGGTATATACGCTGTTGAATCATTGACCCCTGACCGGTCTGAGAGTCGTGGCAGGAAATCCCTCCATATTGTTGCAGGAATTGGTAGAAGCCCCTGTGTTGAGCCCTGCTACCATATTCACATCAACGATAACGACTACCGCTTTTTCGGCATGGTACGGGACGAGTAAAAGGACATTCGTAGTGGTCGGCAAAGGAGAGATGCTGCCAAATGTGTCAAAGGATTATGACCAAACTAGGTAAATATCCTTGATTATTGAGCGATGTAACCGATGACGACATTTTCTGTGATTCTCATTATTTTCCGGAAGCGCTGTAACGAATACTCCGGATAAAGGGTCGCGATAGACTTTCCGAGGCTGTTCGTTGCTATATATGGAAAACCGGACATGGCCGGGTCCGTACAGAGACAATTTCGGCCAGTTTTGGCCGCCTCGCATGGCTTCCTCTAAGCCTCCAAATAACATGCGTAGTGTTAATTATAGTTAGATGCGCCGAGTTATGAAAAGAAAATTCGCAGTGAACACCTTGCTAGGATGTGCTAAAAACCAAAATTGTGCACGGCACGATCTATTCGCACATCATGATCACCTATCTTTTACCCATTTATGAAGCGAAATCCAAGCAATATCTCTGTCGAAACGCGACAGCCAGCGTGATTTTGGCATGAGCCTCAACCCCCCCCCCCCTCCCGTTTTAAATAATACAATATATGACTATTGTTTGCCATTGAAGAGTTCAAGTGTAGGCGGTTTAGTAGTGTACGCTGTGAAACAAGTCTTCAAGAGTGTCAGACAAACATGTAACACACAATGTCTAAACGTAATAGTGTTTACGATGTTACATGCCATGCAAGGTCCATATTCCGGTGCTTGAATGGATATACTGACAGTGAAACGTTCTGAGGCGACTTTGGGTTCATCTCTTCCACGATTTGCCAGTATTTTTAAACACTTTGATCAGTTGTTATCACACAGCAACGCTGCCGGGTCTGGGACTGTTGTAGGGATAAGAAACAAAATTCGAAACAATTGGTTCAAAAGTAGCTGCTTAGTACCAACCGAACGGACTGCGAGGAGTAAGAGTTAAGACAGGCGATTCATCATACAATTTAGGTGGTCATAATAATCCGAGGGACCCTCAAGCTTAACCCCGGCAATGATCGAGGGTGGCTGTGCTCCTCGATGCAAGCAGAATATGAAATACCCTCATCCTTCTCGATGCTATGATGACATAATCCATCAACATCGAGAGCTATACTTATTTGGCAACTGAGTGTTGTGACTACAAGCCAGTGGTACGGATGGACGAACGCTAGAGCAACCTGTCCATGTACGATAAGAAACATGTATCGGATGTGCTTGCCCGGTGTTGAGGGATGTCGCTGAAGTCGCAGTTGGCTACATTCAGTATTCCGCACTTGGTGATGTCTACCTAATACGAACAGTCGATACATCATGGATCGGCGATGATCTGGGAACATTCCAGTCACTAAGATCAAAGGAAATCGGTCTCCAGCGACTCGCAGGGCAGGTTCCACAGAAGGAATCAGTCGCAAACATGTAATCTGTGCCAAACAACAGGAGGAAATTGACCATGACAACAAATCAAGGCTACTGAAACTGGAAAGTGAAACATTCAAAGAGTTTATAATGCAACCCGTTCTTAATTAAGCTTGGACAATGTCGGCAACTTCCCCCAAGCGTAAGGTGTATTTGATTTCCAACGGGGGGCCTTGCGCTCTGAAGAAGTTATATCCGGATGTCCACAGCAGCGGCCCATACTACAACATATTAAAGCACTCAGACATGTATTTAAACAAGTTTCTTCAACGGTGAATCTACGTGTTTAGGCCATCTCGGTAGGGAAAACATGTACATCAAGCACCTTTGGTGGTTCAAGTGGAACGTCGATGTGATGTCCATGACAAAAACAAAACAAGGGCAACCCCAAAAATGCCCCAAGCAACACTGAAGAGTACTCTGTTCAATGTAGGACCTGGGTACAGTCCAAACATTAGGAACGCCGCGAAGAAAAAAAAAGTCCTATAAGTGAGGGTGTTTAGATCGAGCCATCATTATGTGTACACCGCCTACCCCCAATAAAGACATCCATAAGGTAGGCTATGCACAACAGCCATATTCTCGAATGTTCCAGAAGTGTCGCGAAATCCTTGGATCATTTGGCACTGTGCAAAAAAAAGCTTGTAAGGTGACACTGTGAATCAGCAATCGCACGCACTGCCTCTGAATAAGACACACTGATCATTTCGTCGTTCTTGCTTTGCAGCAACAAAGAGGAAATTATACTTCCAAGACACGCAACAACAGAAAAATAAAGACATATTTTTATGCGAGACGTATTTGGCGCCGCGTCGACGGATTGTATGGCAAGGACCCCAATGTCGAGAGCTATCACAATGGCGGACTTCAAGAAGCGTTAACTGCTGTCCTCATAAGTCTACTTTGGCACTTACATAAACACTAAGGTCCGAACACGACTTCTGGATCCCAGCGGAAAATTCTTTCCAAGTGCGACAAGAGATCATCCCGTCACAAGTCAAATATTCTATTGTTCTCAGATGTCTTCCAGGTGCATGGAATAAGAGTATGTTTAGCGTCCTGAAAGAGTGAGATATTGTGCGAGGATTGTCAGTATAAATTGACGTTCCTCTGTTAAGTCGAACAGATGGTTCCCCGTGGAAGTTTGCCAACTTCTCTTCGGCTGCAATCAACATGTTAAACTTTAAATCAACATAAAGTGACATGAGACTGACCGAAATGTTTCAACAGAATGAACATAATACGACGATGTCCAGGCGCATTGGCGAGTTCGGTTACTTCTGTGGGTAGCACTTCCAGCATCGTTCTGAGCTCTTCGGGAGCATAAGCCGTCGTGGACGTGGGTGAGATTAGACTGTCTGGCTTGTGATTCCAGTTTTGTTACAAGACGTTACTGCAGTTACTCACCGCCGATACCATGACAAATCTGGTCGTGGAGCTCCTCAAGGACATTTTGGCTTGGACATGCAATGCCGGGATACAACGCTCGGTGGTGCCTGCAAAAGACCAGATAAGTCAAGAGAAGTGTTAATGGCACTATCATACCAATATTGGCCTTCCACCGCATACGCTTGGATGACACTTAGTAATCAAAACAAAATGGGGATCAACAACATTACCAATATGAGTTTCCGAGTGCACACCCTTCATTTTAAACACAAGACTCTGTGATGGGGTAACACTTTCCAGCCAGAAAATCACCCTCGTCGGATGATATGCGAGATAATACTCGCAGACGACGCGACCGGATTCGTCTGGAACAATATCGAGGACGAGATCCACGTCATTAGGATGAAACATTTCCTCGGTCTGGGCGATAGTTTGCTGCAGTGCGACCAGACCATCAATGGAATGTTGGATAGCTGTAGAAGTGGGTGTGTGGGTGATGTTAGCGTCGGTGACTATTGTCCATCTCTGGCAGAAAAATCAGCTTTCAAGCGGTAGAAAGTCGCGGACTCACATCTTCTTTTCGAAAAATATATTTTGCCCCTTCGGGATGGACATGAGTGGTCCACAATGGTACGGGAGACCTGGAAACGTTAACGTGGCCATATGGTCCATTCAATCTCCTCAACCAACCCTGCGTATGATAGTTTTGCCTCAGGAATATTGTAATCGCATTCAGTGGGCGAGCTGACCATTTTCAACAGAAAATTCCAATTATAAGTTAGAGTAGCCTACATTTTGATATTTCGGGCATAGCGTCTTTGCTCCGTTGGAAGGATCGGACGTAGCATAGCGTGTGAAGCAGAAGGTCGATACACTTGAGTGTGGCTCATGATACGTTTAGGAATCTGGTTGTGTGATAGACAATGGAGCGAAAGGCGTTTTTCTTAAATGTGTATTATTATTTGGAGATGTTGCTTATGTCATCTCAATGTCGGTCCGCAGTCACTTGCGATACCGACTGTTAACGTGACTAGGACATTATATAGGCAAGGATGCACTGAGCTCGTTGTTTAACCTGGGTCAATACGTTTCATAACAAGTTCCTCCGCTGGATCAAATTCAAGTGGCGTCTACAACTTTACAATTCGCTGACTAGATATCTGTGAAGTTCGTTCAAATATTGGCAGTTTGTCAAAGACGAACACACACAAGACAGGGAACGGGGCAGTCTCTCGTGTATCTTCCCTTCACTATACCCCGAATGGTGAGGATCTTCAATGACAGGTCATCTACTTAACTTTGAGTTTGATCAGTGAACAAAAGATAGGCGTTTACTTCGCAGGCTGATCGTGTCGGTTTTGCTTCTTTTGGGAACAGATATTCTTCAATTTACGAATATATATCTGGAGCCGTTGTCTGCAGGTCGACGAGGATTATCAGAAAAGACTAAAGGTGGGAAAAAGTTGCTACAAGCCTCCATTTTTTGTACCGCATCGTTTCTCTGCTTTCAAGCAGACAAATGGGTCCTATATCAGATCCCATTCGCACCTTTCAGCCAGACTATGAGCAGACTGATGTTCACAGATAGATATGAGTCCTTGACAGGGAACGCGCAACAAAGGAAAGGATTTATACCAATCTGTTACACACACGGTCGTGATTTACATGGCATGCGATACGGATGACAGGCTATTAAGCGAACGGGAGACTAGAATCCGCCAATTAAAACACTCAAGATGGCTCTTTGGAGCTTTGTTGGCAACGGCGCCCTCCCTTTAAAGCCATTGTTCCGCATTTCTTACATATTTTTCATGTATGGTTTTGTGGGGAAATGAATGAGTTTTCCTGAATAGATATTGCGTCTTAAACAATATTACCAGACAAAATGAGTGTGACTGAAAGTCGGGAGAAGTAAATGTCCGTTACATTCTGTGATGGACGGGTGGTGACCACGATCCCATAAAGGGTAGTGTGACTGTCACCTAGTTTGTCACGCATCGAGCTCGTTGAATTTTCTATTGTTTACCTGAGCTATAAATAGCAATCTCTGTTGGTCCACCACTTTTTGGAACCGAAAAACACATCAAAATCCTTCGGACATTTGATTGCCTTCTTGCCACCCTAAATCGTCTTCAACACGAAAGAAAAAACCTGGTCTTCTATAACGTTTTGATGCGCGAAACGCAGCAAGTTTTTAACAAAGAAAGCGCCTTTCCATTGTTCTGAACCGTGGAAACCGCTTCTTTGATCTGTTCTTTGCGTTGATTTCCTTATCGTAAAACAGTATGAAGCCGAGTTCTGCCCTTCTTTTTCCCGTCGAAAATTTGCGCGTAAAGCCATGATGTTTTTAGAACTACCCTTTCAAACGTAAAAACATACAGGATCATAAGCATTTCAATGTTCCGATGATGAAGCATCCTTGATCCTGTACGTGCACCGCATCCGTACAGCTATCTCTCTGGACGCTTTGCATCCGACTACGTTGGTACCCGCTATTAATTAAGATTAGTTTGGAACAAAGAAAAGCAGACTCTCGATGGAGCATTGATATCAAATTAGTATTCTCTTTCAGGCATTCAATATTCGACCGATCATCTTTATGGGGGGCGCAAGTTGTTCCGTTGGGAGGTGGAAATCTCCGTTAAGGGTCAAGGTCGCTGTCCCTGGCAGGAAATGTCAATAAGTTCATTGCTGAGACAGTATAAACTAATGAATTTAAACGATTTCACAACCGTGATTCTTTAAAGCGTTGCATGAAGAAAGCACCTTTTTCATGTGAATTCTGTGTGTTCATAAGTATTTTATTCCGACAACGAATCAAAATATTGAATGGCACTGCCGTTCCAGACCAGCCTCCTTGTCAGGTCAGGGCAGAAGACACATGTTATAAAGGACGACGTATCAGGGCTCAGAATTTCTTTGATTGATTCTCTGCCAGTCTACACCTCAATTTGTGCTCTAGACTTCGTATTCGGGTCAGCCTGAGCCGAGTCGTCGAACACCTCTCTTGAAGACGTGTAAGGTTTACGTATCCACTTATTTGGCTATTGCAGCGCTACACTTCGTGGCCTGCACTCGTAAAGCCCACATAACAAGTTTGGTCGCAGCAAATGGTCGGTTTTTGACAATGACGCAAGGTCATGCGACTATCCATGGTGCGACATCGGTCCGCATGTTCCGAATGCTTTTGGCACTACTGACTTTACCTTACTGCCCCATTTCCGTAGCGTCCTCGAGCGCTAAATACTCATCGATGCTCATTGACTTGGCAGCAATAAAGACCTATTAGGAATGTTACTCACATGCTCACCAGTATGCAACTTGCAAGCATAGATGCCAATAGGGATTCCAGGGTATGTTCAGATTTCATGATTCACGACAACCTGATTCTTTCTGGTGTAGGAGTTATCCCATTCGCTGACATGGACTAGTTGCCGAACGCATCTGGTTTACAGAATCTGAAGCTGCAAACCAGACACGTTGATGACAGACTAGGGTTGGCACCAAGGCGTTCAATTATGACGTACTTGTCCCTCCTCAAACCTCGTCTTTGGAGGTGCAAGTACGTCATAAATCCTCGTCGAAGTTCATAAGGTCATGTGATCAAATTCCTTCAAGATTTCAATGAAGTGGGGAGCCGCCTTGCCTGTGTGGTCCGTGGCCGCTGACTAAGCATACAGCCACCGAAATTGTGAAGCTGGGCATTGATTGAATGACCACTCAATTATTTGCTCATTGAGTGCTCATCCCTAGAGCAGTCCTTCAAATAATGGAATATAATTGGTAAGTATATACTAGAGGGCATGTAAATGATTAAATATGCGTACAAGTCGTGGAGCATGCAACATGAGCATGTCAGTCACGCAGTTGTCACACTAATTAATGAGGTGATTGTGACACAATTTGTCTGCATGATTATGACTGAGGATCATTCCCTTTCCTCTCACACTATAGACATGAATCATATAGATTGAAGGTCTCTCGGGAATGGCTCAAGCAAATGTTGGGCTTTTGATAGCTGTACCTAAAATCCATCAAGGATCACAATAATACTGACTGAATATTTTATTTCTGCCAAATACAAAACCGAGATATGGATCGGATAGGAATATTTGGCTACTAATCTGGGCCAAAAGACGAGGTGTTGTGCCGTAATCCTGCAGCTTCACTTTTTCCCTCCATAAAGGCCCTGGCAAATATGACCAAATATAATTTCCCTTACAGGCGTTGCGGCTCCCCAAATTATGAAGTCTGCCACCCAATGCGGCGTCGCTCCTTACCACCACACCCACTTTGACTTTCTGCAAATGTGTATCCTACATCTCCGCTTCTATTAGATGGTTTATCCAACAGGCAGAAACGGCACAGATAATGGCACAGGTATGGTGTGGGTGGAGTCGTCCGGCTGACCGACCGCACACGACAATGCATAGGCTCGTTTACGAGCCGGCGTTTCGCCCACGTGGCTGCGCTATCACTTTAGGACAAAAGCAGCTGGGCAAAACAGAAACGTTTTAAAGGGTCACGCTTTCTGTGACTTGGGACTTCGAAAAATTTGGTGTCCTCCCCGCCGATCCTGATATTTGTCCACTCCCCTCCCTCTTAATGCATTCCAGATACATCTATTTTACACTTTGATTACTATTGTATGCCCCACATATCTTGTTTCAAGTGTACCGCCTTGAAAAAACTACTCGACTATCTGCTCTCGTGATGTCATTGTTCTGTCACGCGGAACGGACTCAATTGGGTAGCAAGATAGAGCATTCGATAAGAGTGAATTTATTCGATCTTAAATGATTTGTAAACAGAGGTGCTATGCATACTAGTACTTCTAGAACCAAATCAGAGGCGGAGGAGACGTAGTGGCCACCAAAAACGAGGGCAGGGCAGAAATCAGCGAAATTTTTCCAAGTCCCAAGTCACAGGAAGCGTGACCCTCTAAAATGTCTCCATATTGACCAGTCTGCTCGCAAGCTCCCCACGTGAAAACATTGTCAAGCTATACCAAACAAACAACCGTGTATGGAATTTGCAATACGAGGTGTAAGCGTACTGGCTAGCGAGTCTAGACAATGCAAGATGGTGTCTGACTAGGTGATCTGCATTCGACGTACCATTCAACACTGTGCCAATTGGAAGGGGAAGAACCGGTTCCATCTGTTTCCATCCCTTTCTGAATCTCTGTGCCCATTCTGAGTTCTACGTCTATACATTGTATTGAGGATTTAATAGGTATTATGATTTTTTGCAAATGTCCACTTTTGGAGCCAATCGTAAAGTATTACACCCTCCTGAAAGGACCAGTGAAAAGAATTGTGGCTGTGACGTTCTCATTTCGGATACTCGGCGACGCAACAACAACTAAAAAGGACAGGTGCCCTTTCTCACAAATCCAATCATTTTGGCCCAAGTACCTGGCATGTAGTCTATGCAGAAGATACAGATGGTCCCTCTCATCCATTGTCGAAACATTATTCATCCACCCGGACAGGTTGGGATTGGTCATTTTGATCCCGTTCTGGAAATATCCTGCTCCGCCGAAGAGTTTTTGACCGGGAGGTCGGTGCCGGACCCGGCCGAGCGGATATCAAATACCGATTAAATTAATTAGGCAATAGGCTCGTCCAAAATGGAATTTCAACTCCAGCAATTTGAAAAATTTGAAGGTGAGGAAGTCTCCGGGGTCATGCTGCTATATATGGTAAGAGCAAATACATACAAATACCGGTTATCATCATAACCGGAGCGTACCAGTCTTGTATTCCATACGGTAGTTTCATATCGCCATGACGATTCTTCAATATTACGCACCTTCTTCAGGTCATGAGATAAAATGTCGGCCCTTGCATTGCCTTTTTACGTCACGAGTTTTTCAGCTAGGATCAAGCTAGGACAACGAGTCGAAATGTAGGTTTGCATCAACGCGACAGGAAATCAGGTCTCGAGTGTCTCTTAGAACTTTACTAGAAATGTTCGAGAGTACATGGATCTACCCCTCGCAAGGAGGCCACATAGGAAGCATATGTTGCAAAGATTGGTTAAATGAATTAGTAGGATCAGCAGACCGGAGAGCTTATGCAAATCTACTGATAGGCGCTCGTGAGTACGGCATTTCCTTTCGCACGGCCCTAGGGGGAAATCCACGCTAGGTGTGTTCTCCTTCTCTCAGGCCTCTATCCTTTCATTCTTGATGTCTTATTCTCGCATCCGTCTCCTAACAAAGAGCAACAACAAATCATCCAAAACTAGCATCGTACATCGTGCTGCTCACGCGGTACTCGAATGCTTCAAAACTCTCGAT
The DNA here is from genome assembly GCA_900157415.1 of Armillaria cepistipes. NCBI lineage: Eukaryota > Fungi > Basidiomycota > Agaricomycetes > Agaricales > Physalacriaceae > Armillaria > Armillaria cepistipes. The sequence goes on from FTRY01000033.1 coordinate 10,321, forward strand.
GTTCGTTGGGGTATCTACGGCGACCTGGCCAAAGAACTTCTCTGTGATTCACAAACTTCACGGACCCGCGACTCTGTGAGTTTTGCTTTATCGCTCTTCATTGTGTAATCTGATTTATGACGTGCTAGTTGCAATTGAACATTCATATCATGGGTAATTCAGAGACGCTCATGCATGCCATCCAGCGATTGACGAGTGTTAATCGCCGATTCTCCCTCACCACACGCGTTGCTCCTGACACAGTTCACATGTCCTACAAAAGGTCGCTGATAAGGAGGCACAGATGCAATATTATCTTCGTCTGTGGTCCTTTGTACGGTACTTTCATCGTCAAGGACCTTCCTCTTCTTCCAATTCAGGTTATTCTATATCAACTTATGAAGTCGGGAGACGGACAGGTGGCTGAAGTCATTGCAATCAGTGAGGCGTACCTACGACTGCCTGATCTACCGCCTTCTATATGGGACCTCACTCATGCAGAGCAGCCACTATTCCTCGAGCGTTTAGCGGAAGTAGAGGCTACATCACCTTCTGCTGCAGGGTTATTGGCCCGTCTGTATCCCGCCTTGCCTGTTGATTTTTCTTCTATCCTCATCCCCAGACCTCGCCAACAGGCGAGAACAAGTGGTGCGCTACCCCCGGTACAAGTCCCAGACATCAATGCACGTGGTGGAGTCGTCTTTCGAGCAGCCGAGGACGCTACGCGTCTCCTTCAAGAGTTGGGCTATACATGTGCCATCTTTGGCAGTGCCGCTTGTTTTCTTTATGGAAATAACCGTCTCCCAAATGTATGTATCCTCGCTCTTGTCGACCAAGGTTGAGCTAATACACCATTGCAGGATGTCGATATCCTCATCTCGACTGCTGAAGACCCGGAGGTGATCAAGTGCTCTCTGGTCAACAAGAGCCCTCTCCATTTCTACCTTGTACGGGCCAAGACACCCGGGGCGACTTACAAGGTGTTATGGTACCGACATTGTGAAACTATCGGACAAAGGACCTTTACTAGGCAAACCAAAGTTGATATCGTGGTAGCTGGCACGATGATGCTACCCTTCCCATCATTGCAATCCATCATCATTAAGGGAACGTTCCCCGTCGTTCCCCTAGAGGTTCTTCTCTTGCACAAGCTTCAAGGATGGTATGATCATCTGATAGCGCCCGAGCTGCACAAGCAAAGAAAGGGACCTGTCGATGTAGAGGATATCCGGTGTACCCTCAGGATTGCGGTCCGGAGTCTGACCGGGACTGAGAGATTGTGGGCTCTGGTAGCGCTGGATTTCTTTGAGGAGGAATTCCGACAGCTTACGTTGGATAGGGTGAAACTCTTCTGTTCTGTGTTTGCAGACTGTAGGGACGATTGGTACCAGCTGGGATTTGAGGTGGTGTAAATCGTTATGTGAATTTGGCCTTTGTACGATGGACTATCGTCTCATTATTACCCAGTTACTTTATTAGATAGTACTGTGCCAGTCTGAACTCTAGTTTAAACTATTCGTCTTCCGGTACGAATCCGAATATTAACTTTCGACGACTTTATGCATCATGCAGCCAAGGATACTTAATCAATTCTATAACTGACACTCTTCCCGTGGGTGAAGCCGGAGCATGCGAAAAAGAAAGTCAACGAATAACTCAGGTTCGTCCTCGGATTTAACGGAAAGCGCAATTCTTCCATGTGTATAATGAATTCTACACCGATATTGTAGCCACAATGATTTCCCTTAATAATTGAATAGAGGATATCATCCGGTTGTGTACAGCCTGCACCGAATTTATCAAAGCGTTTGTCACAAAACGCCCGACTCACGACAAGCTGTTATCTTACTTGAGATGGAAAACGATGAGAATAGGTATGGGGTGGCATGGATTATAAATATCTTAGTGGACGAGAGTACAGATTGTTCCAGAGCCATCACTGTTGGTCACCGATGCATTCAAACGTTGGCTATGGCGAGTATGGCAGATGGTAATATGGTACAACTGTAGAGACTGATACATTTAAGAACTCCAGGCAGGCACTAAACAATACGCATGATCTACTTAGTAACTTGACTGTCAAACAACTCTTTCTGCATAGTACGCATAACACTTGGCAGTAAGTCCCGGCCATAACACCTTTGGCCTTAAGGTCAACGAGCCATTGCATTTCCAATTTCCCGACACCCGCGACCGAAAACGATTTATAACCGTCATCTCGTTCAGGTAGTTGAAATAATATTCGAGTATGCCCCTGAAAGATAATGCGCACTTGATAGTCGATAATCTGTTGCCAGCTCCGAGTCGCTGTCAATCCTGGCTACATCATTCGTCACCAATAGACATCCCCAGTGGCATTTCGATCTTAGCAGTGATCGTTGACTCTCTAGCGACTTCAAAAGTGGATGAAATGGAGACAAATTTCTTCACTCGTTACATCATTTTGGGCGCAACTTCAATGGGCTAGTGATCTGTGATGGTGTCGAAATGCGAAGCTGAGATCTGTAAGTAGCAACTTTCGCTTTGACTTCATATTCTTTAGAGTGATGTGTGATGATGGAACCAGGGAGAGCCGAGAAGCAGCTTGGTTGTATCCGGAGAATGGGAAGCTGCAGAACATTTAGTTTTGTCTTGAGTAAGCGCTTTGCGATCCATTCTTTGTCGGGATTGATTTCATGGCTACTCGGAGCTTTGGGTATCAGATGCAATTTCAGTGAGTTTTATTCTCTATCCGAAAGTTTATAGACAGGATACCCTAAATTTCTGATAACCCTGTGGGCATGTTGTCTTTTTCCTGCTCTCTTCTCGTTCTGAGAACTTATCTATTCAATTTTTCCATGTCGACTTTGTAAATCGCGCCATCCTTTGCTGACATATCCTATTAAATTCATTTCCACTGACCATCACAGTGTCCGTGTTTACGATACTACAAGGCGTACTATGAGCTGGAAATGACCCGTTCTGCCGATAGATCCTCAAGCATATACTTAAATGGGACTCGGGGTTTCATCACAATTTCATCGTTCTCGTTTGAAGTGGACGTTCTGTTCCTTTGTTTCCGAATGCCTCCCGAATCTTGTCGATCTCTAAAGCGGCAGCAGTGAATCGACCTTAGACTAGACTCGAGGAGAGCAAAAGAACGTGGACGTTCACATCAACGAAGGAAATGATGTCATCATCATGCCGAAATCTGCCGAATCTCTCCAACCTTCAAATGTACGTCAAATATGCTCTGACCCGACCACCGTTCTGGAGAATTCTCGTCGACTTGCTGGGTAGCCTACCCTATTTCTCCCTGTTTCCATTCACCCAGGAAATGCGACATCCGACAACGCCGATATCTGTCCAGAAATCTCCGCAAAATCTCTGTCAAGACACAGTGTATACATGCGGTCCCTTCGAATATGGCCATCGTCTCTTGCACATAACGTGCATTCAGCCAGAACTCCGTTTTGCGAGGTATGTATATCCATGCCGCCATTCGAGGCTGCGCCCGAGGGTGTTACCTGACCTGTGTCTTCAAGATCTCTCGTCACCTACTGGAAACTTTCCCAGTCTACAAAAGCTGAGGAAACCGGCGACGAATTGAATACAACCGGTGCGCCACATTCATCCATATCGTTACTTCTACTACTGTTGTAGTTTGAGCATGGGAGGGAACGAAAAGAGCAACTCGTTTAGACCTAGTATGTCGACATGGTGGTAAACGGTAAAGAAAGAAAAGCTACGGGTACGGTAGATAACGGGTTCGGAGCCGGTTGATTCCGACGGCTCGTACAGCCACCAGTAACTCCAATAACTCCCTCCACTCCTAAATATTCTGTTTCAACTTCGTCTTTGCAGGGCTGCCCAGAGGTTTTACGCGCCACGAAGCCGGGGTTTCTTTTTACTAACAAGCTGGTAGGTTGTGCGTAGTCTTCAAAACCCTCTTGAACTTGTTGAGCTCATCAGCGCTCAGCTCTTCAAAGTCTTAAAGGATCACCATCTACGGCAGCAACGAACCGTTGCTCCTTTGCCCGCATCCTACTGCAATCCCCATACGGACACATCGCACTCACTGTACTCGTCACTCTACCGACCACTCTAGCTCCTCCGCACATCCATCTGATATCTTGCTCGGTCTTTCTCGATCTAGAGCAAGATTCATCAATGACCTAGCGAAGCTCGCCGGTCTCGTTGTTTTTCCCAGTCTCGATTTCTCTCAATCTTTAGGCGGCAAGCACTACCTACCGCGATGGTGATCATGATGGTGATTTTCCTTCCATCAGCACCGGACAAATGAGTCTCGTTCCTTTCCTTCATGGTACCTTCTTTCGCTGCCTTCCGATGCTACAAGCGACAAAATTATCCACATGTGTTTCACGGGTAATAAAGGATCTTGGTCTTTATCATGAATGAGAGAATGACTGGGTAGGACGTCGATCCCTTTTGAAAATCTGACATCCCCAGCTAATGACTCATCCATCAGGACCATCGTTTGCTGAAAGCTCTCTTTTACTGGGAATTCGTCCATTCGAGGGAGATCATTATTCGGTGTGGCTACCGAGGTAAAGCCGGCGCAATAGGGAGTTTATGAATTGGATCACAGGTACGTCGAGACCCGTACCTCTATCTGCTGTGTTGGGCTGATTGAGCCCTTAGACGGATCTCCGTGACCGGTGTAGGCGAAGAGAATGTATTCAACGCACATGTCTATAACCTCGCCCACGTCCAATGCAATAAAATCAAATGATGAGCGCCTTATCACAAGCGACGGAACAACTGTAGGCTCTACAGTGCGTTCCGCTTTCGTGTCGATTTCCCCAGGCTCAACTGGAACTATGTAGACGATCGCAGCTTCGTGTCCAACCCTTCACTGGTCGCCATCATCAAGCCGTTCCAGAGTGCCCGAGCCAGCATTTTCGTCAACGCCCGAGGAGGAGGAAAGACAATCCAAAATCCGCGTCAAGCTGACTCGAGACTGGATGCTGCCTCATCTGGCTGCTTCTGAATGAATCTTGTACAGTGATGAGCCATGGACGAAGACATTGGTTAGCGCCGTTTTTTTTTCAAAGAAAGAGAGCTCAACTATTATCTCCCAGAAGTCGTCGATTCGTGAGGTCATTACACGACCCCTTGAAGCCCGTGCTCGCACTGCATACCGAAATAACGTTCACGCATGATGATCACAGTACTAGGGGCCATCGCGAAGCAGAAACATGTGTCGGGTGCGTTTATTCCTCTCACTTCCACCACGTCCTCTCCAGATGCCTCTCCGCGCTTGGAATTATAAAGAACGCCTCTTCCCTTGACCGTTTGCTGTACCAGTGTCTTTGCACGATGTTCCACTTATGCCTATCATGGTGATTGCTGATGTTACATGGGGGGAGAAAAGAGACACCAGTGAGCGTGCCGTTCAGTGAGGAGAAGTACCTCGAAACTTCAATTAGGCGCCTGATTGATAATGCGTACTTGATAGTCCATGAACGTGTTGCGATTTGCGGTCGATCCTGGCTATTTCATTTCGTCACCTAGAGAACCCCCCATTTCGACATTAGCAGGAACGGTTGACTCTGGAGCGACTTTAAAAACGCTCGATACGATGCCAAGTCTTCACTCACTAGATTATTTACGGCAAAAATCTGATGATGGTTAGCGCTCTCTGATATGACGAGGTGGTTACTCGGTAGAGCAGTTTAGCATCAACACGGCACTGTCACTGGTCAGCACGGCGCCTAGCCTCAAAAGATTCAAACCGCACCTCTCACTAACGGTTCAATGGGTCTATTTCTCCTGCTTGTCTTATCCTATTGTTCCTTCTGACGAGCTCGCATATACATATGCGCTTGATTCTACGTTCAAATGTCCCATTGCAAGCAGAATGTACCATCTGTACGTTAGAAGCTGGGATCAATAATACTCTGCTTATTTCCATCCTGATCAGCGGACAAATCAAACTCGCATTCGTCAACTCTCTTGGAGGTAATGTTACCGTTTACGACCTAGTCTCTACTTTATAGACGAATATCACTATCAGGATTACGTGAAAGGCTTTGGCATCGGTGACCGTGGTCTAATTTCTCGGAGGCTTGCCCTCGTACTCCGACTGAAACTGTGAACAAAGACAACGTAGGCAAAGGTATGTGGAATTTTGTTGTCTTAATCAACATCATCAGGCTCAGCTAAGCCTTATCTAGGAAACGTCGCAAAATGGCCCAAAGTGGTGCTCATGATGATGGCTCATCGATTATCGTTCCAATGCAACGCGCGTACACCAGGATGAAGTTCATATTATATTCCTCCTTTGCAGACACTCCATGCAATGACCTCGGAGTCGATGGACTGTTAGATCGACTCAATACCACACTCGGAACTTCACACACTCTGGACTCCCCATCCATCTCCTCCGCTCTCGAAGACTGCATCGCGCATAACCACGACTTTGGTACTGCCCATGCGCGCCTCCGTGGGAGCTGGAAAAAGTGGGACACGATGCAAGCGGAAATGCGTCGCCGTGAAGCCAGAGCCCGGGATATGCGACAAGATGCTCTAGTTGGTAACCGGATTGTCCAACCGTACATGGTCCCTCGACGCATCTGGGATCTATACAGCAATAGGGTGGTGCCATGGTGGATAACCGGCCATAAACATCGACTATGGGCGATATCGCATGATTGGATGGATGAGCAAGATCGTATCGAGGTGCAGACACCCATCAACGGATACAAATGGCCTGTACCCATCCCAAAAGACACGAACCTGGATCGTGTTCGCACTGAGATGCTGAATTTAGGCCTGGAATATGTATGGCTGGATATCCTCTGTTTGAGGCAAAATGGTGGGCCAGGGGAGGCTCTACGTGCGGAGGAGTGGAAGGTTGATGTGCCCACTATTGGGCATATATATAGCATCTCCTCGACGGTGTGCTACCTGAGCGGGCTGGGGCGACCTTTAAGTTTGAATACAGGCACCTTGGAGAGTGATCGCAGCTGGTTCAGACGGCCGTGGACGCTACAGGAGCCAGGCCGTCGTCCCGTCATTGCGGGCGATACACCCGATGGGCCTCTGCATGCTAGGCCAATTGACAAGGAGGGAAACTACAGGGACGAGTTGTTGACGAGGTTTCACAAGCACCTGAGGTCCTTGAACAACATAAAGCCAATGTTCTCCAGAGTATTTCAGATGCTGGCGGACATGCAAAATCGCGTGTCAACGAACCCTGTTGACAAAGTGGCGGGGCTGTCGTTTCCTTTGATGTCAGGGGAGATACCGTCGTACTATGAAAAGCAATCGGTTGAGGACGCTTGGGCAGAGTTGGTGAACACAATGATTGGATGGAATCGGCGGCAGTTGTTTTTCCTCTATCCTGAGCCTGGAAACGCGAGTAGGAAATGGTGTCCCTCGTGGGAGCAAGTCATGACTACGCCTTTGCCGGTTGATCGCTTACCAACAAAGACTGAGATGAGCGGAGAGGCGTACGATGACTGGTATGAAGGATTCTATATCGAAAGCGGCATCGTGCGAGGATTGGATGTAGGAGGATTGGATGGAGTCAACAGACAGGGAGAGTTGGTCGTTGAAGACGCAAACGGGACAAAGCACAGGTTCAACATCATCGCCGCTCACCAATACCCCATACCTGAAGACACGTACGTATTGATAGGAGAAATGGTATCCTTGATGAAGTATTGGGTAGTCGGGCGGAGATTGCCAGAGAAGAGGTTTGAGAAAGTGTCCGTGTTCAAAATGACTGATGACAAAGAGAAACCCAAGATGTTAGAGGATCTCGCCATCGCTATAAAGTCTCGTAACCTTCTTGTTTGATGTATGAATAAATGTATGCGATAGTTTATGAACGGTACATTTTATGACCCTACCGAATGCAAGAGAGTTAAGAACAGATGGTGTGATCCAATGTTGGTCAGCATCGTCCTTCATCAAAGGAAGACCCTTCTGCGTCCAACGAAAATGGCAGTCATCTTCTACATGAGCACAAGTCACCAGGGCAAACTCCGAGCGCATATATGTCGTGCTCGTCTGGATCTGACAGACGTCGACGAGGTAGAACCGCAACATGTTGTGCTGTTTAAGACGCAGTTAACAAAAAAAACTCGGTCCATGGAACAGGATGCACAGTGAGATTGTAGCCGCACTAATCTTCATGATAAGCACTATCCTATAATGATACACAGGATTCGTACCTAACTGGCCTTGCATACTGTAGATTCTGATGATCAATGCGCGACGGTAATATCCACCTTCCCACACTCGGAGATTCCAGTGCTCGACCAAGCCACAAGCCCAGCTTTGCTTTGCACCGTTCCCAGTAAATTGACATATTCAATGCGGGATCATACTTTTCCTCTTCGCACCAGAATTGTTATGGAGCTCGGGGGTTGTCGCGCACTGCAGATTCTTGGAGAACCTTGTTGGCCCAGGGAGCACTGGGAGCACGGGAATTAACACAATGTGAGCACCATCGAAGCTTGTGATTGCGAACATATGTAACTTGGAACCCGCTACTTGAAGCGTAACAGAGGCCATTGATGATGGAAGGGTAAATGACGCTTTCGTAGTCCACCGTTGCGGTACGTGGTCATGGTCATGGCATCAACGAGTTTCCCTCAGGGCCAGGCTTGCTCGACCCCGAGACACAAAAGACAACTATTATCATCGCAGATCGAGTAAGTGTGAGATCGATATTGGCGAAGCATCTGCAACAAGTCGAAAGTCATGGCGAGTTAACTGTGGCCCTCCTTGAGATTGAGAAAGACGGGAGTAGGTAAGAGATGGCAGAAATATCCTGGTAGGCGAGAATGCGGGTAATTCCAGAGTCATCGCTGTTGATCACCGATCCATTTAAATGTCGGGCATGGCGAGTATCTCAGGTGCTATGACGGTACAGCTATAGAAACCAATAAGTTTGACGACATCGAGTAGATATTTAACAGTGCGCACGATCTGCCAGTACCTTGACTGGTCAAACAAGTCCCTCTGGACCGTACGGTACTGCCACGTAATGTCGAGCAGTCAGCCTTAATATGAACGACTATAGCCTTTCCCATTTTCCCGATGCCTGTGACAGAAATTGGGTATGACAATAGTTTCATCTAAGTAGCGTGGTTCCACGACAAAATCGGACAACATGCAGGTTGTCATCCTTGACATCCATGGGTTGAGTTATGCAGAATCAATGAAAGGACAGGTGACACACCTGGATGCTCAAAAGATTGCTATTCTGGATCCATCCATTACTCTGCAAATTCTCGAAAGGTCAACGGACGCTCAAGACAACTAGCAATCTCCTCGGTGTCTTGCATAAACGTTCCATAGACTGAAATCCATTGATATTTATCAGAGCGCTAGCAAAGGTGGCTCATAACTATAAAGACGAGGTAATATGGACCAGCGGGAACGTCGCCGCACGACCGAGAGCGGCTGAATCTGTAAGTGATAGAGCTTTCAGGTCAGCACCATGGTGGAGTGGTACATAGTTCTCTTTGCTAGGTCGACCCTTGGTGAAGAAAATCGACCTGGAAAATGCAGATAGCAATTATCAGGGATACGACACACTGGAGCAACACTGGAGTCGTGTCTGGCTGGCTTCAAATATTAGGCGACTTTGGGAGATATGGTAAGCGGAGAAACATGATGAGCAGAATTACCTACGCACCACAGCATTTCCTTCACGCTACATTCAGGTCCTCCTTTTTTGATTGTGATGGTGGTCTGAAAACAAAGCGACGCCGAAGGACGTGATGTCATCATCATGCCGAAATCGGCCGAAGGTACTCTTTCAACGCTGCTCTCCTCGGTCTCCGTCCACGGTTTCTTGTTAGCACGTGCGAAACGGGAGAACATACCGCGCCTCCCACCGGCTGCTCAGTGCTGTTCTAGAGCTCCCAGCGTAGGCCATTCTCGCTACCGCCTGGCTAGTAAGATACTTGCGACTTCATTGATATCTGGCTAGAAATCGTCATCAAGACACCGAAGTCGCTTCGAATACGGCTTTTGTCTCTTGCACGCAACTACGATGTGCATTCAGGAAGAATCCTGTTTTGCTCGGTTTGTGTCTGTCTACGCCACAGTTTGAGGTGGGCTCGACAGTTTATCTGACCTGTAAATTCAAGATTTAGTTGCTCTTGTCACTTGCCATTAACTTTTTCGTCAGTAAATTCAACACACCAGGTACAACCGGTTTGTCCATCCCATTACTTCTGCTCACTCTGAGTAGGTGTATCCCACTGATTTTTCTGCGCGTCGGTAAATACGATATATAAATGGTAGACAAGCAGCACCAATGGACTTCGTTACCGGCAGATGGTAATTTTCAGGTGGTGTTGGCTAAGATAAAGACGTTACTGGTTGACCGTGCGTCCTATTTATAATTTCTTCTCAAATTTATCGAGCTCATTTCTTCGTTACAGATACTAAGTATCATGTCGCCTTTACCTAATTTAGCAACTGGACACTCCGACTTCACTGCGCTATCTCATCCATCGTTATCACCGGCGTCCAATTCACGTTAGTTTGATCTTTCTCCGTCTCAGCCTTTGGGCTATCTGCATCGTCAAACCTTGACCTGGTCACTGTGTATAACTGTCGTCGTCGTCGTACTTCATGGCCTGCAGCCAAGGACTGGACCCTCGGGTCAGGACTTCCTATAACCGCCTCGTCGTCGTGCAATCCGAGGACAAGCCTCACCTTTTCCGAATACCTGTTTGTCTATGGTTGTACTCTTTCCAGGCTCTGTCAGGCATTATCTCACCCTGCCCGTGCGCACACATGAAGACAAATCTCCGCGTAGGCGAGGCGTCCTGCCGAGTATTCTTTAGGTGCCTGTTTTCGTTGTGGAAATACCACTCTTCGAGAGCTCCTCCGCTAGCGATGAATAGCTCACGCGACTGAGACAGAGGTCGCATCATCAATCCTTCGACTTTTCCGAGTGGTACTTCCGTGGCCTTAAACCAATCTCGAGGGATCGGTTGTGATCTCCAAGTTGCTGCGTTGTACGTACTATCTACCTGATCTTTCTGTATATTACTAACCTTATTTGTCCCATATAGATGAGCTCTGCCGAATACCGCCCGCTTTAATCCTTCTTACTTGTACTACTCAGATTTCACAGCCTTCAAGGCCGCGCCCTCAAATTCTTCCACCTTATATCACTCTCCTGCATTCAATATCGATGCCCGTCTAGTATCGGTCAGCAGTTCACAGGATAGCACCATGCATCTACGCCGATGTTTTCTTTCGTTGAGACGTCGCTGATACTCGGTATCTTGCTCCGCTGCAGAAATATTCCCTGTCGCTGTGTTCAGATGCGGCGTGGGTTGAACAAGTTTACGATCTGCCGTCTGGCGGCTATTCGGTGGAAGCGAAAGAAGGAAAGTTAGGTGCATAGTGATTATAGCTGCAAGCGGTGGCATTCGAGCCTTTATGCCTCCTTCTTTGAGGTCGTGCAGTGGACGATAGCCAATCTTTCAGTCAAGCAGAAATTTGTTTGTCCTGCTTCATCTTTCTTTCTTTATCCGAACGTTGAGGGGAGTCTGGCTTTCGAACAACATCTTTTTTCTACTATAGTGGATCGCGACCCTACATGGAAGAGGACACGAACAGCCTCTGGGTACAAGAATCTCGCTGAGCAATGCCTTCGGGTATGTTCTTTCCGATGATTCTCTTCCATCGACTGACTGGCATCTGCATCAGGTCGAAACTATCACCATCGTTTCCGTCGTCTTTGGGATCACACATTCCCTCCTCAGGATCTTGGTGGTGGGTGCTAGAATTAAATCCCATTGTGGTTTAATCATACAGATATGGTCCCTACTTGACGAGTTTGACAGCCCTTCGACGTCCTAAAAGGTGGTAGGAATTTTAGAACGGCGTGAGTCTGCATACTATTCCATCCAGCTGCGGGTATGCTCCGCTTCCCTATCCCTTCTGCGCATACTTCTGGGCGTGTTTTGAGATACGGTTGCACCCCAGAAACGAACCGTTAGGTTTACGAAGGTAGATTGCCTACTGATTTATGGATTCTTGCTTCTTGTGTTGTTCTTGGAGCCATACTACCACTTTTGCAATATGTGGGGCAATCAGAGAATGCAGGACCGCTGCGCTAGCAGTGAATCAACGTGTACGATGATGGTGGGAAGAGGCAAGGTCGATCGTCTGCCGGGAGCGTGGTCCGTGCCAAGTTAATCAATTCAGGCACAACCCGAGGTTTGTGACCAACGATTCGCTTCGTTTGAACCAGCTACTGCTATCTAGCCATTCCGTATCGATAAACGCCCCGTAGGCTGCATATGCGACGATATCTCGTTCGCATCCTGGGAGGTAGCCGCGAGCTGGGGTGGCTCGTAGATCATCACTCTTGCACGGCGGCTGCGGCTGGTATGATTGATGTGCAAGCTTTCATCGTGTCGACAGCAGCAGTCGCTCACAAGAAGGCTTTCGATAGTCATGACGACAAAATGTGGGTGAGCAGTAGAAGTCTACGTCGAAGATTCGGCCATCATAATTCCGGCCCACAGCACCACATGTTACTCACAATGCATACAGCCATAAACCAATCTATATCCCGTACTTTCCATACCACCAGTCATCCATGTAATCATCACTCAGCGCGCGCATCTCCCTCTCCCTCGTCTGTTCGTCATAAAACTCATGATCTGGGTCCCAAAGTTCTGATCCCTCAAAGTCGATCATGACGCTCTCTACATGATCAGGGTCCACCGCAAAGCGCACGGGACAGTCTTCCTTGTCGCAAAAAGGAGCGATACCATCGCGACTAGGAGGCCGTATGATGAGGTTCCGAGGAGCCATATCGCGCTGCTTGACACCACACATGAGGATGTCATAAAAGACGCTGACGGCTGCATCGACGATGGCGGAGCGATGGGCTAGACAGAGGGAGGGTGATGTGGGAGCTGGGACGAGGTAACGGACGTCTTGGCCGGCGACGTGCTCAAGGAGGAGGACGTACACAGTGCGGTTTCCCTGCGAGAGCAAGGGCGAGACGAAGAGACCGAGGCACCGCGGGACTTGTGTGCCCTGGAGAGGGGCGAGCCGGCGGTAGGCCTCGGCTTCACGGGATACGGAGAGGTCGACGAGTGGGAAAGGGTCGGTGCCTTCGTAGGGGTCGATGAAGTATAGGGGATCGAAGATTTTGGCGATGACGGGTTGGGATGCGTGGGTGGCTGTCCAGACGTGGGTGACGCGTTCTTCGCGGAAACCACCGCAGAGTTTTTGGTGCAGGGTTAAGGCGGAGGGGGCAGAAGGAGGGAGGGGGACGACGTGAGAGAGGGAGGCGAGGTAGAGGCCGGATGTTTTCTCGAGGAGGAGGGATTCTTGGGTGTACATGCATTGGTCTTGTGCTGGTGCGCGTGGGGGGGTGCAGGGGTATAGATCGAAGTGGGCGTTGGGGCGGTAGAGCGTGTCGGGATCGCTGACGGCGTCCGGTAGTGGGATCGAGGGGAGGTGGTACAGCTCGTGCATCCGTTCTGCATCTAAAGCCATCTAGAAAAGAGAGATGTCAGTTTGGGGAACAGATGTGGAGGTATTAGGTGGTTGCAGACGCGAGGGTATGTTGCGCGGAAGAGAGAGACCGCGACGAAATCGCATGATTAGACGTGTTGAACTTGATATTCCTTGGCATCATGGCATGCGGGCCGAGGCACCGAGGAGTGAACGCGGGATATCGTCCGAATCCGATGTTCTTGGTTGTCTTCGCAACGCAGTGAGATTTGACAGGATGGATGGTCTTTTCTTGGGGGGGTGAAGGAGGTCATGAAATCGTTGCTCTTGGAAGGATGGTCTGACAGTGCGCGTTCGTTGCGACGTGATTACAGTATGAGGGAATGATGACAATCTGCAGGAGCTTCAGCTTCAGCGTCGATGCGAAGGTGATGGTCAGAAGGACAAATGCGGAGAAGAGACATTCCCGCGGCATCTCCGCGGATGCGGTGGCTAGCCGTGAGAACTCACTCCCATTCTGAGAAACAACGTTGATTTACAGCCATTGTTCATACCACACGCTCACCATGCTTCTGACGACGCCATGCCTTGTACTCTACTCTACCCTTCCGTCTTCCCTTCGTCATGTCCAAGACGCTTCTCTCGCTCTTTTTCCTTTCCTTCTGCCTATGGATCCCGGATGTCTACTCATACTGGTTAATGGCCGCAAGTCCGTTTCATGATTGCCTTTCCGACGCGCCGCGTGCTCATTTTCTGACTGCAGATAATGTTCTTACCACGCAACGCATGGATCCGATTCAATATCCGGGCACGGTCGGCTCTCACGTTCATTCTGGTGTGTGTTCTTCGTCTTTGTTCCGTGTTCGAGGCGTTTATGAAGGCGCGTGCAGTGCTAGGAGGGAGTGGATTCAGCTTGAACTTGTCAATGGCGGATCTACGGGGGAGCGAGTGCACTTCTATACCTGTTCAGGAGGATAAGAGCAACTATTGGTATCCGGTATGTTTCTATGCGTGGTGCTCTGAGTCTCTTCTAACCCCAGTCCTAGCACCTTTACTGGCAGTAAGCGCATCCTCCTCTCACCCGAATATCGACAGAGATATCCTGCGTATAGGAAGAATGACGGATCCTTCGTTACTGTGAACGGGAGTGCTGTAATGTGCGTACCCTTTGATTCTGTAAACACACTCTTTTCATGCTTTTTCCAGATGTACTCGACTTCACCTTATGGCAATTCGTCTACTGAGACGTGTGCAGACTACCTATTCAGTGACAACTCATCCTTGACGACCCCGTTTCCCGATGACGTTAGTGCCGTCTTTCTCCTCTCCTTGCTCTGCTGACGCTGACATGACCATGTAGTTTAGGATGATCTCTGGTTCGCACCATGTCCTGCTGAAGTCCGTGTTCTCACAGTACATGTAGGAGATCCGAACCTCCGTACCCTGAACGCGTCGAGTTTCGCACAGCAAGCCATCACCTTCCTCTGCCTGAACTTCAACGGAGTCTCAACAAAGTACAACGAGCTCCCCGTTAACCAGGACTGCTCGTCTGGTATACGATCTCAAATTGTACGTCCTGTCTTCGTCTTAGTCTGAATGTGATCTCACTAGTCTGGAAGTAGAACTTTCCGAGCTGTTGGGACGGAAAGGTGCGCGTACTCCCTCCTCGGAAGAGTACTTGACCGATGACGGTGTCGCAGAACGTGGACTCGGAGGACCATAAATCCCATGTGGCGTTCCCTTCGACAGGACCGGACAATGGGACGTGTGATGACCCCAACTACCCAGTGACAATTCCTCGGATTTTTATGGAGGTATATGCGCCTCCCTCCCTCGTTCGTCAAATCTGTTGCTCATGAAAGATTTGCAGGTGTACTGGGTAACGCAAGGGTTCCAGGACCAGCGAGACGTGGCTATGACACCCCGGCAGCCGTTTGTGTGAGAATCCTCTCTTTATCGTTCTCGTTCTCATTCTCTGGATCTGACGACACTTGTAGATTTTCGAACGGCGATCCTACAGGGTACGGCTACCACGCCGACTTCTTCAATGGCTGGGAGTCCGGAGTCTTGCAAAGAGCTATCAATGAGTGCCATTGTAACCCTTACGGCGACCCCTCGTGTTGCGTGGCTGCTGGGACGTTCACGATAGACCAAGATGCGCGGTGTTATGTCTCTAATACCATCGATGAGATCAGTATGTCTTCCTTTCCTCCCTCCCTCCCTTCATTCCTCTGAACATGCTGGTAGCTACGGGAAACCTGACGACGCTCCCTGGAGCCAACCCCGTCCAGGCGCCATGCTATGAGGAGTACGTCGCGGCTTATACGCCAGCTATTGTGGGACCGGTGTATGTGTCGACGGAGGAGGGTGTGGTGCCGAATGGGACGACGGAGATTGTGGTACCAGCTAGGACGGTCGATGTTGGGGGGAGGAAGCCTGAGGGGACATGTCTTTGGAGTGGGGGTGCGGGCGGTAGGGGGGTTCATGGGATTGTGTTGATGATTGGTGTTTTGATGACGACACTTGGTCTTGTGTAATTAGGTGTTGCTAGAATGGGCAAGTGTTGGGTTTATTTCCAGTTGAGCGCTGTATACACTGAAGTGAGACGCTGTTTTGTCCCCGTTTTATTGTTTGGAATGCAGTTTCTGACTCACCTGTAGAATCATGTGACTAGCATTGTGAGGGTACCATGTGGTGGTTTATAAGAATAAAATTATCAACATTGTTTACTGTCACTGGCACCAATCCAAGGGTTGTACTGCCATGTGTTCCAACATGAAGAATGTGATGGTGGTGCACCATGTGTGTGCATCTCCTCCTTGATGTGCTGAAAAATCCCGGTTTGAGGATTGTCTGGAAGGTGATTTTCCAGGTATGGAGATGATAATACAGTTGGGATTTGCAGTGATGCTTGTTGGTGTATATGGGTTTGCTGATTTGATATGTTCTAATTATGTGTTAGACAGAAAGCACTGTCTCAACATGTTATTTCCATGACTGTTTTTTTTACTGATGTTATATTTCTGTAATGGTAAAAGTGGATGGGTATCATGTTCTCTGACCATGCTTCAGTTGCTGATTCCTCATTGTAGTTGCAAGATAGGATTGCTTCCCTTGCAACTGTGAAAACTGTTATAAACAATCTGCATCAGTTCTAAGCTCTAAGCAAGGAGCAGCTTGTTTGTCTTTTCTCAGGATGTTTACTGTATGTAGGGGTGCACACCATACCATATACGGTGTACAGCCATATGACTATGATCTCAATCGGTCATGGAACTATCCATATACCCTACCATGAGGATCACTCACCAGAGCTGTCAGTGTTGGTATGGGTATGGTACAGCCATCGATGGCCATTTACAACTGTATATTACAGTGTAAAATAAATAAAATTTGTGTATGAAAATAAAACAGAGTTACCCATCTGAAGCTTTCTTAATGGCCACACATTCACACCATAGATGATGCTTCACAAGCATAAGGACACAAATTGTGTCCAGCTTGAGGCTAGCACACCTTAGAGAGATAGTGAGAAAATGTGAAAAAGAGACCAAAAGGCTAGCTGATGATCCAGTTCAAATAACAAACTGTGTGGTTCAGACAAGGAGTCAGGAGGGTAGAAAGAGCATTGATTATCACTAGAGGTTGACAAGGGCAATCTGAGTACAAGGCATAATAGAATGAACTATGAGGAGTTAGTTTAGATCAGCTGAGAATCAGAGAGAATGAAAAATCCACCTTCACAACCAATGCTACTTTTGAACTGGGTCAAGGCTACCCAAGAATGAACCAATAGTAAGCAGCTGCAACCCTGTACATGAACTGATAAGGCAAGAATAGCCTAACTGCAACTCAAAAATGGAAGAGAAAGACAGGTTGATATGACATGGTAGGGCTGTGAAATTGGAATGGTGTCATTTTATTTTTCTAAAAATGGAGCCATATTACACTGTTACATGGCCTGTCTCCCAAGCACTGTGATGGCTACAGAATATCTGTATACTGTGCTGTACAGATGCCCACCAGAGTGTGTTTGGCATTTTCCATATAACAGTTACTGACAACCATACAATATGGCAACAGTGTGCAGCCCTAACTGTATGTTTCAGTTTCTTAGTTACATCATTCTATTCTTGTTTGATGTATTGGCTAAAGTACCTCACTCTTCAAGTGAGATCAGTGCCCAGTATAAGTCATCTCAGAACAAACAACCTGAGTTCCAGTGGTGAATACCCCTATAGAATACACTAAGCAAAGGGAGACACTGACATTTGATGTTTGTTCTATTTTTAAGTTGAAGAATGAATTGCACAAAGCTCTGCAAGTGATACAAAAATGGTAAGTGCTTTAGTCTCATGCTGTTACTAGACTTCACAGATATGATAGAAAGCTTTGCTTCCATTTAGAACAGTTGATGTTCAACATATATGATGCTTGTCTTGTCTCTTCTTCTTAAATGCTTGTGAGGTCCTAGCATTCATACTGAACATAATAATACAGTAATATGTAAAATAGCCTAGTTAAGTGCCTCAGTTCAATCTGCAAGATGATTTCAATGTTATTTTAGTTTTTATTTTGGGTTTAAAGAATTTTATTTACACAAATCTTGGGTACCAGTGATGAGCCTAGACTTCTGTGGCAACAGCAACACCAACTCAGAATGAGATTGGGCAAGTTAATGTAGTAGCACAGCAATCAAGGTGATCATGTGTGCAAGTGGTTCGAGGCACCTCCGTGCAGTAAATCAATTCCTCTATATGCAAGTATATACTGTGACTTTAAGTCTGCGAAGTAGTACTGCTTGGTAGTCGAGTACTAGATGCTTTGGCTATAAGCCGGTAGGGATCTTTCAAAGTGAGAGGGAACAGAAGCAGGTATAACATTAATACCACAAATCTGTATGAGAAAACATGCTGTGAAACTAAAAAAATTGCTAGATGGTAATCTAAGTGGAGCGAACAATGGGAGATGGACTAAACTGATGGCAATCGTTCTAGAAGAGAGAGAGTCAATAAGAAAACATATTGTGGGGCTGAGTGAGGTGAGAGATAACGTAGAAAGAGGTACTGAGGGTGGAATGTTGAGAGAAAATGTGGAACTATGAAAATAGTGATGATACTGGTCCTATATGGTGCTGGTGCTGAAGTCGATGTCAAAACTGGTCTTGTACTGAAACAATCTATCCTATGTCAAAACTAACCTTCAAGTCCACTCGAGGGACTGTCCTATACTGCTGTGATATGAAAACTTGTCAATACTGATCCTAAGTCTACTTGGAGACTACCCAAGTGGGTGACAATAACGGTGGTGAAAGTGAAACAGTGAAAACTCCAATGTTGTGAAAGTGAAATGATGATGGCCTAATAAAAGATAACATGGGCGAGGTATGGTGGGGTGATCATGTATTGGCACAATATGAGCATGTACCAATAGTGTTAAGAGCAAAGAGCAAGTGTGGAAGAACTCTTCACAGTTAAAAACTGTGGAATAACTCTGGTGAGTTTCAGAGTTGACATGCAATTGAGAGTATGCTGGGGTAAACAGTGTATTGCCACAGTATGGTGAATAAACATAGTTTACTGGTGATAAACTTGTGGTAAACTGAGATAAACTCGTGATAAACTTACTAGCTACATTTTTCTAACCAGCTCTTATACTACAAGTATGAATCTATAAATAGTGTAAATATAAGCAACTTGGTAAGGCTGTAAGGCCATAGCTTAGTAAAATTGTAGTGAATGTATGGTCCTTTGCCTTCGAAAGTAACAGCAACTCGTCAAAGTTGCCGTGTTCAGATGGAAACCGTATGGTTTTATTGAGTGATGAGCAGATCACTAAGTGCTGTTTAGCTGTGGATTTCTGGGTGATAGTTGTCGTGCTGAGTACATGTGGGGCTACATTTTCTTGAGGCCTTGGCATTGTAACAGCCTTAGTAAACACGGTCTGTAGTTTCTGTAGCTGCAATTATTGTAGCTGAGAGGGTACTCATGTCAATCATGTCATTTCATTAAGTGATCAATGGGCATGTCAACTAGTTGCTTCTGAGTGATGCAACAATTCCATATTAGGATGATGGTTGATCAATGGTGCCTTGCCATGATGAAATATGGCAATTATAATGCATAACAAGATGGGATAGATAGCAAAGCATGTTGAAGAGACTCTGTGTGCACAGGCTAGAAATGCAACAGTGTCGAAGACACTGATCACACCCACACCCAACACTACACATACAAACCCTCAAAGTTCTTGGGGGGATATTATGCGATAGAAGCAGATTGAAGCAATACAACTAAACTCTCAGAATATACGATACACACGTATAGCGATAGCACTTATAGGGTATCTAGATCTCTCTAAGTCCAAAGGCTTTTAATAACAAGAGGGGCGACAGATGTTGCCAGGCCACAAGGCAAGGTGTACTACAATACACAACTCATCACCACACACCAACAAAACCCTCAGTAAGCCTCACACGACACACACAGGTGACCACAAAGAACTTAAACACACCCTAAACACGACTCAAAGCTTGCGCTCTAAGCAGAAACCCTTCAAAACACGTCCACTCAAGCCACAGGATTTGAACCCACGTGCTCAAGCTTCCAAACCAATCGTAGACCCACAGGGTTTGAACCTGTGCCGATCCAGAGAAACAATAACCAAATAAAACCTCGTCCGCAAGCCACAGGATTTGAACCTATGCCACTTGGGAAATATATACCCTCAAGCAAGCACTAATCAAGCCAAAGGGTTTGAACCTCTGCCGCCTGTAGTGCCTCGCGTCACAAGAAACCCTCAAAGCACAAGAGCGCGTCCACAATGACACTAAAACTCCTCTTCTCAGGTTAGAGCTCGAGTCACCCAACCAATTAACAGTCACACAAGTGCCATGTTAGCTTTCTATGCCTCGCGCGCATCTCAATTCACTCAATATGATATCAATTCTAGGTATATTCTCTCGCTTGAAGTTACAAACTAGTCCTGAAGCTACGGCGTCAAGCTGGGGGCTTGCATGTGACTACAACGGGGGTCTGAAACTTCTCCACTATTACTACTCTATGGTATTTATATACAATGCGCTCTACAAATTAATACAACCTGAAATAGTAACTCTTGGCTTGTGGGACTTCCTTTCCTGGGTGCCGCGCATGTTGCCATAATCACGCCATTGCTTGGCGCTTACTCAGAGCTCCAGCTCGGGGCCAGATCCTGGTCTCTCAGCTGTGCGACATTGGTTAACCGCGCTATCCACGCATACTGACATCGCCTAGTATCTCCTCGGAGTTGTAGCCTAGTGTGCAACTTGTCTTATGGTAATAATATCTTCTAGTGATTTCCATGGTCTTCTAGGACCACTAGTTTCTAGTCTAGGCCTCACGCACATCGGCCAAAGTCAGAGACATCGGTCTAACTTCAATTCTATACATTCTGAGGTCTAGAGCACTAGCTCCCGGCATGGCAGTGCCTTGTGTGTCATAGATCAAGGTTGCGCAAAGTATCAATTATCTCCTGAGCTTCACAGGTTCTATTCTTAGCACGCATCTTCTGTGCATTGTCAGCATACTCAGTGTCAAGTGCTGGGGCTTTAGACTTAGTGTGACCCTTATGGTATCACTCTGCAGTTAAGCCTTGCACTCCACCAAGCATCACTTAAGGAACTTCATTGTCTGCACTCAGGACACTGCGCTCTAAGGTATATCTCATTGCTTTGGTATCTAGGTCTTATAAAATGTATGTATTGATACATTTTGTGAAATTACATGTGTGAACACTTTTCAAGCGTGTCAACATAAGGAGTGATTGCTATAGGGTGAAAATGGTATTGCCATGTGTGGAATTGTTGGTTTACTGAAAGGCCATTGAAGGGACAGCAGCATTAATTAGCAGGGAAAATCTGCAAATTCTGAGCATACAGAGCCTGGAGGCTCATCACTGGCAACTTCCAGTTCTGGACTGTGAGCTGATTCAGCACCTTTTTGGGCTTTCCAGCAGCAAATCACTTCTGTATTCATCTATGACCCTCCAAAGGACCTTTGAAGGACCTGTAAAGTGTATGTCCTACAGTTCTATGCTAAATAGTGTTTTATAGAACTGTAATCACTGTAATAACCATCTTGTAACAAGTATTTTTAATGTTCTGAATCATATGGACTCATGATGACAGATGTGGTTATATTTGAATTGAGTAGATATTATTAGTTACCTTTCTTGACTTAGTTTAACTCTTTATGACCTTTAGTGACTCATGTACATTAGTATATAAAGCTAGCCAAGAGCTGAATGTGATTATTCTTTCTTCCCCTCTTATATTCAGTGTGAATTTTCTTTATAGGACCTGTGTCAGGCCTGAGAAGACACAACTTAGGATAAGTGTTGCTTAATTGATACTCATACTCAGATATCTTCCTCAGCACTCTTAAGGGAACAAACAATGTCAAACTTCTCAATGCCACTTGGAGAGGTTTAGTGGGGAGACTTAGGCATGGCCACAGATTCCTCAAAAAGTATATCACCAAATATGAATGTTGCATATGCCCATCATCCCCTGCCTCCACAGCTGCAGAGTTATATGACATTATTGAAGCTGATAAGAACCCAGAATGATGACTGATCAAAGAGCTTGGTATGATCCCTTCACATTTTCAAGAATTGTCAGTGATAGGACAATCAGCATTCATAGGAGGCAAATGGAGATAGTGTATAGCCTGGGTTGGATCCAGGTCATATTTTTCATACCCAACCCATACCTGGACATACCCGCCACCCATACAACAGGACATGGACATGGAATGGGTCACTTGGGTCGATAGGTATCCTGACCCAAGTCTCTCAGAGTGAGCTACATTGCACTTGAACACCAGTAATAACATGGTATAACTTCATACTTTACTAGAATATAATTGGAACAGTATATGATGGGGCAGCAAATAAACATAGAGTAAAGAGTGAGTAGGGTTGTATATTTTAGTATAGGCTTATAGCATCGTTAACACTGACAGCCTGGTGGCCATAAATTGTTGCGACAAACCTAAGGCAATAAATGAAAATTGGTGTAAGAGGAAGATTCCAAAGATACAGTGAACATGCACATACCTTTTTAACTCTGCTCATGAGAGATCACACCCCAGCCATCAGGCATGAGTACGTCACCCTCCTCATCACTCTTTTCCTCTGGTACCTCTGGAAGATGAGCAACAGCCAAAATATCTTCATCCTTCATGAAACTGAGGTGGCTCCAATCACCAAGACACATCAGCACACATGTCATCTGTGCTGAGAGGTGGTTGTGGACATGAGGCAGGAGCAGTCAGCCATGACTGAAGGCCCATTCAACATCAACAGATGTAGCTATAGCAAAGAATAAGTATTAGGCCACCACACAAGGAGTCTGCTTACCAGGAATTGACAGATAATCCAGCACCATACAAGACAGAGATGGGTACATTTTGCGATTGTCTTGCCACCACGCCATTGTGTTGTTGGTACTCTCAGTGGGAGCTCCTAGATATTGAGCAAGTTCATACTGTGATGTGGCAGTAGGTGGGGGAGCCTTTGAGAGGCTGTCAAACAAGTTTGTAGGCAGCTAGAGGCTCAATATCTCAGCGGAAGAAAGAAAAGACTATGCAGGTGACATACCACTGGTACATGTATGACCTCTTCCTCAGCCATGCTGTATTGGTCCTTATGGTCCCTCTCATATACCTCTCTCACCGAAGCCTTCACATTGCTGATCCATCCAATCTCCCATTCAACTTGTTCAAAGTATTCCAGCTTGTGAACCAGGTGGAGGACTAAAGAATTGTATTAATGAAAGAAACACGGTTGAGGAAGCAGGTAAACAAACCCATTGCGATACAATAGACATCTGAGTCATTGGTGAGTTGATAATACAAGTTTAATGTTTGCTTGGCAACAAGGAGACTTGCTCGAATTGGTGCAGAAAATTCTGTGTTGTTGACTGCTGCTGTTGTGAAAACCTTGTCAATAACATCCATAGCCAGGATTACAGTTGCAAGACCAGGTGTTCCTGAATGCGAGAAGTAGAGGGTTGCATCTTTCAATACTTGCAGTGATGAGGTGACGTGGTGAAAAGAAAGAAATGCAATGACATAATAATGATGGGCACCTTCAAGACATCACACAGGTCTCGTGTGGCCTTCCATTCTTCTCTCGACAGCTCCAATGCACATAGGTTGTTGTCAAAATCAGCCATGAACTTCTTGACAGTGACCTGGTAATGTAACATGGCATGGAGCATATCAGAAGTCAAGTTCCATCGGGTCGACACATCTTGCAGCAGTACTTTCTCCATCAATCCCTCTAACTTCAGCAATGCTTTCCAACATGGCAGGAGCAGTGTGCTAGAGTGTATGATCTTGAAGCAGAGCTGCCAAATCTATAAGCACAATGTCAGCAAGGTGCATACCAAGTCTGAAACAAGAGCAGTTAACTTTCACAAGAGCAGTGTGAACCAGCACAATATCAGTCTCAAAAATCTCTCACTCGTACATGTCCATCTTGCCTAGTACATCAATGAGGCCTTCTGTATCATCCTTTTCACTACCAGTTTCTGAATCAGCCTCAAGGTCTATCCCATCTGTGAGCTCCCAGATATGGCTGGTGGTATCGTTGTCATCTGGATCTCTGTTTGACTCAACTTGTGAGTCAAATTGCTTCAGGAGACTTTTTGCCATGAGATTAATAACATGCACAAAGCAATGGACATGGTTTCTCTGGCCAGGAAAGGTGTCAATACAGCAAGCAAGTGAGTCAATCATTGTATTGTTGTTTGAAGCATTGTTGCAGGTAATACTGAGAATCTGAGCCCAAGTCCTCTGGTCAGTTCAGTTTGCATTGCTAGAAGCATCGAATACTGACCTTGTCTGAGATAGCGAAGTCATCTATTATTTTCTGAAGAACCTCTGTGAGATTTTCACCATTGTGTGACTACAAGGGATGAAGGATAAGCCATAAGTAATTCTGGTATGTCTCATTTACCTTTGGGACCTCGATAAAGTCAAGAATCATTCTAACAGGTATTCTGTCTTTATGAGCAAAATGAACAGTGACTGCCACATATGCTTGATGATTAGGTGAAGTCCAAGCATCGGTAGTGAAGCTGAGCTGTCCCTTTAGCTTTTTCAATGGTTGTATTAATACAGAGTTAGATATTGATTTTATAACCACTTACTCAAAGATACTGAGAGATATGGCTATGTGTCTTGGCAAAGACAGTTTTTGTGTCATGGGAGACAGTAGTGGGATGAGGAAGGTAGTGCTCAGGTCGTCTGGTTATCATGAGGCATTTGAAGCCTTGATTGGAGAAGATATTGAAGGGGTGAAGGCTTTTAGTGCACCAATGTATGCTCTCTGCACTATATAAAAGTGAGTTCACTAGTTTTTTGTTAGTAGAATAAAACTCACTGAACTTCAGTTTTTGTGTGTGGACAAGTAGAATAAGATATTACTTTTGATCTGAACCTTTTTAGCATCACAACAATAGACCTGTTCTTGGGCTTGTTCTTTGCAAGCTCCTTCCCTACAACCTTACAGGACTTCACCAAATTCTTAGCACCGTCTGCCACAGCAAGAACATCTTCACCCCAACATTTGCAGATGTGACATTGTAAACCACCCATCAAACCAGCATCAGCAGTGTCAGGGTATTGGATGACCTTGTGAGTACAATTCAAACACCTGAATGAGTGGAGGACATGTCCCTGAGCATCATATTCAATCTCAGGAAGGGGGGAGAAAAATGCATAGGCAGCAGCCTTTCAGAGTTGGGCGAGTTTCTCTATTAAAAATATTAGCATGCTATGACTGATATTATTGCAAGGATGTTACCAAGACGAGCTTCTTTTGTGACTTCAGGTGCATTAACAGGTGGATCATGATGATGATCATCACCGTTATTGCCTTGATTGCCATTGGCATCAGCATTGTCATCTTAATCATTGTCATCTTGTCCACATTCTTTGAGTGAAGGAAGACTGCTGTTGTCAGTGTCTATCTGTGAGACTGTACCTGAGGAGGCCTGATTTGTACTGGCTAAAGAATGCATCAGCACAGAACATCATCACATGTGATGGTAAGCAATGTTCACCTGCCATGTTATCAGACTGGTCTGATGCTTTATGTTTGGTGAGCTTCTTGACAGCTTTACCGGCCTTGGATAGCATTGTCCCTGCCTTTGTGACAGTAGTTTTGGCTTTTTTGCTGGCATGCTAAATGGAGGATGGGATTGATGAAACTGAAGAGGAGGATTTCTCAGCAGCCTGTTGTGTGCTGAGATGCTGTCGCTCTGACTCTTTGCACATGCATTTTCCAGAAAGAATAAGAGGATCAGGTTCTGCTGAAGCCATTTTTAGTGGGACAAGGCTTCAGTCTGCTCTTGCTGCACCATTTTCACTGACAGACTTACCTAATATAACTGTACAGTTGCATGCTCAATAAAGTAGGTTTCCGAAACTGCAATGGAAGTAAATAATGGTGCTGCAAGCAGGACTAAACACAATAAGCAGCAGACAGGTGAGATGGGTGGGCCAGGTGGGTCATGGGTCACTAGATTGTTACCTGGCCCATACCCGGCTATGATCTGACCCAGCAACCTGGTATGACCCAGCCTACCTGGGCTGTACACTAAATAGAGATGGGAACACATTGTTTCATGGTACAGTGATGTGCTCAGTAACAGGCAGTGTGCAAATGAAACAAGTGTCTAGATTGTTAATCTAGATACTAAATCACACACACACACAATCACCAATATCAAGTTTAAGGGTGAGTATGGTAGAAGCACTTGTGGTGTACTCAGATTTCAATAATCAATTGGGTTTGCTTCAAAGCAACTTCAATTCAAGTCTAGAAGTGTTTACACAAGATACACTAATTGTGACAGCAAGGTATATAGATGTGGGGGTTTTGTAAGGTATAATTTGAGTGGTTTAGACTCAAAACAACTTTGTCTAGGACAGCTGGCAAGGCTTTGACACTTGAACAATCAAAGACCTAGAGGTCTACAAAGTGTGTAATTGCTCTGGAGTACACGGACTTGATTAGAACACAAGCACAGGCACTTGCGACAAAGAACCAAAGTTCTACAAAGAGTACACAGGCTCTATAAAGAACTCACAGGTACTGACTTCAAGTACAAGACTTGCAAAGAGTAAACTGACTCATTAACTGTTCAAACTTAAAGTGTTCTAGGGCTTATTTCACTTCAACTAGGCAACATTTTTGGTCTGTGGTTGACTTAGCACATCTAGATCACTTTATTCAGTGAGAGAGCATGAGGCCTTTGTATGCGGAGCAGTTCAATTAACTAGCAAGGTGCAAGCATGGGAATGGCTCTTCTTCCTACTTAGTTCTTCTAGATTACTTATAGCTGCCTTTTTGGGGTTGACTTGGTAAACTTAATTCACTTCAGTTGAGGATATGCAATAAAACCAGTGATTGATTAGGTAGCTATAAGGCTACTAGCACAAACGTGGGAGAATGCTTTCCTGCCATTATGTGTCTAGTCACTGCTAATTTATATGATTTCTAGCCTAGGTATAGGAGCTTGTATCTAAAAGTAATTATGGTACGAGCTTTGGGTATCAATACAAACAATGAGTAATTAATTTATAAGGATTCCGCCATTCTGAGGTTTCTATTCAGTTGGACAGAATGACTAGTAGTCATTCTATTGCTGAGGAGTGTCCTAATGGTCTCTAGAAACCCCTCGCTTCTCCTTCATGCCTTGTTGCATGGATTCCTATTCAATACTATGGCTTGCATGGTATTTTGAGGATGTAACCACTGATCACGATGATGAGCCTCTAGGCTCTGTACACTCAGAATTCGCGGATTTTCACTGCTAATTAACATTGCCGTCCCTTCAACGGCCTTTCAGTAAACCAATAATTCCACACACGGCAATACCACTTTCACCCTATGGCAATCACTCCTTATGCGCTTTTTTATCCATCCCATCTTGCTACACATCATAATTGCCGTATTTCATCATGGCAAGGCACCGTTGATTGACCATCATCCTAATACGGAATCATCGCATCACTCAGAAGCAACTAGTTGATGCACCCATCGATCACTTAATGAAATGACATGATTGACGCGAGTACCCTCCCAGCTACGATAATTACAGCTATGGCAACTACAGACCGTGTTTACTAAGTCTGTTACTTCGCCAAGGCCTCAAGAAAATGTTACCCCACATGTACTCCTCAGCACGGCGACTATCGCCTAGAAATCCGCAGCTAAACAGCACCTAATGATCTGTTCATCGCTCAGCAAAACCATACGGCTCGCATCCATACACGGTGATGTGCTCGGTAACGGGCAGCACGCAAATGAAACTAGTGTCTAGATCGTCAATCTAGATACTAACACACACACACACACACAATCACCAATATTAAGTTCGAGGGTGAGTACGATAGAAGCACTTGTGGTGTACATAGATTTCGATAATCAATTGGGTTTTGCTTTAAAACAACTTTGATTCAAGTCTAGAAGTGTTTACATGAGATACACTAATCGCGATAGCGAGGTATATGGACGTGGGGGTTTTGTAAGGTATAATTTGAGTGGCTTAGACTCGCAACGACTTCGTCTAGAAGAGCTGGTAAGGCTTTAACTAGGGAAGCTTTAACAATCGGACAATCAAAGACCTAGAGGTCTACAAAGAGCGTAATTGCTCTGGAGTACACGGACTCGATTACAACACAAGCACATGCACTTGCAACAAAGAACCGAAGTTCTACAAAGAGTACACAGACTCTACAAAGAACACACAGGTCCTGGCTTCAAGTACGAGACTTGCAAAGAGTACACAGACTCTAGAGTTCACTGACTCATTAACTGTTCGAACTTAAAGTGTTCTAGGGCTTATTTCACTTCAACTAGGCAATGTCTTTGGTCTGTGGTCGACTTAGCACATCTAGATCACTTTAGTCGGTGAGAGAGCATGAGGCCTTTGTATGCGGAGCAGTTCAATTAACTAGCAAGGCGCAAATGCGGGGACGACTCTTCTTCCTACTTAGTTCTTCTAGATTACTTATAGCCGCCCTTTTGGGGTTGACTTGGTAAACTTAATTCACTTCAGTTGAGGATATGCAATTAAACCAGTGATTGAGTAGGTAGCTATAAGGCTACTAGCACAAACGCGGGGGAATGCTTTCCTGCTGTTATGCGTCTAGTCGCTGCTAATTTATACGATTTCTAGCCTAGGTATAGGAGCTTGTATCTAAAAGTACTTATGGTACGAGCTTTGGGTATCAATACAAACAATGAGTAATTAATTTACAAGTATTGCACCATTCCGAGGTTTCTATTCAGTTGTGCGGAATGACTAGTAGTCATTCTATTGCCGAGGAGTGCCCTACTGGTCCGTAGGAACCCCTCACTTCTCCTTCATGCCTTGTCGCGTGGATTCCCATTCAATACTATGGCTTGCGCAGTATTTTGAGGGTGTAACCACCGATCGCGATCGATTGTCGGACCGAGATTGTATTGCTTCGATCAGTATGCGATCTTAATTAGCTATCTCAGCGCCAAGCATCAGTTATTCAGTTATTCCTAGGTTTAGTCGTGTTCTAGACTAAGTTCATTTTACTGTGTGTATCGTTGTGGACTTAGCAATCCTTTTCTAGGTTTATTCAAGTCATCGAGATGACGAGTAATCTAGTCCTTCTGTGTTCTGCTTTATTGTTTGTATCTCATCTCGATGTGTCCCTTGGTTCCGACTGTAATAGTCTTGTTTTGGGCAGGGAATAGCATTCAATGTTGAAGGCTTATAGAGTTGACTCATCTAGATGTCGCTTCTAAGTCCGTTCTGACACTGCACTGCTCACTATCTTATGTAGTATACTAGCTATCAGTGTAAAGCCTTCACTATAGCTCTCTGTACCGCTTGTAGACTGCACTATTTGATAGAAAATCGCAAAATCTATGGGTAGCCTGATACCAAGCGTATCAACGGCAACGTCAACGACTTGCTGTTACTTCCGAAGGCAAAAGGACCATATGTTCACTACGATTTTACTAAGCTACAGCCTTACAGCCTTACTAAGACACTCATATTTACACTATTTATAAATTTGTACTTGTAGTATAAAAACTAGCTAGAAAAACATAGCTAGTCAGTTTATCACCAGTTTATGACCAGCTGATCACAGTCTATCTCAGTGCACTATGTCAATTATCGCCAGTAAACTACGTCTATTCACCGTTCTACGGCAATATACTGTTTACCCCAGCATAATCTCGATTGCACATCAACTCTTAAACTCACCAGAGTTATTCCACGGTTCTTAACTGTGAAGAGTCATTCCACACCCGCTCTTCGTGCTTAACACTATTGGTACACGCTCATATTGTGCCAATATGTGATTGCTATGCCATACCTCATCCCCATTATCTTTTACAAGGCCGTCATTGTTTCACTTTCACACCATTGGAGTTTTTACAGTTTCACTTTCACCGTCGTTATCATCGCCCACTTGGGTAGTCTCCGAGTAGACTTAGGATCAGTATCAGCAAGTTTTCATATCGCATCAGTATAGGACAGTCCCTTGAGTGGACTTGAAGGTTAGTTTGACATAGGATAGGATCGTTTCAGTACCAGACAAGTTTCGACATCGACTCAGCACCCTTGCATCATATAGGACCAGTATCATCGCCAGTTTTTGTAGTTCCATGTTTTCCCTCGCCATTCCACTCTCAGCACCTTGTTCAACGTTTTCTCTCGCCACACACAGTCCCCACCCCATTTTCCCATCGACTCGTTCACTCATAGACTATTGTCAACCGTTTAGTCTATCTCCCATCGTTCACCCCGCCCAGATTATTGTCGCACGATGTTTTCTAGTCTTGTCTCGTGTTTTCGCATACGGATCCGTGGTATACACGTCATACCTGCTTCCATTCCCTCTCATCTCGAGAGAACCCTACTGGCTTATAGCCTTAGCATCTAGTACTCGACTACCAAGCAGTACTACTTCGCAGACTTAGAGTCGCAGTGTATTCTTGCGTACAGAGGAATTGTTCTACTGCATGGAGGTGCCTCGAACCACTCGCACACACAATCGCCTTGATTGCCGTGCCACTACGTTAACTCGTCCAATCTCATTTTGAGTTGGTGTTGCCATTGCCACGGAAGTCTAGGCTCATCATCATACAGCCACATACTCCAATATAGTACAGCCTTTCTAGTACCGTCCTTAGGTTAAGTCATGTGCTCCACCCAGCTTTACTCCGATAATCTTATTACTAGCATTGTAAACACTGCACTCTGTTGTATTTCTCATTGCCTTAGTACCTGGACATCGTAGCATGTATTCATTGGTAGCAATTGCAAAATTACACACGTAAATGCTCGCAGAGCGTGTCAGCATGGTGCTACAGGCAGCAGAGGTTCAAACCCTTTGGCTTGTCAGACAGGGTTTATTTGGTTATTGTGTCTCTGGATCACATAGGTTCAAACCCTGTGGGTCTATGATCAGTTTGAAAGCTTGAGCATGTGGGTTCAAATCCTGTGGCTTGAGTGGATGTGTTTTGAAGGGTTTCTGCTTAGAGCACAAGCTTTAAGTCATGTTTAGGGTGTGCTTAAGTTCTTTGTGGTCACCTGTGTGTGTCGCACGAGGCTTATTGAGGGTTTTGTTGGTGTGCGGCGATGTGTTGTGTATTGTAGTACACCTTGCCTTGAGGCCCGGTGACATCTGTCACCCCTCTTGTTATAAAAGCCTTTGGACGTAGAGAGATCTAAATACACTATGAGTGCTATCGCTATATGTGTGTATTGTATATTCTGAGAGTTTAGTTGTATTGCTTCAATCTGCTTCTATCGCATAATATCCCCCCAAGAACTTTGAGGGTTTGTGTGTGTAGTGTTGGGTGTGAGTGTAATCAGTGTCATTGACGCTGTTGCATTCACTGCTGGGGCCGGTAGATTTTTAGCATGGGAAAAGGAGATCTGAAAATGTTGTGACTTTTCCAGACATTTTCATATGAGTAAAATGGATTCTGTAAAATTAGAAGGAAAAGTAGCTCTTTTTGGTCATGTTTTAGGACAAATAGACAAACACCTTTTTAGGACATTTTCCAGATAGGAAGAGGGACAATAAAAGAAATCTTTTCTCAACTGTGTTGTACCTACAAATAGAAGTGCGTTTACGGCTTGCAAAAGAATAGCTTTTCACAACCAATTTTGAACCCGAAAAAAGAAGGACTACAAAATTCATTGAAAAAGAAAACCTTTTTCGTCATATTGTCCTTACATAAAAACCAGAAATTTGCAGGTAAGGAAAAGGTAATGTAAAAGAAGTCATTTTCATTTAGGTTTACAAGCGGTAAAAGACATCGCGCGCTGAGGGACACACTCCGTGTGCGCTGAGGGACTCTGCGAGTCTCGAGAGGGACACAGCGATACCCTCAGCCGATGAGGGTCTCAGCATGTGCTGATTAATGGCCGGGTACACCATGATGACATCACCAACATGCTTATCTCCCTCCATGATCATCTCCCAGCAGGACACTCAGTGTGTCCTGGTGTTTAGTCCCAGCTCGGTGCTGTGGCTGTTCCTTGCTCTCCTTGCTGTCGTCCTTGCTCTCGTTTATCCATCGATGCGGAATGCCCTCGTACCACCAAGATAGCGCACTATCGATAACGAGTTGCCAGTGTTGCTCACTTTTCTTGCCTTGGAATTCCGCTAATGAATATTAACTACAGATTATACTATTGTACAGAGGTAATTGCTTACCTTTTTCTGTGTAGTCCTGCCCTAGTTTTGGTCTGGATGGATATGGGGTTGGCTTACGGGTTTCGGAGAACATTCAAGGTGCGTATGCTACGCTGTCCAGTTTTCCTTACAAACTAACATCTACAAATAGATTCATATTCCTCTACACCCGCGGCTCGCATGTTGCGATCTCAGCCAGGAATTTGCCCGCCGCACCTGGAATGACATCGTTGAGTCATTTTAATCTTAAGCCATCTCTCTTCTCGTTCAATCGTCTTCACCTTTGCTAATATTGTTCTTCTAGCCAAATGCCATTATGTGCTGACATATCTACTAATTGAGAGTGTCGACTCTGGTCAGTATCTCCTCCACGATGACCTCCCTTACAGACACAGTACCCTACGCGCCACTCGTCCCTCGACCAAGCACCGTTC
This sequence comes from Armillaria cepistipes, assembly GCA_900157415.1. Taxonomy (NCBI): domain Eukaryota; kingdom Fungi; phylum Basidiomycota; class Agaricomycetes; order Agaricales; family Physalacriaceae; genus Armillaria; species Armillaria cepistipes. Next base: position 42,935 of record FTRY01000033.1, read on the forward strand.
AGGCTAGCAGCAGCTCGTGCCTGTTGATGACCCTCCTTGCACACCCACCTTCCCACAGATACTTTGTTCCATGTCTGTGATACTCCTGGGCTTGGTTTGACATTTTCCACTGGCTCGAGCGAGACACGTAATGATGATGATGACATCACGACCAGTCATCGTATCTTCTCCACTTTTTTCTACCTCCTCCCACCATCTCCCAGCGGGACACTTGGTGTGTCCTGCGTTCAGTCCCAGCTCGGTGCTGCGACTGTTCTCTCTCCTGCCTATAGGTCCAGCTCAGTGCTGCGTCTGTTTCTCGCTCGGGACCGATACGTGTTTGCTGCCATCCTGTCCCCACAGCCTTTGACCTCAGCTTGGCTAGTGCAGGTGTATGGAACAGCAGGAGGTGAATAGAGACTCGGATTATACACCATTCGCCATTCTTCCGACCCCAGAGTCCTCAGCATCAGGTCTGCTACAGTCCGTAGATTCGAGATCGTCAGTTCCTCAATTTATCAATTTGCTGTCTCCACATACCGTCTTCTGCCGACCCATTGACTCGCTTTGAGCCGGACCGTTTCTTAGGGCGTCTTCTGGATATCCTTGGATCTTGGCAATTTCCCATCGAAAATAGCAGCAGGAGTGGCTGTTGGTATAGACATGTCGCGCCCGTAATGGCAGTGATCATTGCTATCTTCTTCCCACCATCGCCGTTCCTTTCGAAGCACCGGTGGTTCCTTCTCTCGGTTCTACTGTGTTTTCTGCGAGTCACAATCCCATATGTTTTGGCGCTCAGTAATTCCCGCCCTCTCCACCGTCGGATTTGGTCGTCCTCGTTCTGCGTCCGAACCTCGCACTCTCTGCCTATCTGAACGTCGGAATGACTATAGACCCAACACGACCCGAAGCCCACCTGTTACTAGTCAGTTGTCTTCTCCTTTTCTTTGTCCCATTCTTTGCGTACTGTGTTTGATCACTAAAACCACATACCTGTGCAGTCGATACGATGTCTCCATCTTCTGCTGTGATTACAGTCCCCAATCCAGAGACTGGTCGCTTCACAGTCTGTAACAACAACCCTACTGTTTATAGATGTGCAGACAGAATCTGCGAGCCGCTTGGCTATCCTGAGATACCTGGCAGTCCAGGTAATCCCAGCCATTAGGTATGTTCGTAGCTCTAGGCCTATTTGCTACATAGCTCAACAACCAGGTCCCAGATGGGTGAACGTTCTTGTTGCACCCGCTAGTTCTCCTGGGTATCAGCCTTTTCCCAGTTGTACATTATGTACACCGTTTGAATTGCACTTATGTGTTTGCAATGGTTTGCTACTTGCATAAAAAGGTACTTTATGGATTGTATATGTTTTCCTTTCAGATTGTCTTATGCCAGTGTCAATTTTGGCTGTCACTAGGCAGTCATTGCTCATTCACTCTGTGCTCTCTCATCACCCAGCCTCCAGAGCGATTTTTATACAGGATCCAAAGACTCGTTGTCTGAGCAGGTAGAGACAGAGATAGATGGCCGGTAACTACATCCCTGGGTGAGCCGTGAGATGGAACCATTTTTCCATTTTGGCTTGTGCTTTGCTTGTGCTTCTGGGGGAATTATTATTCATTATTTGGACCCACACATTTTATTTGATTAAGTGTGAATAAAACTGCCAGAAAGGTCTCAGAACCAGTCAAAATGGCCTGTCAAAAGGTAGGTAAGTTTCCAATTTTCGAGCGCTCCTTTCGCCCTCCCTCCTACCCAGTATTCCGGTGTCCCGTCGAAGGCTAGGCACCGAAGTGCAAAAGTTAAGAGGTCTCGAAAACAAAGTATGCCGAAACGAATGTCAATAGATAAGAACAGTAGATAGATACATAGTAGTACTGTAGTCATCCAAAAACAAGGGGGGTTGCGATTACCGGACTGATATAGTATTCTAGTAAGTTTAGCCATCCAAGCGCATAGATCTCTGCCAATGTGAATTCTTTTTCAGTCCCAAAGTCATCACTTCGACCATAAACGTGTCGGTAGGATTCCAGCTTCTTTTGCCAGCTTCCATAGGCCTGTAAAGCTGCTTATACCCGGAACGATAATCAAGGACGGTGATTATGTGGCATTCCAGTACATTCTCCTTCTGGGCTAATGTTCATAGGTCTTGCATTGTACCGTTTGGATCAGCCAAAAGATCCGCAACTTCGCATGCCACAATGTGCGTGAAAAAAGACTTATGGGCAGTGTTCTTTACATAGAACCCCCCAAAACGGTCTATCAGGAATTGAGCTTGAAGATACAAGCCATGATAATGTAACAAAACGAACTGGTTCTGGTGGCCTTTTTGCATTTCGCACGATGTTCCTTCCAATCCCCGCTTTGACATGCCTTGGAGCAGTAAAATTTGTTGCCACAATCCATACAAACTCCGATGATTCCAGTTTTATTGAATGAACACTGCGTCAAAGGATGAGTTTAAGCAAGCAGGAATACCACGAAAAGACCAACACTGGGATATTGACAGATGAGGCTATCGCGCCAGCTGTCATACGCGTCGCCATACCATCTTGCCCTATCTCTCAGATGCAACAAGAGGTCCGGAGTATCTAGAGAACCGTCCGGATCGAGCATGCTCCTGATAACTCCCACCCTTGGCAGATGTCGACGAGCCTGTGAAAGGACGGGAGCCCAAATGAGACAGCCTCCAAGGGAAGCAAAGAGCGAAATCAACGCCTGGTTGAACCGCAACTTGCGATTGAGAGAACACGAGCCTTTCGCTACGATGGAGGCCGCCGTTTCAACGTCTTCCAGTAAACCTCGGCGGAGAACTTCGGCGATCACCTTGTAATCCATGGAGGCAAGTATCTGCTGTATACAGCATGAACATTCCCAGATACATTCCGTTATGTTCTGGGAGCGGATCTCCTTTACCAGCTGCTTCAATACCGATGCAAACCATCGCATGCAGATTGGGGAGTAAAAGACGCAGTCGTCAGGGGCTGCTGTGACGATGTACAAAAGAGATCCCAGCATGGCGTGAAGTTCACGAATATAGCTGGAGTCACGTTTGGCAATGGGGAATAAGCCGCGAGGAAATTCGTCAATTGCAGATTCGATGACAGAGAAGGGTATTTTGGGTGCAATATCTCTAGCCAACTCAAGGAGGCGTATGGAGTCAGCTTCTGACAAAGACGAGATGATAATGAAAGAACTTTGACGAAATGGACAATGAGGGACCACCAGAAGCCAGACGTGGACGCATGTAGCATAAAATGATGTGTGTAATGCGATTTGAGAGCAGATAGATGGCTGGGAAGAAAGAATCTCCATCATATGTAGAGCTGGTAACCCCACCGTGCTTGCAGTGCTTTGCGAGTCTGAAAGGCGCATCAAACGCTCTACGTGACTCTCTTCAGCGCTGGAATTCAATATGAATTTCCCGAATATCTCCTCCGCCCATGGACGGAATGCCCTCCACAATGTCATAAGCTCGGGAACTACAAGGCCTAAAAGTGAAATTTTGCGTCTCGACGTGGAATGGACTATTCCAACTGCTGCAGCGACAACCTCAATATTTTCCAGAAAGTGGCCCTCGTTGCAAGGAGGCCCTATGTCAAACAGCCTTTGAGTTGTACTTGCCATGACTGCAGACAGTTTCTAGAAGGGGGATATCAGAGATCTCAACGTCTGACAAGGGGAGGACAGTCGAACCTTCAACTGATTAGCCTGATTCATGTGGAGCGTTAAACAATGGGAAATGGGATGGAGCAAAGAGATGGGTTTGTTCGTAGCCTTTGTCTACTTCGCCGGCTGAGTCACGTGTAGGGGACGATTTCTTTTGGGAATCCCGGAATCCCGGAGTGGTAAACAAGGACATTGGATCACACAAAATCAGATGAGCGGGACAGCATAGTATTCCTTAGAACTCCGGCAAAGTGAGTGATTGTCACCCAAGATGGGGCATGGACTCGTATGGTGGCTGGGTGGTAGGACGCCAAGACATAACGTTCCAACAGAATGCCATAGTTGTATATATACAGACACCACATAGAAATCCCATTCCTCATGGTTCCCTTCATCAATGGGTCGAGAGATGCTCGCCGCTGAGGGTGTCACTGAGGGTGTCACCCAGCGTTCGAGCGCCACAGCCTGTGGATGTGATGAATAATGGAGTCAGGATGCAGTGAATAAATTTCGACGGACCTGCGACGGTATCCCAATATCAGTAAATGGGCATTCAGCATCGATGTACGTTGGACGGACAACACGGTGAGGAGAGCGAGAAACAGGTGCAGCACCGAGCTGAGACCTATAGGCAGAAGAGAGAACAGTCGCAGCACCGAGCTGGGACTGAATGCAGGACATGCCGAGTGTCCCGCTGGGAGATGGTGGGAGGAGGTAGAAAAAAGTGGAGAAGATACAATGACTGGTCGTGATGTCATCATCATCGTTATGCGTCTCGCTTGGCGCCGGGTTCGACTCCCAGTGGGTGCAGTTCTCTCCGCAAGTTTGAACTTGCTCACGTACCCACATGAGTCTGACAAATATGGCATTCACCGCCGGCAATCATCAATGCAACTTGCATCGGTTCCCTTCTCTGAGCAGGAGACTCGGTGTCTCCCTGCTCCAGTCAAAGCTCGGTGCTTTGATATACTCCAATGAATGTGATATGTCTTGGTAGCTTGAACGCCTCCCGGCACACCATACGGTTCAAACGGTATTATATATTTTTTCTACCAATCTACCTTCTAATAATCTACATTAGAAAAAGTGCTCGTATCCTCTATCAATGTCGACGGTGGGCCTCGGATGTGGTCTTGAGATGCAGTTTCAGCATGTCCCGAACGGGCCAGCATTGAACGAATGGTTTCAGCATTTCGTGCTTGTCGATCATCTGGCAAATCGAATCATAGTCAGTTTCGTCTTCGCCTTAAATCTACGTGACTGAGAATTCACCTGTTTGCAGATACGAGCCACCTTGTAATCCGCTTGTCTTTTATAGCAAACGGCTGTGTCGAGATGTGTCTTGGCGAGGGCATGGACTTCAGCCTGCCGAGCAAATCGGTGAGGACGATATAGTGCTACTCAATGATCAGGGAATCTTACTGTGATGCTCTCAAATTCTTCTTTAGACCAGCCGCACTCGTTCACCAACTTCTTTTCCATACTATATCCTCCTGAATTGGGCCGGCCTGGTTGTCCAGGTGGAAGATCGTAGACGCTCTTCTTTGGTGGCTGCGGTACTCCTGGGCTTGGTTTGACGTCTTCCGTTGGCCCAGTTTCTGCGGGCAGTTCAGTATGCAGTTCTTCCTGTGACTCGGTGCCTCTCAGATTCTCATCGTCCGGAATGTACATGTTGTCCACTGAATTCTGACGTCTATTCCCTTCATCGGGGACATACATGTCGTCACCCGGATTCTGAATGGGGCGATTGGCCTGTCCCTCCACAAGAGCATGGTAGTCGATCCTTGGTGTGATCGGTGGAAGAGGTCGTGACGCGAACTTTTGGAATTCGATGCGAGGTGAGATGAGAGGGAAATGGTTGTCAATGTGAGGTGTGAGGCTCATGGTACAGGTCAGGTAGGAGTGGGACCTTTGTGTTAGGCCGCTCCTTTTGATTCTTAAATATAGTGCCGTCGCAAACATTCTTCATTGTCAATGGTGTCGCATGGCGGTCCCTTTGCGACAGCAGTGGCACCCTCCATTGTTGATGCACCATGCTCAAAGGGCACTTTGTGTTTGCCTATACTATAATGAGCTCATAATGGCTAGCGCTCGTGCTCTTGTTCCACATTGGGCACTTCTTACTTTGTCAATTCTACATGCGGGCCGGTGTCTGTGATACGTGATGAACATGCAGTCTTGGGCCTTTTCTCAACCTCCGTCCCTCTGTACGTAGGTTTGCAGACCTGGCAATACCTGAATTTAAATTCCGTCTCTATCGTCATTCACTCAAACATGTGTTCAATTTTGAGGACAAGAAGAAACAGGCTGATAGGACCGCTAGTGGGCGTAATGAGATTGAGAGAGACTCCTTCTGTGACTGTTCAATCATTCAATCGTTGAGTTTTCATAGCCACCCATACAACCGGCGAATTTGAAACACAAATTGAAGATCGCTACCTGAGATCATGTAGCAGACGTGCCTAAAACTAATTGAAAACATGCCCAAGCGCTGGATCTCTAAGAATGACCAAGACGGATGATGAGTATCACTGAGCGCCACAACGTATGAAGCTGTGACTCGCAGAAAAGGTGGTAGAATACGACTGGAGGAACCACTGGCGTTTCGAAAGGAACGGCGAAGTGGGAAGAAGATAGCAATGATCACTGCCATTATGGGCGTGACACGAGGCCATCAATGCCACTCCTGCTGCTAATTTTGACGTCCCATACGTCTCACGAAATACTATCGGACGTGCGAATCCTCTCACTCAGGGCAAGCCTGGAGAACACGACAGAAGAGGGTGTTCCTGAATTGACTTTCGGGTTGGGTCCAACGGCAAGGCACCAAGAGTATGTAGAAGTTGTAATGGTTCGGCTCCAACGGAGTCAACAGGTCGCCAGAAGGTGGTATAAATGGGCTGGCCTGCAAACAAAGTGACACAAATACAGTAACGCTCATGAACCGCACCGAGGAACTGAGCTATCCTGAATCTATGGACTGGAGTGGCCCTGATGCTGGGAAGCAGACTGTGAAGATGCGCAATGAAAATGATACTGATGCACAATTATGATGTGTCTCGCTTCACAGCTCTCCAATGGGTGAGATTTTAATTAATTAGGTACCTAATTCATGTAATATACTCAAATCGTGTTACTGAGATCTAGTATTTAGATAAAAAGACTCCTTTGTCCATTCAGTACTCATCATGATCATCGGGGTCAACCGGGCCTGCAAGCCACACTTTGTCGTAAAAGTTCTCCAGAAGATTCTCAATCAGACGACGCAAAGTCGTGGCCGCTTGGCAGTCGGGCTTTTGGTAAGGGAGTCAAGTCTTGCTCGTGCTCGGCTCCCCAGCGTGAACAGACGGCTCAGACATCTCTATGTCTTTGTCCACGTTGAAACAGTTGAAGAAATCGACATCCATAGGATCTGGCGTTGCTTGTCGTGGCTCATTTAAAGGCGGGTGTTGTCTGTAGTGTGGAGCGGGCCCCTAGAGGTCAATAAGGATGAGTCATCATATAACAACCAAGCAACGCCATACTTACCTGTGAAAATCTATCTATTTGATTGTCAAAATCATGGGCTGCTTGTTGTCTTCGAGACTGCACTGAGTGTCTCCTCAGGATAGAGGGGCATGTGTCCTAATGCACATCAATGCAAGTAGAGATCAAAGTAACAATGGCAACATACAGCCCTGTGATTGAAATTGATGACCTCAGGCTGTTCTTCTAAGCGCTTTTTCAACGATGCATTTTCAGCTGTTAACACTTGGTCTCTACTCTTGCATGCTTGGCTTCAGCTTCGGCAGCCTTAACACGGTTTTTCAGTTTTCCAAACTGGTCTGCCACCAAATTTCTGGCTTCTTCATGGCACTTCTCCCATTTTTTCTCCACGGCAGAAGTCTCTCGGTCGACGGCCTCCCGAAACTGTAGTCAAATTGAACGATCTCGCTTCATGACGATCGCTCAAAAGAGCTCACCTTTGCTTCGTTTTCCTCGACAAGTTCCTGTCGCTTGCCTTTCACCTGTTCATGATTATCATTAATATACAATCGACGATCACATCTGGCAACATACCCGTCTATCAACCTCTGCTGAAACCATAGCTTCAAACTAGATCAAATACATTGGTGTTTAACACATACACATAATTGAACACCATGCGCACCTTGTCATCTAATTCCTTCTGTTTCTGTGAAACCTTCGAGTCAAACTTGAACAGCAAATGCAAGTCAGCAAAAGAGACATATGATATGCCAACTTATACACACCAATGTCTCGAGTTCCCTCTTTCGTGCCTCATGCTGTCAGTTGATTTAGACAGTATGATGCCAAGCTGTGATGAGACGCGCCTGTTTATCCAGTTCTCCCATCTTGGAGTTGACCTCTTTGTCATACTTTTAAGACAGTCAGGAAAGGAAACGCACAGTTGATAAGCCATACCTTTGCGTTGAGGTCCTGGAATCGTGTATTGTACTGTTGACAATGCGGTTAGAAAGCAGAAGATACTAAAAGAAACTATGAAAAAATACATCAGCATCCTGCTCTTCTTTTCTCTTGCTGAGTTGTTCGTTGAACTAGTAGTAGGTAGGGTGGTCAGCAACTAGTCTAATGAGAGGTCGTTCCTACCCTTTCATCGAGTTCATTGAACCTCAGTTGAGCCTTAAAGATATAGAGATGATCAGAGAAAATGAAATGTTGACGCTCAGTCGGGCGACCCACCTGCTTTTCCACCTGCTCGTCCATCTTACGCTGCGCCATTTCACGTTCCTTGGTGGCCTGAATTGACCCATTATCAGCTCATGTGGTCCAAAGGTTTGATTGAAATCCTCACTTCCATCTCGAGCTCCTTCTTTCGCGCCTCGGTCTAAAGGGTGTTCAGATAATACACAAAGGTTTATGGGGATCATGGCACCTTTTGCGCAACCTGCTCCTCGATAAGCTGATTACCCTTTTCATTCAACATCTGTTGCACCCTAGCCTCATCCTAACCCAGGTATTGGTGATCAATAGGAGATGATATTCCAAGTGATGTACCACTTCCTCTTGCTGTTCATTGGCCTCCTTAAGCTGTGTCTGGAGGTCTTCATTTTCCCGGTGCAAAGTGCTGATATGCACTTGTAATGAATCGGTTTCCCTGGCAGCCTGAGTGATGTTAGCTCTGCAAAAGTACAGATGGAACGTGTGAAAGCACCTGGGCCCTGTATGCCTCTAGATCTGCTGATGTTTTGTCATTCTAGATAGCAAGTCTTTATGAACCAGGCATGCCATTGGCAGGAAGTAAGAACTGACCTCGTTTGAAAGACGCTGTATGTCTTGAAGTCGATCGTTGACCGTCTGGCCAAGTTCGCCAGCCTGCGCTTTCCAGTATTCAGAGTCGCGCAGTGCCTCTGCCAGTTGACGAGCACAGTCTTCATTCTTCTTCTCAGCTTCGCTTAACAAGAGTGCCACCTTCTCTGCTTTGTGCCGGTCTTCCTCTTCTCTGTGGCTATGTTGCGAATCTTCTTCGTTTTCATGCAGTCGTCTTTCAGGTTGGCTATTCAGGGAGTTGAGGTTATCGCGCGTATGCTCCGCCTCCTTCACCAGACCTTGCAACCTCTCTATCTCAGTCTTGGTCTGAGTCTCATATTGATGATGCTCGCGCACAGTTTTCGTCCTTTTCTTCCTGTAATCCATTGAAGTTGGCCTGCAAGTTCCCTGGCCTGCTGCTCCCAATCTTCCCGGGCACTGCTGAGCCTCCTCTAGTTCACGGCTCTGCATATCGTTCAGCACAAATGGTAGCTGGATACCATAAAGAATGTTCACCTTGGTCTCTAGCTCACGATTGGCGTATCCAGACACTACTTCCATCCTGCGCCTGCGTATCTGTCAAGATACCCTGTTGATGATCTCTCTACGGGTGACATTTAGAACTTTACATGGTATGAACGGAAGAAACTGACTTCGTGTCGAGTGCCATTGAGCTGCTCTGCGAGTTGTTGAATATGCGCAGCTGCTTCGTGTGTACCAAATTCCGGCTGAGCATGAAGCCGTGTCTGATGAAAGAGGGTCCATTTAATAACATAGCAGGATATTGCCGCTGATCTCACCTTGTGCGCTCGGCCACCATTGGCCTCGGCATTTGCAGTTCGTTTTACGCCCTATGATATATGAGAGCAAGTCAAATGAGGGAGGGTTATGTGACGCTTACGCAGTGAGTTACCGTTTCCTCGGCACCTTCCTCTTCGTCGTCGTCCTCCTCGCTCTCATGTGCCGAAAAGGTCGGTTGGGACTTCGTCTACATGTAAATTTTTAGCAGGAACACGCGCACAAAATAACCAACGCACTCTGGATGAAAGGGTTGCCCTAACTTCATCGGGAATGAGCAATGAAGATTGCGAAGTTAAAGGTTTCAGAGCAGAGGCTGAGGAGGACGTGACGTTGCCATGTCCGAAAGCAAATACGGGTGGCATTTTGATAGTCACGGCTGGTGTGGGATCCGGGACATTTCCCTTGGATGGAAGTGCCTCAACAGGGTCCGGCTGGGGTGGTAGGTGAAGAGTCAAGCCACTGCTCGAGGCGCGGAATTCGGTGGGGCCAAGGGAGCCAGTAGAGTCCTTCCGGTGATGGCCTACACAGGTCTTCCCAAGAAGCATAGAGTACGGATTCTTGTCCTCTCCATCGTTGGCCATTGGGACTTGCAAAGCGAATGAGAAAGGGTGATAGATTGACAAATGCTTGAACGACTCACAAAACTTTGGTAGTTGAAAGGAAGAAGGGGAGAATCCATTCTGGGCAATAGGGTGCAAAAGAGACAAAGGAAGTGCCTAAACCCAATCGGGTTTGATATTTCGAGAGGCTCAGCCCGGAAGGAGAGACACGTGAGGACCCACTAAATATTAATATTTCGAGACCACACCCTAGGCTCATCACCAACATTGATAGAGGATACAAGCACTTTTCTTGACAGCAGATTAGTAGAAGGTAAATTAGTAGAAAGAATTTATAATGCACCGTTTGAACCGAACATTGTCATGCTACAGTGTGTCGGGAGGCGAGGCTCAACGGGTTCAAGCTATCAAGGCATATCACATTCATTGGAGAATATCAAAGCACCAAGCTTTGACTGGAGCAGGGAGACACCGAGTCTCCTGCTCAGAGAAGGGAACCAATGCAAGTTGCATTGATGATTGCCGGCGGTGAATGCCGTATTTGTCAGACTCACATGGGTACGTGAGCAAGTTCAAACTTGCAGAGAGAACTGCACCCACTGGGAGTCGAACCCGGCACCAAGCGAGACGCGTAACGATGATGATGACATCACAACCAGTCATCGTATGTTCTCCACTTTTTTCTACCTCCTCCCACCATCTCCCAGCGGGACACTCGGCGTGTCCTGCATTCAGTCCCAGCTTGGTGCTGTGACTGTTCTCTCTCCTGCCTATAGGTCTCAGCTCGGTGCTGCACCTGTTTCTCGCTCTCCTCACCATGTTGTCCGTCCAACGTACATCGATGCCGAATGCCCATTTACTGATATCGGGATACCTTCGCAGGTCCGTCGAAATTTATTCACTGCATCCTGACTCCATTATTCATCACATCCACAGGCTGTGGCGCTCGGACGCTGGGCGACACCCTCAGCGACACCCTCAGCGGCGAGCGTCTCTCGACCCATTGACGAAGGGAACCATAAGGTATGGGATTTCTATGTGGTGTCTGTATACGCATACTATGTGATCTACGATTATCTGCGTCTTGCGGTCCGCGGTGAATATCTTACGCTCTGATGCTGACACCTCACTTCTGACCATCCATTCCTAGGCTACTGTTCTATTCATTTCTCGCAGGGCGGTTAGACTGTAACACGCAATATACGTTGTTTGCTATCATGCAACCACCGTAGTAGTTTCAGGTTGTGTAGACCCATAACTTGAAGAACTATGATGGCCCGCCAAAGTTTGACACAGACGATAGCAAAACTGACGTTCAAGGATAATCAATAACTGCTGCTATCACACTATTTGGACTTGTACGGGGATATGTTCAATAAATTCATATCTACATCCACTGACTTCATCAGTTGTAAGATGGAGGTAAGCCTAGATCCTCCCTCTCGGAAGTGAGAATGTACCACATGAGGAAACACTCCACGATCGCGAACATCGCAGCAATGACAGTGAAGCCAAGGCCGCTCACCTCCTCATTCAATGTTGCCAGAGCGCTTGATTCTTTGTGCCTAATGCTGGATGTCATGGAGAGTGTGAACACATAGAAAGCAGGTGCACCTTAACGAGAACTTTATCCCATAGAAGACAATAACACAGAGAATAGCAGCAGCAGCAGCAGCAATGTTCTTCAAGAATGTAAACTTCGATCCTTTGGTGGCCTGGTCGAGCTCCAAGGAAGAAACAAAAGGGAGCACGTCCTCCCAAAACTGGAGCGGGACTATAACCGCATGTCCTATGTGTCCACGAAGCCCTTTGGTGACGACACTTCTGCCCTGTGTAAATTCATCAAAACGACGATTCAAATTGTACGTGAAATACTGTGAAAGAAGTGTTACACCTACGCACAGCGTACAACGGCAGCAGCTTACCCGCGATGTGAACAGATACTTAGGAAGGGCGAGACACTTTCCTCCTTTGAGAATTACCAAAGGGAATCTTCACTCCGAGTCATTTTGGAAAGGGGGAGCCTCATCAGAAATAGTCGTGGACATGATAGTGCAGGAAACTGAAAGGTGCAGATGACTGAGTGAGAGTGAGCATGAAATTTGGTCTTCAGTCTTTATAAGTGGACGAGTACAAAGGGAACGGCAAAGCCGTTTCGGCAGCTATAGGCAATTTCTGGCCCAATCAATAACCATTACATGCGCTTCGAGTCGACGGAATAGCCGCTCGTGATGTTGCTTCGAGTTCCGTACGCATCCGAACTCAACCTGGATATTTAAATGTTACTACATCGCTAGAATACTTCAAATGTCCACTCAATACCATGCCTTGCAAATACACTATTTGAGGTCCGTTGATGCTTTACCTGGTCAATACTGGATACGGAGTCTTAGCCATCTATCTGCATCGGTCCACAACAGACCAAGAGCCTATCGCTCTTTTCATCTATAATATACATTACTTGATCCTTTAACACTTTAGTGCCCATACCTAGCAATAGATGTCGGTGAGTGCAGTTCGAAGAATAGATGTGTAAAATTTTCCAATTTGGCCGTTTACCCTAGAATGTGAACAACGGAAAAAATCGCGACGACGATGACTGAGGACAACCGATCATTGTTAAGTGGACAAAGAAAGCAAGTAGTGAACTGGAGGTATAGGAATTGCAAACCCACAAGCTTGATTCAGAAAGACTACATAATGTACAACTTGGAAAAGGCTGTTAGGAAGACTAGCAGGGACATTGAGAATGACGACCCATCGGACAGAATCAGTTATAGACGCTGAAGCTAGCTGTGGATTTGGGACCTGATACTATGTAGCAAGTAGGCCGAGAGAGAGCTACGAACATACCTGGCGGCTCAGATTATCCGGACTGCCTGGCGTCTCAGGGCGATGAGGCCTCTCACATCAACATGGGTCCAAACGCTGATGGATGGCTGCCGTGGGGTTGAGACAAACATTAGTCCTAATAGTTTTCGGGTTGACTATCGCATTATCACAAAGTGAAAAGTGGAAAGGCGATATGTGTCGCAGATGAAATATGTTTTGAAATTAATGCACACTACTCGAAGAAAACCAAATCCGACGGTGGAGAGAGCGGGTAACACTGAGCGCCGCAACTGTAGGAGAGTGACTCCCAGAAAACACGGTAGAATGCGAGTGGAGGAACCACCGGCTCTTCGACGGAAAATTGCCAAGACCCAAGGACATCCAGAAGACGCCCTAAGAAACGGTCCAGGTCGAAGCGAGTCAACGGGTCGGCAGATGATGGTATGTAAAGACGGCAAATTCATAAATTGAGGAAACGTGCCATGTCAAATCTACGGACCGTAGCGGACCTGATGCTGAGGACTCTGGGTCGGAAGATTGGCGAACGGTGCAAGTTTGGCGACCCTTGAATGATCATCGCAAATATCGCGTTCAACCTTATCCCTGACAGTCTCCGTGGGTGAAGTTCCAGAGTCAACACGCTCAGAGTGACGCCCAGAGTCGGGACGCCCTGGGTCCTAGGAGACGATGGCGACAGCGAGAGGGAGAATACCACGCATCAACGTTGCTACTCTTCACACGGCGGTATGTAATTTCATTTATGTAGGTGTTGATTCCTTGAACCTTAATGAAGTCTCAAACTCGGGCCATTTGTGTAACGGCACTGAGCTTACTATGTATACTATCTGCACTATTTCGTGCCCTATTCCCTGGAAATGTCTAGGAGAGAACTCCTGGCGAGTTTGACAAGACCCTAGGATGACATTGGCCTGTCCATCAGTGCGCAGTTCGGACCAAAGAAGTAGCTAAATGGCCTCACCTTACAATAAGAGTATAGATGTTTCGCTATCCCTCAAGAATTAACACATTTAGAATATAGCAACCCCACGCTTCTCGCGAAATGTCAAGGCTCCGCCCTCCCAGACCCGGTTTATAACCACAGTAGTAATCCGAAGATGCGCATCGTTTAGGGAAGGCGCAGAAGTCGGTCCAGTTTGTCCAACGTGCTCGCTGTTCCATCCACCTGCACTAGCCGAGCTGGCTGTGGGGACAGGATGGTAGCGAACACGTAATGGTCCCGTCACGGTGTGAACGATGGATAGAAATGTAGCCTGGAAGCTGAGTTTTAGAATTGAGATACACATCACAGTGTAAGCTGTTCAACTTGAATTAGACATCCGACAAAATACACATTTGGCAGCCCTGATATCGCCGTAGATTGCATAGTATATGTATGTATCACAGATATGTTCAAACCTATTCCTGACAGTCCCCATCGTGTGGAGAAGCACATCCGGGCGTTACAGCCTGCGGAGTCGATGAGCTATAGAGCCATAATACAACAGATATATTTCAACGGACCTGCGACGATATCTTGATATTAGGGATTCAAGTTGGGTGTTCAGCATCGATGTACGCTGACAGACGACACAGTGAGGAGAGCGAGAAATAGTCGCGGCACCGAGCTGGGACTAACGCAGGACACGCCGAGTGTCCTGCTGGGAGATGGTGGGAGGAGGTAGAAAAAGCGGAGAGGTCAGAGAAGCGGCTGTTACCAGATCTTGATCAAGGGAGAAGCGATGGAAGAACCCAGGTGGTGACATCATTGTCGCGACTCCCTATTCTGACGCTGCGGTTACGCGTCTCCCTTCACATCTATGTTCGACTCCCAGTGCACGCAGTATATATTTTCCTTCGCGTTTCTTGCATAAATCGTCATCCATTTGTCATCAATACATGTTATCTATCCTAATGCCAAATGTACCACCACACCGATAACAGCCCAAACATAGTAGCACCTAAAAATGAAAACACCATCCACTGCACCATCTGACCCAGGTGCGCCAATTCACCGTCTCGAGCAGCCTGTATCGCTTGGGCTTGTCGCAGCTCGTTAGCTTGTTCTTCAGCTCGAGCAGCCTCCACCATCTCTTGTTCCCGCATAAGCTGCACTCTCTCTGTCTGTTGAGCTACGATCAGCTAGCTAATGGCATACGAGGCAACAGAGACTCACAGGTTTACTCCAGACATATATCTCAGAATCCTTCGTCGCTTCGCCACTGGTGATGAAATACCGATCAGAAGAAGAAAATGTCTGTTAGACTCCCGAATTCATGTAAGCCCTCAAGCAACAACTGCGCAGGACTTACTGCTACCGAATAGATTGTTCCTGAATCTGCATTGTCATCGGCCATTAGCAAATGACACCAGGTTTCTCAAGCAGCCGTGGACTTACCCTCTTCATGGTCAAGACGCTGAACGTGATTTCCAGTGCCAACGTCCCACACAAAAGCACACCCCTCGTCTCCGCCGAAAACCAGTCGGCGTCCTCCCTCTTCAGCGAAGAGACAACGTTTCACCATCAGAACATTCGAAGGGAGAGACATAGTCTTCGAAGACTTGACAGAGGTAGGTGGATCATACAAATCAAACTGAGCATTGGAGATGTCATGAACAGCTGAGATCCGACCATCCGGAGAGAGCGCCCCACTTCCGCTAACGAGAAAGAGTGAGTGACAACGTCATAGGCACAGGAGTCCAGAAATTACTTACATGCCACCATCCAGTCTGTCTTCTGACACAGCGCTTCCAGTATTCACCTCCCAGCATAAACTACAGCAGAACACAGTGAGTCAACTCACGTCATCAGAGGAAACAAATTCATGGAAACTTACACCCGACCTACACACAAGGTATGGATCAGAACCTGCTGGTTTTCATTTCCATAAAAGAGAAGGCTGCGAGGAATATCGGCGGTGACCTCGAAGGTCCACAAAGACTCTAAGACATCTGGATAGAATCATCGGTAACTTGTGAAGGAAAAGGTGTATCATGATCTCCTACTTTTCTGGCGATCAATTTTGAACATTTTAACATGACCAGAATGGCTGGCGACCGCCAGTCTTTGATTTAACGAGTCCAGTGCCTGAACTTCAACGGAATCATTAAAGTCGAAGACCTTTGCCGTAGATGATGCCTGTCGGTTGAAGCCCTAAGAAAAAGGACGTCAGAAGCTGGAAGATCTTTGAGTGAGACAGCCGTACCTTTGAGGCATTGGAAAACGGATACATAGACATAACTCCCCTCGCAGTTCCAATGAAAAGGATCGGAGAAAGGTTGAGGTGTCGGTCTTCCTGAAGGAAATCAAGGGCGGTGACCTGGGCCCAGCGATCGTCATTGAGCTCTTGGCGACACCGACCCGTATTGACCTCCCAGCACCGAACGCATTGGTCATCCCCTGGTCCTGCATTAGTCGATGTGCAAATTCACAGCCACCAAAGTTGGCACATACCTCCACTAGCCAACATATCACCATTTTGGTAGAATAGTAGACAGTTGACGGGTCCATTATGTCCTTTGAGGCGTCGAAGGCAGCGATATTCGTCTGCATCTGACATGGTAACGAACAGGAATACTTGATACTTGAGGGTACGAGGGTATGGCTGAGTGAAAGAAAGGCACCTCCTGCATGTCCAAAACAAGAAAACAAAGGAAGTATATCTTCAGGGCGAACGTGACGCGTTTTCTTGTACGGGTGATACCGCTATGTATTTTCCAATTTGATACCAAGAAGATGCGTATGGTTGTCGCGCGCACAGATCGTCATCGACAAGGCGATGTTCGACGAATCACACCGGATATGATTGCCCCCTTGGCAGGCCATGGTCAGCCATGTGGCAACATATTTAAGGACAAATCACTACACAATCACAGCACTGAGCCGGACTGAAGACAGGATACTCCGAGTATCCCACTGAGTGCTTGCCGTACACTAAGTTGAAGTAGGTGTAGTAGTAGCAAGCGGTCGCTAAAAAGCTAAAAAGGAAACGGCCAAGTCTCCCGGTTACTTACTCACATCCGGTCCGTATATGCCGAGTTACCATCAGATCGGCAAGGGCTAATCTTCGAGTTGCCAGTAGACTTTTTTCAATTTCCATCTAGACATACGGTGAAAGACTACGCTTGAAGGACATGGCGTTTTTAGGAAAGGAGGGTGGGGGAAAGTCATATATCCTTTCGCGAGGCAATACTATGGTCTGCGATTCTTTCCGTTCCCTTTGTTCAGCGATGCCGGCTTGTTCCTGCTCTTCCTTTGTCTCTCTCGCCCCGCGCCGTATTTAAAGGTGTCGGTCCCAATTCGATTCCTTACCTTCCCCCTTCATCGTTGTCCTCACCACTGATATGGACTATTCCGATGTCACCCATGCCGCAGTACTTGGGCCGGAGACTCGCTCATACCTCGTTGTTAAACGACGTGATACATTATTGGCTTTGCCCAAAAGGGTTAGCTTGGCACCTCTCCGTATCTCATTCCTTTATACTAAAAGACTCGTATAAGATTTGCGTGAACATCTGCAGCTGCGACGTCGACTCCTACTTAGGACAAGCCACACGTCTTACTACGACTCTCGCAGGTCATGAAGGACAGAACGTCTACATTCCCTTGGAATACATTTCGGAGATCCTTCCTTTTATTGCCTCCCTCGACATGTCCAATCATAATACCAGTTTATTGTGGACTACCTTCTTCTCCGGTGCTTTCATCGCTGCATGCTTGCTGTCGCTAGTGTCGTTTGGTGATGCTGTGAAAAATACTTTGTAAACAACATGTTCTGCCATTTCTGCTTCTTTGAAGCTCACCAGTGCGATTAGCGGCATGGGCTTAGTCCCCTTCAGACACTATTCCACTGTCGTCGAAAGGATGTTTGATGATGTCGTGGCATTCTTCCTTTTTGTATTTGATGCACTGTTAGTTGTTTCCTATATTATGCAATGACGTATCAACTAAAACCGTCAACCTAGGCGCAGAGATCAGGACTATCTCTCAGTTTTGCAGCTGTTCTGAACCTTAGAACGGTACTGGTGCACAGTATCCGTTATTTGATATCTCTTGTATTCACTAGCTATATGCAATTGGTTCAACAAGCAGTGCAGTCTAATATTTTCATCATCAACTAAAGGACTTCTTGTTTGAAATAAAGGTTTGCCATGTGCGGAGCGTTCGTTAGCGGTGTTGACACTTCTTGATGGTATAGTATGGATTCAAGACCATATGATACTCTCAGTGCAGTTACGCATGCGATTGAACAAAGATGGTGTTCGCATAAAAGGAGATGAACATGTCGCCGCCGTGTCCGCTTTTTATCCTCTCGATGTTCCGATGTTCTTAACCAGTTAGAGAGAATATGGACAGACTGTATCCATGTCAGAGGTCTATTAGAAATTCAGCTTGAAGATACAAGGCATAATAATGTAAACAAACGGTACTAGTAGCTTGAGTAGCTGTTTGCATTTTACGTGTTGAAGCAGTCGCTATGATCCATACAAACTCCTGAGGTTCGAGTGCCATTAGATAAACACTACATTCAAGAAGAAGCTCAAGCAAGCACGAATGTCACGAAAGACAGGAGAAAACCATTGGGATGTTGACAGATGAAGCCGTCACGCCAGCTTTCGTACTACAGCAGGCTAGGAATGAGCGGTCAGAGGGGAGGGATTCACAGAGTGTGAACTCCTTTCCCCTTAAATGGTAGCCATACAACGAAAAGGAATTACTGCACATATTCGGCAAGCAGCGAAGGGTCATAGAGGGAGCAGGGCAATTTGCGGGTGAACTCATGAATCCTAACATCTAACACTGGCGTGCGATCACTAAATGGGAATTCAAAATGTCCGAATACAGATACCGCTTTCTGTTAGGTTCCATTGGTATGTGGATGCCCATCAGTTGTGTAAGGAGTTGGTTGTTGTCCCCGTGACACGCTCTTGTGACGCATTACTTCCCGTGACAACATGAGCCGTGTTAGCATTTTCAAAAGCACAAATAGAAGGGGTAAGGCACAAACCTTGGTGATGTGCAGGTTGGACTGTAGGAACACTTAGGGAGATGCTCAGCGTGTTGCCCAGCGTCCGAGCGTCACAGCCTGTCAGTACGACGAGCAATGGAGTCAGGAAACAGTAGATATGTTTCGACAAGCCAGCAACGATCGCTAGTATGGTCGTTAGACCAGAACAAGGACGACACGGTGAGGAGAGCGAGGAACAGTCGCAACACCAAGCTGGGACCTAGACGCAGAGCAGAGCAGACTCACTGCATGTCAGGACACGCCGAGTGTCCTGCTGGGAGATGGTGTGAGGAGGTAAAAAGCGGAGAAGATACAGTGAGGTTAGGTGTCTTCCTTACCACTGGGTTCGACTCCCACTGGGTACGGTTGTCTCTTTCTTTTTCAGTTTTCCAAGGCACAATTGGCAAGTCGTTCAAGGCCTCAAGCTCAAGTCCAAAATGTTTTGAAGGATTTGTGCCAATTAATAATAGGTAGTCGGTAGTTAAATAAGCATGCAAAGACACGCAGTATTTTGATGCAAATTTGGACATGCGGATTGATAGACAAAAATATACGGATTTGACTCAGGTCCTAAATCCAGAAGTAAATCCGCTCCCAGAACGAACATATTTCGAATGGTATTTTGAGAACATATATGGAAATACCGAACTAAAGACGGGCACCCAAATCTTAGATGATCCACGAGCGGCGCGCCAATGCAGTGCCTGCCAGTGACTGACCCACCAGACTGGACGGTACTCTGGCTCTCCCCAGCGTCAATACAAGCTGGAGGTTCCTCCCTGCATCAACTTGCTCCACGACTCTTTGCGCACAGGGGTCGCCCGCTCCAGCCTTCACCAACTCTTGAGTCGCCACCCAGTCTTTTTGTGACTAGTCACCCACCGCCCTAGACTAATAAAAAAAGTAACCTGGCGTGAGTCTTGCCAAAGCCGTCTTCGGTCTTTGGCACCGCCGCCCGATTTGCTTCCTGTACTTATTCCGGGCATTGTTCTGACTTAGACTTGTACCATCTAGTATCGCAAGACAGTAGCTTGTAGCCTTCGAAGGCTGGATTTACTGTATCGCTAGCTTGTGAATACCTGGCCACCCCGTCTTGACAATGATATGTGCCGGCGAGCGACACGATAGAAATTGAATACCTGTGAAATTGAACATCAGGTACGTCCCTAAACATATGCAGAGACGGAGAGGTTAATTCATGTAGTCTCAAACATACAGGGCGGAGGGGTACAATCTAGAAGAGTATGACATCAGCGGAAAGGGCGAAGGTGACATAGATAAATATTGGCTCAAGGTCATGATGGAGGGAGACTAGTGAGATGTTGAGAATTTCATTCTGGACGAAGAGAATCTGGTCTGGGAGGCGCCGAGTCAAAGGGTGAACCGCCTACTGAACCGCATGCGGAAGCCGAGCCAGCGGAAGACGTCAAACCAAGCCCAGGAGTACCGCAGCCACCAAAGAAGAGCGTCTATGATCTTCCACCCAGACAACCAGGCCGGCCAAATTCAGGAGGATATAGTATGGAAAAGAAGTTGGTGAATGAGTGCGGCTGGTCTAAAGAGGAATTTGAGAGCATCACAGTAAGATTCCCTGATCATTGAGTAGCACTATATCGTCCTCACCAATTTGCTTGGCAGGCCGAAGTCCATGCCCTCGCCAAGACGCATCTCGACACGGCCGTTTGCTATAAAAGACAAGCGGATTACAAGGTGGCTCGTATCTGCAAACAGGTGAGTTCTCAGTCGCGTAGATTTAAGGCGAAGACGAAACTGACTACGATTCGATTCGCCAGATGATCGACAAGCACGAAATGCTGAAACCATTCGTTCAATGCTGGCCCGTTCGGGACATGCTGAAACTGCATCTCAAGACCACATCCGAGGCCCACCGCCGACATTGATAGAGAGCGTTCGGCATCGATGTATGTTGGACAGACAACACGGTGAGGAGAGCAAGAAACAGACACAGCACCGAGCTGAGACCTATAGGCAGGAGAGAGAACAGTCGCAGCACCAAGCTGGGACTGAACGCAGGACACACCGAGTGTCCCGCTGGGAGATGGTGGGAGGAGGTAGAAAAAAGTGGAGAAGATACGATGACTGGTCGTGATGTCATCATCATCGTTATGCGTCTCGCTCAAGCCAGTGGAAAACGTCAAACCAAGCCCAGGAGTATCGCAGACATGGAACGAAGTATCTGTGGGAAGGTGGGTGTGCAAGGAGGGTCATCAACGGGCACGAGCTGCTGCTAGCCTGAACGGTGCTTGGTCGAGGGACGAGTGGCGCGTAGGGTACTGTGTCTGTAAGGGAGGTCGTCGTGGAGGAGATACTGACCAGAGTCGACACTCTCAATTAGTAGATATGTCAGCACATAATGGCATTTGGCTAGAAGAACAATATTAGCAAGGGTGAAGACGATTGAACGAGAAGAGAGATGGCTTAAGATTAAAATGACTCGACGATGTCGTTCTGGGTGTGGTGGGCAAATTCCTGGCTGAGATCGCAACGTGCGAGCCGCAGGTGTAGAGGAATATGAATCTATTTGTAGATGTTAGTTCGTAAGGAAAACTGGACGGCATAGCATACGCACCTTGAACGTTCTCCAAAACCCGTAAGCCAACCCCATATCCATCCAGACCAAAACTAGGGCAGGACTACACAGAAAAAGGTAAGCAATTACCTCTGTACAATAGTATAATCTGTAGTTAATATTCATTAGCGGAATTCCAAGGCAAGAAAAGTGAGCGACACTGGCAACTCGTTATCGATAGCGTGCTATCTTGGTGGTACGAGGGTGTTCCACATCGATGGATAAACGAGAGCAAGGACGACAGCGAGGAGAGCAAGGAACAGCCACAGCACCGAGCTGGGACTAAACACCAGGACACGCCAAGTGTCCTGCTGGGAGATGATCATGGAGGGAGGTAAGCATGTTGGTGATGTCATCATAGTGTTTAATCGGCACACGCTGAGACCCTCATCAGCTGAGGGTATCACTGTGTCCCTCTCGAGACTCACAGAGTCCCTCAGCATGCACGGAGCGTGTCCCTCAGCGCACGATGTCTTTTACCGCTTGTAAACCTAAATGAAAATGACTTCTTTTACATTACCTTTTCCTTACCTGCAAATTTCTGGTTTTTATGTAAGGACAATATGATGAAAAAGGTTTTCTTTTTCAACGAATTTTGTAGTCCTTCTTTTTTCGGGTTCAAAATTGGTTGTGAAAAGCTATTCTTTTGCAAGCCGTAAACGCACTTCTATTTGTAGGTACAACACAGTTGAGAAAAGATTTCTTTTATTGTCCCTCTTCCTATCCGGAAAATGTCCTAAAAAGGTGTTCGTCTATTTGTCCTAAAACATGACCAAAAAGAGCTACTTTTTCTTCTAATTTTACAGAATCCATTTTACTCATATGAAAATGCCCGGAAAAGTCACAACATTTTCAGATCTCCTTTTCCCGTGCTAAAAATCTACCGGCCCCAGCAGTGTATCCCAGTAGCCGAAGTGGATGACATCCTAGCGCCGTATCGATTGCTGGATACTCATCGGGCCTGATGGTCTGCAAGCCCGTGTTTAAAATGCAAAGTGTGCCTCCCCCGAGGAAAAAAGTACCAAAAAATGCGAAGCCCCCGCTTCCTCCATTTGTGATTCAGCAAATTCGCGATCACCATTTGCCTCGACAGTGGGATGCTGTACTTACCACGAACGATCAAAATCGATGGTGGGCCGCCACCTGTGGTAACAGGAAAAGCGAGGGTAGAGCATATCTACCCTGACGGTTCGCAGAACGTTATTGAAGCACATATCGGATTAAGCCTTCTATCGTGAACAACGTCGCATAGATCCTCCCTAGACGCGTGTCAGACAGCGAACAAAAGGAAGAAGAAACGCGAACTTGCCATCGTTCATATCCTCATAGTACGGTTCTCCCAGCCTTTTCTCCAGGAGCACGCCAACGAGCGGGTCCTCGAAAGAATATTCCCATTTATTCCATAGAGAGCTAGCTCGCCACTGGGTCAAAGCAGCCGTATATTTCGTCTGGTAAACTGTAAACTGTCCTCGGTGTTGTTCTTCCTTGATATCCGTCGGTGTCGCGCGCGGTGAAGAATCCCGAGCAACGAGGTACGGCGTTCCTTTGCAGCTTCGACTCGTCGACCCCGGCAGTGTTGAGCTTTGCGATATGATATACCACCACACGATATAGAGTAGACGGCAACAATCCTGTCTTCTGTGATCTTGTCGAGCAGTTTAGTGTCGAGGTGATGCCCGGTGGTAGGGACTGGCAGAGGCGCAGGGACGGACGGTTCGTTTGTGTGCCGCAACGAAGGAAAGGGATGGTCATCGTGGCTGGCTCTGTCTCTTTAGCAAAGCCGTGGATAGTGAGAGAAGAAATCGTTGGCACGACCATGGCAGCTTCCTTCATGATGATCGTGGTCGTTGTTCAAGGTGCCGTCCCATTTTTTTAACTGCACAACCATTTTGTCCGTATCCGCCACAGTGCCCGGAATTTTCTGCGGATTCTTGGAGTAATTGGGCTTGCGAGTCGAGAAACATGGTGATAGAAACACCGAGAAGTGATTAAGAAGGGTCGCCATGATAGCGGAGTCGGAACCACTGATCTTGGCTTCCTACTACCATCATCAATTGCTCTACACCGCGTCGCCGATTTCTAGTAGTCTCCCCTAGGCAGACTCTCAAAGACAGTCGAGATTTGGATTTCTAGTGCAAAATGCAAGCTCAGACAATCAGACGGAGCATTCTCTCAGAACGTTTTGAGGATGTTCGGAGTCAGTGCTAGTCGGTGAGTAGCAAAATGTGTGTACGATGGATCTTTGGTTGATTCCCTTCACTCAGAGTAACTAGTATTCCTTTCCCTGAATGAGAGAATGCATAAAGGGTGCAGATGGGTAATCTCAGGTGAGAGCTGCTTCTTTTATCACACGAACGATGATGGGCTCAGCGTTGCATATATCAATAGTATCAGCTGGTCCCTTCGCCGAGGCCCGTTATATTGGATCAAGAATACGGTCTTCAAGTTCCCTCCTGTGCATCCGTGGCACGTCGAGCACCACCTTCTCAAGGGTGATTTGAAGGACATGCAGTCTTTGGCGAAGGACCATAGTCTGGATACCAGGAAGCCAAATAGTCGCGACATAGGCTTCATAAGGTATGTGCTGGGTTTCGTTGCCCATGGCTTTAACTCAAATTTCTGTAGGGAAAATGATCATCGAATACAGACCACCTGGGTTATATCAGCATCGAATCATGGGCCAGCTCCAAGCGCGCATTTTTTTGGCCAATCTCAGTGACGTTCGGACATCACTCGTCTCTTCTTTGCGGCCGTTGATAGATATCGAACATCATGGGAAGGAGGCGGATCCGTGAGAAGCTCGCCACATAGCCTCTCCCTTTTACCTATTGCATTTGTGGGGGATCCATGAAATTGGTGATAGTATAGCGGCAACTCCGAGGGATTTCACTGGCTACAGACCACAGTTTGCCCAATGTCTTATCCTCGGCAGCGTCGTGAAGGGTAAGTCCTACGCCTATGAGACAGAGTTGATCTTCATACGGACTTTGTTAGACATGTACTTTGTTCCATCGGAGATTATTTCGAACGATGAAATGGTCCAAAGCCCGTTCTTCTTTCTCGTTGTGTCTATTTTCTCAAATTCAGAAAGGTATCTTCGGCCGCAAGGAACTGCCAACCGTTTCGCTGTCAGCACGTTCACTTGGCCGAACCGACAGCGAGTCGGCTAGTCCTCCTGCGGGCAACGCATCCTTCTTTGAGGGAAACTTTCCACGCGACCGATGCGACGGGTCACAGCCACGTGAGCAGAGTAACGGTCTCCTTCTGGCCGTTCTGACTCCGCCTTTCTCAACGCAAGTGCGGTCGACTTCCACCTCGCTCTTTAGACCCCTTCTACTTCACAGCAGCTGAGAGTACCAGCCAGAAAGCGCATCTCTTCGAGTTGGTGGTCAGTTTCGCGTTTTTGGTACGGCTGGTTTTGTATTTGGACAATCAAATTGGGAAAACTACCTCTTGCCTCTTCACCGCGTTGCATCAGAAATTTTGAATGGTACGGTTGATCAGCGCTCAGCTCCTGTAGAGAAATTCGAGTCGCTCAAAGATATCTCCCACAGAAGAGTTTAATGGCTGACTAATCACTGCTGAAAGGCAATCGCCGAGACTCGACCATGACGTGAAACTGGTACTCGACAAAGCCTTATACCATTACCTGGTTGTACCAGATATTCATGATGTGTGAACCTGACTGGATTTTCACGTTGGCCATCACGGCTCCCTCATCTACCGATTCGGTCAAAACTCTCCGGAAAGCATACCGAACAGTCTTTGGTAGGAACGTTACTGCCAGGGACCAGGACGACCATCTCCTGCTTTGGATATAGGTCTGTCCTACCCTTTGGGTGCGGGGTAGTGTCATCGAAGAACTACGGCAGATTCTGCCCTGCTTGCCCGACTTGACCTGGCAGAATGCCGCTCCAGTTGTTGGCCTTGACCCCTCACAGGGAGATGAACAACTTTCCGGATATCCCTTGCAGACTCTGTATCTACCGACTTCCTTCGTTCGTGAGCTCCTGCGTAGTATTCGACGTTCTGCCAGGTACCGTAATGGTGAACGATATTATTCCCGGCTCGGTTCATGTGTAAGTGCCTAAGTCTCTCCCCCTAATTGGATCTGACTAGCGTTACAAAGGCTGTTAGAACTATACTGACTGAGTTAGGGAGATTTGACTATGACACAGAGGAGGATGGTCTACATATATCGCCCTTCGGATTCGAGCTGAGGATGGTACACAATGCGGTCCTTCTCATACTAGAATCCGAGCGATGGCCTGACCAGACAAAAATACGTGCTCAGGCCATGGCCGAGGCGACATGTATGCTCCTTTTCAACGCCCAAAGTCCCGCTCTAATCTCAGTCAAGTTTGGCGGCGTCCAATAGTCGTCTAGGATACCCATTCCCAATCCACATAGTCATCACGGACCTCTGTGAAACGACACTTCATACTTACGATCGTGAGCAGCGGTCCAATTCCTCCCAAGTCAACCTCATATACCTTTCCAGCGTCCGCAAAAAAGCTCTACAAAAGAGCACATTTCAAAGTCGAAGAATTTCGGGTTGAGCCTGATCTTAGTAGAGATCCCACAGAGGCCCAGACATGGCAGCTTCTAGCAATGGCCGGTATTCGTACGTCTAGTTATCTTTCAAAATACGGACACTTCTTTCAATGACTCGGACAGTGGCACGGACATTGTTCTGTTTGATGGTGGAAGGATATCACGATTTCATCCAAGCAACGATACGCCGTTTTAGCTTGCCTTTGGCTTTGCAACCAGTGAGTATCCCAAGACAATAATCTACTCCATGTTCATCGTTGTGACAGTACTTCGTGGAGACAGAACGACTCAATGTCTACGATGAGCACAGTTTTATGCGGCATCTTCGCCCAATCGTGCAATCAACGGGAGTTAATGTCGAGCATGCAGTGCATGTGAAGGCTATTTGTCATTCCCTACTGTCTTTCATCGGCTTCGAAACCGGAAGCGACGTGGACGACAAATCGCGATCTGCATATTATAACCTACCGAACTTCCCTGACCTTGAATTCGGGTTACGGGTAGAGGATATTCCTCGCACAGAATCAGATACGCCCGACATGATGGTAACTCTGCAGTGGAGACAGCAAAACACAGATTGGCAACTAGGTGTAAGTGTTATGTTTTACAAGTACAATTTTTGCTGACATGAGACTCAGGGCTCCTGGTCGCTTTGCTTTGAGACTTTCTTCACCGCCAATTTAGCGCTCCCTTCAAATTTTGACGAGATAGAAGACAGTGGATTTCTCAGCAGGACTCGGTATGCGGAATTCAGGAATTCGATGCAGGTAGAATTATTGCATCCCCTGTGGGATAGCATACGGGTAAGCAAAGCAACACATTTTTACGCCCTGGTCGGTGCTGAATATGAATAGGAAAACATCCCTGGTACGGAGACAGAGGCACTCGAACGGTCGCTCGCACTCATCGAAGAAGCCAAAACTGTGCTGTCGAATCCACACGGAACACCGGAGGAAGAGGAACGTGGCGTGGAGAAATTGAGAGACAGGTAAGCTGAACCTGACTCGATATCTGTGGATTCGCTAATTAGCACCAGTTGTCGACTGTTACCATGGGGAAGCCAATTCTTTTCCGATGAGGACATTCGCGCACGGGTTGAGGAAGTTCAACGTGTCCAGCTTAGTTATGTCGCGCCATAACGAGCTGTACAAATAATGAAGAAAGTCGCGAATGTTTCTTTCCTAGTGGTATGGGTCGACACGTCAAAAATAATACTTCTTTTGCGTAAGCCAACGTCGCGCGCCTTCTCGGTGTGTAACCAAAATATGCGCTTGTTCTCTTCTAACTCGAGTGTGCAGTGTGCAGTATCATATCAGCCTTTTTGTTTCGATTTTTCGGGCGAATCTTTTCCCGTTTAACCACTGGACATTCGTTGTGGGACATGAAGACGTCTAAAGGTCATCGGTATGTATCCCATCTTCTATATTACGTCTAAACTGTCCGTCAAAAACCCTAAACACACCTTCTTGATTAGAGAGCGGGATTTCATTTGTGTTATATACTGACCCTATATGATATTCGCATCGAAGAAGACTTATTGCTCTACCACATCTATGTTCTCAGACCTTCAGACTAAGAGAACAGTCCACGAGAAAGTAGTTGACTGTACGTTTCCTTCCTTTTCGCCCGCTGATCACGTCTTCTACGGCCGACAGGTACTTGCCGAGACCTTCAACCATAGCGAGTGAAACATCTTGATCCCGTACTGTGAAGAGCGCACCTCCCCGCCAACGATGGATGACCCTGCTTCCAATCCTTTGTCCATCCTTGCCGTCCTCGCGCCACCCCCGCCTGACTGTGCGTTCAGCACCGTGCGGAAGGCATATCGTACAGTGTTTGGAAAAATCCTCCTGCCGAGGAACAGGACAACCAACTCTTGCTTTGGATACGAATCTGTTGTGAGGTTGGGGTGGATCACGATATCGTCAAAACCGCACGAGGACTGTTTCCTTCCCTGCCTGATATTAGCCAGAGGAATATCGCTGGGCGGCTTCTTGACCTACCGCTGGCTTTGCAAAAAGTGCGTACTCTCCTTAGAGCGGTCTACTACAGTATTGACCTGTATCTCCTCTACAGCATATTACAGTTTCGAAGACGATGGATGTGTATGAATTTATGAAACGCCTTGGGAGCGAGGCAGAACTCCCGGAGCCATGCATAGGACACCGCAGAGCAGAACATGTTGCACCGACGCGAACAGATCGTCACCGCCATCTGCCATACCCTGCTGTCGTTCGTTGGATTCAACCTTGCGCCTCAACACAAGACGTCGACGAACAAACTCGAGCTATCAAAGGATGCAACTGCATGCTCGAGATACCTTTCGTATACCATTGAGCCACTGGAGTTTGACTTTTCTGTGCAGGTTTTGGATCCAGATCCCGATTGGCATCTGGCGCCTGCGCACCCCAGCGCTATGGTATCGACAGGTTGGAAGCGTGGTTCGGTGGATGTCGAGACCGCAGCGAAGCAATATGTGCGTTCATTCTGACAACGTCTGTTTTTAGAGTAATAACTCAAGCTAGTGCTAGGTCACATGGGTCATTAGTTTGGGTACTTATCCCGACGAATCTACGACGTTTCCTGCCCAAATTGACAAGCTTGTGGATACTGGGTTCAAGAGCGTGTCTATGTTTGTAAAGTTTGTACAGTTGATGCAGGAACATCTATTAGAACCGTTGTGGGAGAACATCCAGGTGAGGAAAGTAACCTTGAGTCGGTGATGTGTGCTCACGGTAGTCTACATAGGATAACGATTCAGATATGGGCTCTACCTCGGACCTTGTTTCTGAACAGAAGGCGCTGGAAGAGGCGGAGGCTGACCTGCGCAAAGCAGAGTTGGAGCGAGCGGAAGTGAGGTAGGTCGAAACAAGGCTTGCATAGAAGCTTGCTAATGGATTGTACCAGCCTCCGAGCGTTGGCTGGGGAAGATGGAATGTTCTCAGGAGCAGGTTGAAATCGAGAGTGTACGACGCGTCTCCGAGGCGGTGATATGATGGCAGATGTTGAATACACCTGCAGCTTACCGTCTCAAAAAAGAATTCCATAGTCTGCGAGAAAGTCGGGCTTTGTAGCCATTATTATATTGTACGGCCTTCATGCCTGCTTGTTACCCGAGAGGGTATAGAGCGAGGCCTGATCTTCCTTTTTACGACGTACGTAATTTTGAATCGCAGACAACGACAAACGTGATGAACATGCAAAGGTGCACGGTGGCTGTGTGACATCGACTTGCTTCCTTGCAACAATGACGACGAACTCGACGACGCTCATAAAGATCCATTGCAATACAGGAGGAGTTAGGCATTGACCTCGGATGCGGCACTTGTAGTTCTCTGCATGGGAGGCTTGGTGCGTATTCTGACTATTGCTTGGTTTTTCTCTTCTAAAGAAGTACTGCAGCCCCTTCAAGACTGGCAACTTCAACGCATCATGACGACGAATAATCATGTTGGCCTTGCGACGACGCGATGAGACGGAGCACTGCATGTTCGTTATCTTCAAACCGTATTCGACTTCCTCCAGTGCTTGTCACAATATTCTGGTGTCTATGACCCTGAATGTTAGGCAGAGATACCGGGAGAATTCATTCCCTGATGCGAACGCTCCCGAGCTTCCTAAGAGCAAGTGCCCCCAGCATTCATCCAAGGCAACGCACTCTTCTAGGCATACAACCTGGACGCCTCTGACCCCGACGACCTCTCGTTCGCAGCCGGGGACATCATCACCATAGTCGAGGAGACCAACGCCGATTGGTGGCTCGAGGAGCGTAACGGCGGCCGTTCCCTCTTCCCCGCGAACTATGTAGAGAAGATGGCGCCAGCACCTGCATCTCGGATTCTGCCTCCCGCATACGTCCCACCCACAGGTGGCAGATTCGTACCTCCAGCTTCCGCAGAGAAGAAAGAGTACAAGCTGTTCATGGCTGGGCTTCTCACTCAAGCGCCAATGCGCCTCCGCCTCCTGGAGCGGGTACCCACTCCAGCAGGACCCAGGTCAGGATGGGAAGAAGAGCAAGTTTGGAAAGTACGGTAATACGGTGCGTTCTATCCCTCTTTTTTGCATGTCATTTTCTGATGTGTTGTGTAGATGGCCCACTCTGCTGCAGGTGGTGTATGTTTCGGTGCTGGTGCTGCTCCGGCGGAGGCCTTGTCAGGACGATATTCTGATTAGAGAGCGGGTATCTATTCGTGACATGTCGTGTTATTTATTGATCCTATACCATATTCGCTTTGAACAAGCGCTTACCTCCATCAGACCCATGTACTTGCGACGCAATCGATAAAAAGAAATCGCTCTCTTGATGGCACTTCCTCTTTTCAATCAGTAGCTCGCGTTCTTTCAGCCCGAGCCGAAACGCACAACATCCACCTGAAAACATCACCACACCGCTTGACGTTGAACAGGTGGCTCTTATTCTCAACGACTAGACAAGGTATCGAGTTCATGGATGCATCCACGCATTCCTCTTTCAATCCGACTCGGCAGCTTCCATAATCAGATCAGCACTCGGTGCTTCGCTGTCCCTTAATACGACTTCGAGGAACGCACTTGCTCCGGGGACGGGACCGATCTCGTTAGGGCAGGGCGCGGATTAGGTTGACAACATTTGTGCGTTGTACTTTCCTTTTTTCGTGTCGTTTTCTCATGCCCGCAGGTAATGTAGGGTTCAATGCTGCGCTGCTATTTCTCTCCTAAATCACTCCTCCAAC
This sequence comes from Armillaria cepistipes, assembly GCA_900157415.1. Lineage (NCBI taxonomy): Eukaryota > Fungi > Basidiomycota > Agaricomycetes > Agaricales > Physalacriaceae > Armillaria > Armillaria cepistipes. The sequence goes on from FTRY01000033.1 coordinate 73,908, forward strand.
GTCAACGCATCATGACGAATTGGCCTTGCGACGACGACGCCATGAGACGGAGCACTTCATGTTCGCCACCTTCTGGGTCTGCGATGAGCTCTTTTTGCGTAATCAAGTGTCGCCCCAGATTCTTGGTACGTATCCAGTACAACTATATTTTCTCTTCTAATTTGACTGTATCCTGGTCAGACGGGCGGACATGAGGATGTGGCACTTGACTAGACGATGCTGAACCGGAGTATCAGTGGAAGCCGACGGAATCAGGCGCCTGATGAGCTAGTAGTTCATCTACTGCCCAAGTTTGTCATCGGTAACTGTAATAGTATGTATCTCCCTTCATCCCAGTTCCGTCCGCAGACTGATCCGTCAATCAATCATCTTCAAATATTTACATCCTTCCTTTCTTTTCAACGATCATTCGGCTGACCGTCCGCCTCTCCCAGCCCATCTTCCTCCAGCGCCTGTCTCAATATTCTGGTCCTGCATGGCCCCTGAATGTTAGGTTCTCAGAGATACCGAACGCGCCCGAGCTTCCTGGAACGGGACGCGGGTTAGGAAGAGCAAGTTTGAACCCCCATCCTTCGTCCAAGGTGACGCACTGCACTTTTCCTCCTTGGCTCGTATTCCTCCAGCCTTGAGCCGAAACGCACCAAATTCATCGCCATAGCTCTGGACGTGTCGACGATGTGTCGGGTTCCTGGGCGCGCATCCAGAGCATGCTTTCCTGTTCCAATTCGACTAGCGTGGCGTCTATCAGCCAACTCAGATTCGCACGGGCTAGTTGGTGCTAGTCTGCATCGTTTTCCAGGCCCCACCTACAGGAGCAGATCTGTTCCCCCAGCTCCCACAGAGAAGAAAGAGTACAAGCTGCTCACTCAAATGCCAACGCACCTCCGCCTCCTAGATCGGGCACCAACTATGTTGGGTTTGGCGGAGGCCTTGTTAGGGCGATATTCTAATTAGAGGCCGGGTATTATTCCATCGTGTTATTTATTGATCCTATACCATATTCGCATTCAACAAAGGCTTTACCTATATCAGATCCATGTACTTGCGACGCATTCGATGACAGGAAATTTCTCTCTTGATGGCACTTTTCCTCCTTCAAATCACTGACTCACCTTCTTTCAGCTCGAGCCTCAACGCACCAACTTCACCTGACAACATCGCCACAGCTCCGGACGCTGAACAAGTGACTCTATTTCTCAACGATTAGACAGGGTGTCGAGTTCCTGGGTGCGCATCCAGAGTTTCCACCTTTCCTGTTCTAATTCGACTCTCCAGTTGCAAATATTAGATCGGCAATCGGTGCTTCGCTGTCCTTTTGTTACGATTACGATTACCTGAGGAACGTGAAAATGCACTTGCTCCAGGAATAATCGATCCTATTAGCATGAGCGGTTTAGGAAGTTTGACAGCATTGGTACGTTGTATCATGTCGTGATTTTTTCTAGAATTACCTTAACCACTGTTTATATTTTTAGCTCTTCACTGCCGCCGCCGCCACGTGCGGCTTCACTGCACGCATGGTGGCTGTGGGGTGTGATTGAGAGCAAGGCGGGATTCAAAAAACACACAGGACGTACATTTTCGCGAGCTGGACCCCCTCCCCCCTCACCTGCCATATAGGGTAGTAATATGTACATATTAGGGCAGCTTAGAAACCTAATTTTAGTTACCGGTATGTGCCGGTCGACACCTCACTTTGGCGACACATCCAAGATGAGTATTTCAACATGAAACGAACTGTCTTCATATGAAGCCATTGGAATAAAGATATATTGAACCACCAGGTAAGTCCTACAGTGCTATATCGCCTAAAATAGGGCACGCAAAGTGCATGTCACTTTTGCTTTAAGGCTTGAACCCCTAGGGCTTCGCACCGTACCGTATACGGTATACGGCCGTCAGCTCCAAACCGTCGACGGTGTACGGACCGTATGAGTACGTCCGTCACGGCCGTGCATACGGCCGTATGCTAGGTGCTGGGCTTGGTGCGTCAGAACCATATGAGACCATACTGTACAGACACCAAAGCCCACCTAGCTCGTTTTCTGATACAATCTGACATTGTTACCGTCTTTAGAGAAGAGATTCTCGCTGCAAAGAGGCACCCCTAACACTTGCAGGAACGCGTCATCGGTTCCAAATACACAAGAATAACACTTATGGGTCGCAAACGACCCGAAAATGAATGGAAATGAAAGTTATGGTACTGTATTGGGCTGCTACACCCCGAGTTATCGCTGAATTTCGCTCTCCGTGCGATATAGGGCTGCATACCGTACATACGGCCGTCGACGGCCGTCAATACGGTGCATCTCAATCTCTTGACGGTACGGTTACGGCACCCGTACGACGGTACCCGTACAACCGTATTATACGGTGACGGTGCGAAGCCCTATGAACCCCCCTACCCTATGTGCCGGGTTTTAGCCAAGTCTCCCCCTTGATTAAGAACGCTTCGAGCACCGCGCTTCCTAACCCACTCCAATCCGGGGCTGTTCAAAGACGGCCCACTTCTGGAACACAAAGTTCTAGGAAATACAAACACTATGCTCTTGAATATTGATTAATATTGAATCTTGAAAGGGGACGATTACTGATACCACTACCAGTACATCCCGACATTATGATAATGATACGGCATTGCAGGGCCCTAGGTACGTTCCTCGTTCATAGCTACCCTCTTCTCGGATGTCTAGTGTCTACGTAAGTGATTTATCTCGAAGCCAGAGTTCAAAAAATTCCAGCTATACCATGGATGCTCCAGGTGCTGGTTTCTCCAGCGCGCCTCCTCAGTCTGTACCATGTCTCGAGTTTTTCTAGAATTGTCTTATATAACCAACGCTTAGCGCATGGGCCTGATGACCCTGATGCTGCCCAAGTTCGTAATCGGTAACTACAATAGTACGTATTTCCCTCCTAGTCTTCGTGATTAGTCCCAGCTAAGTGCGATTTCCCCTGGCATAACTTGATGAACGTGGATGTTAAAAATCACTGTGCTACCTTACCTATACGTATCGAAATCCCAGTTCCGTCCGCAAACTGGAGTATTTGATGGCTATATAACTAACCATCGTCTATAAATAAATGCGCAATCTTTGCATCCGTCCCTTGTCCCGAAAGTCACTCGGCCTACCATCACATATGATGCTCCTTTACCACTACGGTTGTTCTAGTGTCGGAAACGAGGAGGAGAGAGGGCGTGGCGTAGTACGGCCGTGCATAACTCAGTGGCGGATGTTGATGGTAAGGTCCTCTTGTTCATCGACCAACCTAATCACATATTCCGATTAGAGAGCTGCTGATTATATATCACATTCGCATTACCGGATCGAACCTCAAGGCCTCAAGATCTGCAGACTCGAGAACAGTCTACCAGAACGTAAACAACTATACGTTTCCTTCCTTCTCGACCGCTGATCACGCCCCAAGGCTGTCTTCTACGGCCGACAGGTCCTTGCCGAGACCTTCATCCGGATTCAATGACAGCCGGGGAAACAAACACCTTGATCCCGTACTGAGAGCTACGTCCATACATATTTCTGTCCCATTCACGAGATAACACTTAAGCTTCGGAGCTGCGACGCAGACGTCGCTCTCATCCAATATCATCCAAAATCCACGACGTTCCGATCTTTCAAAAGGACTCATACTTTCCGCGCTCGTGATGGCCCCCGCTTCATCAAAATGTAGAAGATAAAAGCTAAGAGAAAGTATGGCGAATACGCCGACGGCCAATGCAGGTAAGTGTTCACTCAGGAAGTATATACCGGCCTGAAAGACCCATGACGCGGACCTTGAAGCCAACGTCTGCCGCGGATAAGAGCTAAAAGCACAAGGGGTGGTGAGAACAATTCTGGAAAAACTCAAGAAATGATACAGACTGAGGAGATGGGCTGAAGATATTAGCTCCTGAGGTGTCTATGGTATAGCTAGAATTTGACCCCTCACTTCGAGATAGGTTTACGTAGACTTTAGACACCCGAGAAGAGGGTAAGCATGGATGACGAACGTACCTGGCGCCCTGAAATGCCGCATCATCATGATGCTGGGAGGCACTAGTGATGGCATTAGCACTCTTCTCCTTTATAGACTGAATGGCACATACGTTGTGATGTTGCTCTCTTCTATTACCTCCCGACAAGGCTTGATTTGGCCTGCTAAGACATACAAAATCCGCTCCGCATCTGGCCGTTGACTGGGTGAAGTTATCAGGCACATCGTTACAAGTGACCATAGTCCGTCTTGTAAAAGATGTTGGGGTTGGAGTGGACGACGTCCTAACAGAGTCACCGCATGTATAACAGCGGCTTCATTCTTGATATCACTGAAAGGCGGCTTGCCGGTAAATATCTTGGAAGAATGACATAAGAGTGGGTCGACGGTAAGCTGCTGGACCTACCTCAACAATGGTGCAACCATAGGCATAGATATCCCTCGCAGTGATGTATGCCCGATCAATCACTGCGTTTGGATCAATATGCTCTGGGGCTAGCCAGCGGGCGCTTCCTTTGCTCATCCTAGAAGTGCTGTCAAGAGCCTGTGATTCCGCGAACAGGGAAAGGCCAAAGTCGGCCAGGCAGCAACGCAGATCATCCATTACAAGGATATTTGCCTAGTAAGACCAGTCTACGTCAGAGAACGACAAATATGAACCACAATGAACGCACCCCGCGTATGTCGGCATGTACTATCGGAGGATTGTGATTGTGTAAATATTTCATCCCTTCGGCAACTTGAACCAGCTAAGAAAAAGATTTCTTCAGCTCTCAGTAACTCTCGCATAAATGTCTGGCATACCGACGTAAGACGATCGTGATCAGGATGGGCTTCGAGGTAGGACATGACATCATCATTGACCATCCAGGGAGATATCAGGCAATATCTGGGGGTGAAAAGTTCTTTGCTGATTCCTAAGAAGGGAAGAACATTGGGATGACGCAGTTGCCTCCAAACGAGAGCTTCTTGGCAAAACTCCTGCAGTAGGTCCATGGTAGGTCAAGATGTAGCTTCCTTCAGTGTGTTCAAGACTCACCCGCAGAACCTTTGCCTGATGCTCCTCAGGGAGGAATACCCGAAGAACCTTTAAGCAGACTTGGGTATTGTGAAGGCGCCCCTTCCAAATGTCCTGCAGAGAGGCGCACATTGAAACAAACCGATTAACCCAAGAGTACGGTGGACTCACTGCAAAGCCGCCACCCCGACGGGATTTTCCCCTTCTCTAATCACGTCTCGAAGACAAAGGGAGGAGGGCACAATGTTACGGGCCTTGCTCAGCGCTCGAAGACATTTCATGCAGGCTGTACGATACCAATCTGCATGGGGCGCATCATCCAGTTCCTGGCAGTTCAGATTCACTACCGATTGAACGCTCTACCGTAGTGACATACCTGCTGCAGCACATCCATAACCACGGCCTCCACACGCTGCGGTGTCAACTCCGCAGTCATCCAAGGGAGACGAATATCACGAATTAAACTCTGAACCTGACTTTGAATCTGAGCTCGTGCTTCATTTTCGACAAGTCCGTCTTCGAGCTTGATTTCAGTCCAACTGTTCATTCGACCCAACAGTCCGGTGGAGAAGGTGATGCTTTCGCTGATGGTAGAGATTTCGGCGTCAGGTGTGGACATGGTTGTACATATGTGGTGAGGGCACATGCGCTTATCAACCTTTGTTCATTCCAGATTCAATTTGCCGGGCTGTGTTGCACTGGCTTGGAGACGACGGGCCGGCGGGTATGGTGCGCACCATCCGGAACTTGAATATATTGCATATCAATGCTATACGTTTATAAAAATAAGAAACAGAATCAATACTATGTCGCAAGAAAAGAAGCAAGGACTTAGAGGATGAGCAATGTGAATGAATAAGTAGGAGAACAAACAGTTAAAAGATTCAAACCTTGACATAAAGTTTGCCATACGGTTTCGCAAACTGTTGGCCCATCATATAAGGCCACCTAGAACATGTATTGGCTATTGCAGGATTGCAAGAATGGTATCTCTGATCTGGCACATCTGTACACGCCGAGCTTTGTTTGCTCGTATCGACGAAGTTGGAAGGACTTTCCCGTAGCCCAGAAAAAGCTGTTATTGCGCGATCACCAAAAAGGGAATGAGCGCTCTCAAGCAAGCAAGCCTGTCCAGGCGTATATCCGCCCATGATTCGCGTCAGTGGAAGCTGGATTGGGGAGATGATAGGAAAGAAGGATCCCTTCCGGCTTGGGGCTAGTGCCTGCGGAGGGGGATTTGTACTATCCGAAGGGTTTCGTGTGGGAATGGGCCGAGGGTGGGGGTGAGGGGGTGGGAGCCTGATACAAGAATGTGTCCGTTGTGAGAAGAGCAACGTTTGGATAGCGAGTGATGGAGATGGGGGTAAAATGCGGACCAGACCATTTGCAGGGCTCCGAATACAACAAACCTATGCGTAGCTTAGCCGCCGCTTCATCCGATGTGCAACAGATAAATACCCTTGCTTTGTTCTCCCTCTAGTTCGAACTCCCTCCATCGGCTGGTTGGTATCGTGGGACAGGAATGTCGCGAAACAGGTCTTCGTTGACAAGTATTGAAGGGAAGGGAACAAACAGGAGATCGTTGAGGACTGGTGAGTGTCGTTACGTCATGTAGGCAAGGCGATAATGGAGACGACGAAAAAAGAGAGTACATTCGCCACGACCTCGAACCACTGGATTTTGCAGTTAGACGAATCACGAAACCTACGAGTTTAAAGAGATACGTACTCCAGCCACCGGCAAGAGCTAGCTCGGAGAACAAGTAGATAAACTGCCAGGACCTAGGCTTTCAGGAAGTTCCGCATCAAGCCTTTGGACCAGAATTTTTTCTAACGAATTGATTTTCCGAACACCAAAGGTGAGCGAAAAACATGAGGGTAAACATCGTCATGATACTTCGGTCTTTAAAGATGATTTAAGAAAGAAAAACGCAGGTAGTAGTAGTCTGTATACGTACCGAATCCCGTCGTTGCCAAGGACTGCGATGGAACCCTTGGTTCGCTCCAATTTGTTTGCTACAACTCGAAAACCAGTCTTCGTTCGTAAAAGGATCCATGATGATGTGCTTGGGTGAAAGACTGGCTCTCGCGCGCGTAGTCGAGGGAAAACGGAACGCCCGCACGGAGATGGATTCTCGTGTGCGTTCTCCCTCCAGCCCGAACACTCTCCCGTTGTAAAGAATAACATAATATTCAAGGTCGTAGGCGCCCAGAAATGCACTGGAGGAAGTTAAATACGGATCTGGCTGGGAGAGGCAGTATCAGCGTGGTGGGATGGACCGCCGAAAGACATTGGAAGGCACTGGAAAGAAAGGATGCTGGCCAAGGGGGTTCCAGACCGTTGTTCCGGAACACCGGGTTGGTCGATAGGTCGCCTTCGAGTTTTTTTTGTACTTCCAGGGGGCATGTTGGGCATTATCTACATAAATTCAATATATTTCCGGCTGAAGAGAGATTTCAGCTTACATTTCAATTGATAAAAGCTTTCCGAATACAATCCCAACCTCAGTATGGACATAGGAAAGGCCTAGTGATACATACGAGCGCATGCTGTTCGTCCCGCTTCTTAGCCTCGGTCGCCATCCCGTCCTTGATACGCAAAAGATGGGAAGCGAGGGCAGCCTCGTTAGTGTCAATACGGCGACGGTGCTCAGCAGCAGGCTCGGTCCCCGATGGCTGGCGCAGCAAGCCAAGTTGGTCATAGACATGGGGGTCACTACCTCGCATGTCGCGAACCTTGCCGTTCCTAGGGCTGGGTTTGACGGACGGCCCAGGACTGCCGTCGCCGTCGTTCGGAGGAGGTCCAGGGTCAGCTCCACGAGACGCACCAATGCTTGAGAGTGACACAACACCCATTTCCCTTTCTATCCTCTGACGAGGCCGCAAGAGACGTTGAGGAAAAGACAGAAGAGAACGGAGTGAAAAGAATCTTGGAGGGTCTTGAAGGGTGTTGGAGGGTGGTCGGAAGGCTGGAGGACAATCTGAGTGTTCAAGAGGGGAAGAGACGACACGTCGTTGCGTCATCATTTTTTTCTCTACGACGTTGGGCTCATTGTGTCACTCGACCGGAACGAGCGAGAAAGTGACTATATAAGGAGCGTGGGAAGTGATTTACGCACGTCCGTCATTTTGTAAAGCAGTGTTTGATACGAAGCTTACTGTCGGTGTTGCACTCTGACAGAATCACATACTCGGTCGGCGTCGTACGCTGGTCTCTCGTCCATTCTACATCTGCGTAGCACGTAGTATCCCAATCTTCTGAACGTATGGTATGTTCTTTGGTGGCACTATGTCTGTGTGTATTGTTTATCTAGTGTGCAGATGCCATCCTCTGGAAGTTCAATCATCCAGGTGGCTCGTGTCGACGGCGAGATATACTCTACTGCATCTCCGTACTCGCATTCCCTTCCTCTTCCTGAGTGGCCTTCTCGCACTTCGAATATACTCAATCCACATACCGCTAAATATGAGACCATGAACCAATTCCGCTGGGTATCGAATGACCTTTTACATATGATGTTCGTCCAGACCTCGAAGCCTTTCTACGGGCATCTGTTTGATCGCCTCGCTCTCCCAGACAACAGTATCCCAATCAAGGCCGCAAGTCATCCTCAGGTTTGGGGGCTCGACGCGAAATTACTAGAAGATTGGATTACACTTGAAAGGAATCTGCGAGCAGTACTGTCTGCCTGTCTCCATATCAGCACTGCCCCCTTGCCGAAGCTTTGGCGGCCTTGATCGTACCCGAAGCGCTTTGGGTATCAGCGCACTCATAGCACCTATCGTAAGGCTGCTATTGCAGCGATACATTCGAGGGATGCGTTTGTTCCATTGATGGCGGCCGTTTCTTTTGGATTATATCTCATGCAATGGCAGCAGAAGCGGTGTAAAGACTTTGAGTGGAGAACGCTGGTTATGGAGAAAGCCCATGTACACGCGCAATGGCTGGCGTATGTTGAGGATGTCGTTTTTGATCCTGAAACAACCAGAATAGGCGGAATCATCGACTACACGACTTGCCAATTCTCGGCCTTCCTACCTGATCTTATTCGTTATTTCCCTTGTATGCCCTTATACATTAATTGGGGGGCCGAGAGACCTCTACATGTGCCGTCTTACCTCCCGGTGCCCGCTTCTGCTGTTTTCAACGAGTTCAATGCGTCGCCACAGTTACCCCCCGCTGAAGTCCCAGCTGCTGCGACCGTTACAGGTGACTCGTCTCCATCGGTAGAGATGATATGTCAGAATTTTCCTCCGGTGGAGAAGTACAGCAGCCAAAGAGCTGGTGAGGACTGGAAGTCGTTTTTTGCTCGCCGGGATGCGGAGAATGCGAAGCGTGCTGAAAAAGAGACTGAGAAAGCCAGGCAAGAGCGTCAGCGACGAATAAAGAGTGCTGAAAAGCAGGCTGTACCTGGAAGAAATGATGCCAGAGTGTTTTATTGGGATGACGAAGATGGCTTCTTGATTCGTCGGACTGCAGGTCGGGGACATTATGATTTGCATTGGAATCGTTTTGGTGAAAAGCAGCGCCGATACGACTCTTTCCGCAATGAATGGGATCTCTGCAAGGTGCTGGATCCCCAGGATCACCCCACTGACATGAACGATTCTGATGACGACAGCGATGGCGAAGATTTCTACACGTCTTTGGACGATGACGATGACGATGAGGTCCTTTATAACGAAGGTCCTTATTCTTCTACTGCAGACCTTGAACGTATCCATGAAATCGAGCCTGAATATACCGCTGTCCCAGTTGAGAGCCATGACGACGCTTTGGATGATATAGCGTATTACCGTTTTGGCTTTATCAACCCTGTCTCCACGGTTCCTTGTCCATCTACCATACCAGAAATGCATCATGTCTGTAAATTTGCTGGTGTCTTGAAGGATGCCGCAGTTTCTCGTGTGGTACGGGATGCCATGGTAAATTTTTTTGGCTACTTGCTGGAAGCCAAGGGTATCCATGATATTCCCTGCAAACTATATGACCTCAGACAGCATAACGCTGACGTCCATCGCCCCGCTGCAGTCATAATCCGGAAGAAAGTGTTGAATGGTCGACTCTGGTACATCCTTTCCAACCGACAAACGGATGCACCACCTGTCTTTACAATCCTTCTAGCCAGCGCCGCTTCTGTTGTCGAGATCTTGCGACGAGAATGGGGACCCAGGTTGATTGACATTGCGGAAAAGCTAATACAAAGAGGGATACCTTTCCATGCAGCTCTTCAAGATTCTCAACATCATCTGCAGAGATCATCTCTGCAGCCATGCTACGGTCTCCTCGGGTATCGCCCCGCCAACTATGAGCCCGATAGACTTGAATTTGCAACTTACCAAGCTCTCTGCAGAAAATTTCTTACCTCGCAGCGTGGTCGTGCTGCTTTGTTGGCAGGTGGCATCCTTGGCCGTATCGCCAAAGACTTCATATCGAACGATGAAGTTTACCCCGGCCCTTCGCATGATGTTTTCAAAACTGGGCTTTCCTTCGTAGCAGATGGAGAAGCAGCACCTACTTTTTGGGACGACACTTTGACCGACGACGAAATCAACCTACTGTGTGGTGTCTACAAAGTAGACACAGGCCGTGGAAAGGGCGATGAGTCCCAGCTCTCATTAATATCATGGTTCCCCAAGCCGGTTGCTTGGGAAGCATCTGGCCTGAACATTGGATTTTGGTCATCTGATTGCGAGTCTTGGTATCGTGGTCGTCTCAAAGAGATCAATTCTCGCAATCCAGTACTTCGAACGACCAATCAATGGAGGCACTCTATCAGGTTCTTGAGGCGGTCTCAAAAGGTTGCTGAGGCGAATGAAAGGCTCGCTAGGGAATATTTGCATACTGTACTATTATGACTGTAAGTTCACCTAACGCCTCACAGACGACCCCGAACTAAACCTATTTCATATATTCTGACCCCTAACGAGGGGATCTGAACTGACATCCAATTAAGACCGCTTGAATTAGCTTTGTAAAATGTATTTTCGGCCTGTACTAGTACGTACAGTATTATATCTCAAACTGATATCAAAGTAATAGCATTCTGCTCTCAAGATTTGTATCAATCATAAGCTGTTGGAGGATATCCGTCCTATATACCCGTACTAGCGGGGACCCGTGAAATGTTGGATTTCTCAGGTAAAATACATTGAAACAAATAGTATAATTATATGCAATAAAGAGACGACAGCTCGAACGGTATAATAAAGGAAGCAATGGTGAGCAAGGTGTATATTCAAAAAGTAGGAAGAAGAATGTCATTGTCGCTTGATGTATCCTACGCCCGTTGTTGGCTTCACGGGTAGCAGCTATTCCGGCTCATCGTCAGCCGTCAACAGTATGGCATACCTTCATGCATATTAGTATGACTCCTTGCTGTTCAACTGTTCTTGAAGCTCCGTGTTGTCGTGATGCTCTTTGACGCTACTTCTTCGCTGGCCATGCTGTATGGTCAGACAAAATCACTTCTACAGGTGGATGCTCAGTACGCAGCTTGATCATAAAACTGCCGGAGCAACACACCAGTCACTGGCAGCACTCCATGCTCTTCCACAGAGCAAAGTTAGGCTGGCAGCCACCTTCGCAGCAAGAGCATGGATTGTGGTGTACCATGACACCTGTAAAACATATGAGGAGATTTCAGAAGACCCCGGCGTCAAGTAGAACGCAATATTTTCCCACTCCCAGCAATTGACATTTGCAGGCTAAGTTTGGGGCAAAACCACTGCCCTGGCAAAAAAAAAAATGCCTCGTCAATTTTATAGGCCATGCTGGGTACTTGAAGCATAATACTTGGTGCTTGCGCCTGAGAAGGAAAGGAATCGCGCTAATGAGAGGGCATGGGATTGGGCTACGGAGGGGGATCAATGCTTGCAGATGGTGAGATGATCAGTGACATACCGTTCCCAGCTGCATGTGCCGCCATCCTCCTCCCAAGTCATTGCATTATTACAGCCATCATTTCCCCATCTTCACGCTGTCCAGGGATAGCTTGCCAGATGACGATATGTTGTGTCGGGGTGAAATTCCTTCCACAATGCTGCTTTGACGGTGTCGGTACATTGACCCTCAAGGTAAGGCCGTACAGGAAGACGAGGCATGACTTGGTTGAGTCATCGGCAGCATCATCAGCATAGACTAACGCACCATCCTTGGAAGAAACTATCCCAGTAGCCGAAGTGGACGACTTCCTAGCGCCGTATCGATTGCTAGATATTCTTAGGGCCTTATGGTTTCTGCAAGTCCGTGGTTAAGATGCAAAATGAGGATTTCACAGTTTGCCTCTCCCATTACAAGGTAGGAAAAAAGTACCAAAGATGCGAAGCCCCCACTTCCTCCATTTGTGATTCAGCAAATTCGCGATCGCCATTTGCCTCGACAGTGGGTATGCTGTACTTACCACGAACGATCAAAATCGATGGTGGGCTGCCACCCGTGGTAACAGGCAAAGCGAGGTAGAGCACGTCTACCCTGACGGTTCGCAGAACGTTGTTGAAGCGCATATCAGATTAAGCCTTCTATTGTGGACAATGTCGCATATATCCTCCCTAGACGCGTGTCAGAGAGCGAACGAAAGGAAGAAAAAAAGCGAACCTGCCATCGTTCATATCCTTGAGTACGGCTCTCCCAGCTTTTTTACCAGGAGCACGCCAACGAGCGGGTCCTCGAAAGAATATTTACATTTATTCCATGGAGAGCTAGCTCGCCACTGGGGTCAAAGTAGTTGTATATGTCGTCTAGTTAGCTGTCCCCGGCATTGTTCTTCCTTGATATCCGTCGGCAGCGCGCGCGGTGAAAAATCCCAAGCAACGAGGTACGGCGCCCCTTTGCAGCTTCGACTCGTCGACCCCGGTAGTGTTGAGTTTTGCGACATGATATACCACCGCACGATATAGAGTAGATGGCAACATTCCTGTCTTCTGTGATCTTGTTGAGCAGTTTGGTGTCGAGGTGACGCCCGGTGGTATGGACTGGTTACGGCGCAGGGACGTTTGTGTGTCGCAACGATGGAAAAAATGGTCATGGCCGTTGGCTCTGTTCTTTTAGCAAAGTCGTCGATAATGGAATTGACTATGGCAGCTTGATGATCGTGGTCACGGGTGCTGTCCAATTATTTACATAAATAATTGATTATCTATTTCCTTCCCGCACAACCATATTGTGCGCGTAGCTCAGCCTCTTGCTGCCTTTCCCAGTCGACCACGGTGCTCGCCGAAGAAAATGACAACGTCTTGGAGGAATTCGGAAGTGTCGCCGTGATGATGGTCGAAATCAACGAAATTGGCCAAACTTGGCATCTTAGCACCATCATCGATTGTTCTACACCCGTCCTCGATTTTTAGTGCAACAATGCCGGCTCGGCCCATCATGCATCAGCGCATAGCAGTCTTTGGCGAAGGATCATAGTCTGGATATGAGGAAGGCAATGGTCGCGGCATAGGCTGTACAGGATATGTGCTGGGCTTCTTTCCACATCGCTCTAACTCAAATTCTCGCAGGGACAATAATTATCAAATACGGACCACCTGGGATGTCTCAGCATCGAGTCGCGGGCCAGCAGCCTCAAACGCAGATTTCTTTGGCTAATCCCAGTGACGTTCGGACATTACTCTGCCTCTTCTCCTCTTTGCGGCCGAAGATAAGGATCAAGCATTATGGGAAGGAGACGGGTCCCCCCGAAGACGTGAACTACTCGCCGCGTACTCTCTTCCTCTTACCTATCGCATTCATGAGAGATCCAGGAAATTGGTGATAGCATGGCGGCAGCTCCGAGGAATTTCACCTGCCCCGGACCACAGTTTGCGCAAGATCTTATCCTCAGCGGCGTTGTGGAGGGTAAGTTCTATGCATATGGAACCGAGTTGATCCTCACATTGAACTTGTCAGATATGTTTTGTTCCGTCGGAGAATAGTTTGAACGATGAAATGGTCTAAATCCCAGTAGGCCCATTCTTTCTTCTCGTTGTCTCTATTTTCTCAAACTCAGAAAGGTATCTTCGACCGCAAGGAACTGTCAACCGTTTCGCTCTCGGTCAGCAGCTTCACTTGGCCGGGCCGACAGCAGGTCGGCTAGTCCTCCTACTGGCAAAGCACCTTCTTTAAGGTGTATGTCTAGAAACTTCTACGGGACCGACGCGACGCGTCACAGCCACGTGAACGGAGTAACGGTCTCTTTTTGTTCTCATGCAGGCGCGTTCGACTTATACCTCGCTCTTTGGACCCCTTCTACTATAGCACCTTCCTTCTGGACGGGCAGCAGCTGAGAGTTCCAGCCAGAAATTGCATCTCTTCCAGTTGGTTGGCAGTTTCGCATTTTATGTACGTACGGCTTGTTTTGTATTTTGTATTTGGACAATCAAATTGCGAAAACTACCTCCTGCCACTTCACCGCGTTGCATCAGAAATTTTGAACGGTACGGTTGATCAACTCCTATAGAGAAATTCGAGTCGCTCAAAGAATCATCACAGAAGAAAATGGCTGACCAATCACTAGCACTGCTGAAAGGCAATCGCCGAGAGAGTGAGACTCGACCGTGACGTGAAACTTGTACTCGACAAAGCGTTTTACCCTGATTGTACCCGATATTCATGATGTGTGAACCTGATTGGTTGTTCACGTTGGCCATCACGGCTCCTTCATCTACCGATGCAGTCAAAACACTGCGGAAAGCGTACTGAACAGTCTTTGGTACGAACGTCACTACCAGAGACCAGGACGACCATCTCCTGCTTTGGATACAAATCTGTTCTACCCTTTGGGTGCAGGAGAGCGTCGTCGAAGAACTACGACAGATTCTGCCCTGCTTGCCCGACTTGACGTGGCAGAATGCTGCTCCAGTTCTTGGCCTTGACCCCTCACGGGGAGATGAACAACTGTCTGGATACCCCTTGCAGACCCTGTATCTACCTACTTTCTTCGTTCGCGAGCTTCTGTGTAGTATTCGGTGTTCTGCCAGCTACCGCAATGGCGAACGATATTATACCCGGTTGGGTTCATGTGTAAGTGTCTAACTCTCCCCCTTAATTGTATCTGACTAGCATCGCAAAGGCTGTTAGAACTATACTGACTGAGTTGGGGGGATTCGTCTATGACACAGAGGAGGATGGTCTATATATATCGTCCTTCGAATTCGAGCTGAGGATGGTACACAATGCTGCCCTTGTCATACTGGAATCCGAGCGATGGCCTGATCAAACAAAAGTACGTGCTCAGGCCATGGCCGAGGCGAGATGTATGCTCCTTTTCAACGTCCAAAGTCCCGCTCTAATCTCAGTCAGGTCTGTCGGCGTCCAATTGTCGTCTAGGATACTCATTCCCAATCCACATCGTCATCACGGACCTCTCCGAAACGACAATTTATACTTACGATCGTGAGCAGCGGTCCAATTCCTCCCAAACCAACCTCACATACCTTTCCAGCGTCCCCAAAAACGTTCTACAAGAGAGCACATTTCAAAGTCGAGGATTTTCGGGTTGATCCTGATCTTGGAGATCCCACAGAGGACCAGACATTGCAGCTTCTAGGAATGGCAGGTGTTCGTACGTCTAGTTCTTTTTCAAACTATCGAGTTCCTTCTAATGAATCGGGCAGTGGCACGGGCATTGTTCTGTTTGATGGTGGAAGGATTTCACGATTTCATCCAAGCAACGATACGCCGTTTTCGCTTGCCCTTAGCTTTGCAACCCGTGAGTACTCCCTGACAATAATCTTCTCCACCTTCATTGCTGCGACAGTGCGCCGTGGCGACAGAACGACTCAATGTCTACGATGAATACAGTTTTATGCGGCATCTTCGCACAATCGTGCAATCAACGGGAGTTAATGTTGAGCATGCAGAGCATGTGAAGGCTATTTGTCATTCCCTACTGTCTTCTATCGGTTTCGAAATCGGATGGGATGTGGACGACAAATCGCGATCTGCATATTATAACTTACCGCACTTCCCTGACCTTGAACTCGGGTTACGGATAGAGGATATTCCTCGCACAGAATCAGATACGCCCGACATGATGGCAACTCTGCAGTGGAGACAGCATAACACAGATTGGCAACTAGGTGTAAGTGTTGTGTTCACGATTAGTACAATATTGCTAACATCGACTCAGGGCTCCTGGTCGCTTTGTTTCGAGACTTTCTTCCCCGCCGATTTGGCGCTCCCTTCAAATTTTGACGAGATAGAAGACAGTGGATTTCTCAGCAGGACTCGGTATGCGGAATTCAGGAATTCGATGCAGGGAGAATTATTGCAGCCCCTGTGGGACAGCATACGGGTAAGCAAAGCAACACATTTTTACACCCTGGTCGGTGCTAAATCTGAATAGGAAAACATCCCTGGTACGGAGACAGAAGCACTCGAACGGTCGCTCGCACTCATTGAAGAAGCCAAAACGGTGCTGTCGAATCCACACGGAACACCAGAGGAAGAAGAACGCGGCGTGGAGAAATTGAGAGACAGGTAAGTTGAACCTGAGTCGATATCTGTGGATTCACTAATTTAGTGCCAGTGTTCGACTGTTACCATGGGAAAGCCAATTCTTTTCCGATGAGGACGTTCGCGCACGGGTTGAAGAGGTTCAACGTGTCCAGCTTAGTTATGTCGCGCAATAACGAGCTGTGCAAGCAATGAAGAAAGTCGCGAATTTTTGTTCCCTAGTGGTATGGGTCGACACGTCAATAGTAATACATCTTCTTTTGCGTAAGCCAACATTGTAGGCCTAATTGGTGTGTAACCAAAATATGCGTTTGTTCTCCTCTGATTCGAGTGTGCAGTGTGCAGTATCATTATCGGACCAGCAACCTTTGTTGTTTCGATTTTTCGGGTGAATGTTTGCCCGCTTAACCACTGGGCGTTCGGTGTGGGACATAAAGACGTCTAAAGGTCGTCAGTACGTATTTATTACGTCTAAATTGTCGTCGATAAACCTAAACTAATCTTCCTGATCAGAGAGCGGGTATTCATTCGTGTTATATATTGACCCTATATCATATTCGCATGGAAGAAGACTTGTTGTTCACCCAGATCCATGTTCTCAGAACTTCAGACTAAGAGAACAGTTCACGAGAAAGCAGTTGACTGTACGTTTCCTTCCTTCTCGACCGCTGATCACGCTTCAAGGCTGTCTTCTACGGCCGACAGGTACTTGCCGAGACCTTCAACCATAGCGGGTGAAACACCTTGCTTCCGCACTGCGAAGAGCGCACCTCCCAGCCAACGATGGATGACCCTGCTTCCAATCCTTTGTTCATCCTCGCCGTCCTCGCGCCTCCCCCACCCGACTGTGCGTTCAGCACCGTGCGGAGGGCATATCGTACAGTGTTTGGAAAAAATCCTCCTGCCGAGGAACAGGACAACCAACTCTTGCTTTGGATACGAATATGTTCTGAAGTCGGGGCGGATCATCACCTCGTCAGAACCACACGAAGATTGTTTCCTTCCTTGCCTGATCTCAGTCAGTGGAATGTCGCTGGGCGTCTACTCGACCTACCGTTAGCTTTGCAAAAAGTACGTACTGTCCTTGGAGCGGATTTCTGTTAATCTGAATTCCTTTTACAGCACATTACAATTTCGAAGACGATTGACATCCTTGGATTTATGAAACGCCTTCGGAGTGAGGCAGAACTCCCGGAGCCACACAAGGAAATCCCAGGACACACCGCAGAGCAGAAGGTGAAAGCCATGTTGCACCGACGCGAACAGATCGTCACCGCCATATGCCATACCCTGCTGTCGTTCGTTGGATTCAATCCTGCGTCTCGACACAAGACGTCGGAAAACAAACTCGAGCTTTCACAGGATGCAACTAAAAGTTCAAGATACCTTTCGTATACCATTGAGCCACTGGAGTTCACCTATGTCGTGCAGGTTTTGGATCCAATCCCCGATCATCTCGCATTGGTACATCCCGGTGTCATGGTATCGATAGGCTGGAAGCGTGGTTCTGCGGATGTCCAGACCCCCGCGGAGCAATATGTACGTTCATTTCAAAATCTGTTTATAAAGTAATAACTAAAGCTAGCACTAGGTCACATGGGGCATTATCTTTGGTATTTATCTCGACGAATCTACGGCATTTCCTACCCAGATCGACAGGGTTGTGGACACTGGGTTCAAGAGCACGGCTATGTTTGTAAAGTTTGTGCAGTTGATGCAGGAGCATCTATTGGAACCACTGTGGAAGAACATCCGGGTGAGTAAAGTAACCTTGAGTTTGTGATATATGCCCATGTAGTCTATATAGGATAACGATCCAGATATAGGCTCCAACAACCCTCTTTCTGAACGAGAGTCGCTCGAAGAGGCGGAGATTGACCTGCGCAAAGCAGGGTTGGAGCGAGCGGAAGAGTGGTAGGCCAAAATGATTACAGAAAAGGTTCGATGATGTACCAACCTCAGAGCAAAGTTGGCTGGGGAAGATGGGATGTTCTCGGGAGCAACTGCGAGTGCAGAACGACGGGGAGTAAGTTGAATGTTGAATGTCTTGAACGCTCGGAGGATGTACGAAGTATAGTTAAGTGTCCCCGTATTATATGTATGCCTGCATCTTACTGTCGAGAATTTTACTTGATGATGAAGTCTGCTATAACTTTGATCGGTACCAGCACCTGTGAGTGTTGAGAAAAAGTCGGGTTTTGTGGACATTATTATATTATACATCGTTTATGCCTGTGTTGAACAGAAACACTGAGAACTGGTCTCGGCCTGAACGAAGGAAAAAAAAGTTGCTGCCATGGTGATCGCGGTAAGAATCAACGCCAGGGTTGGCTTCTTACCATCATCATCAATTCTCTCCGTCTTCGCAAAGATGGAAGCTCGACCCGACAATAGAGCAGTATTCTCTCAGACTTGGAGTCAAGGTTAATATGCGTATGCCAGGGAATTTTTCCAGCTATTCACTTTTATTGTACGCTAGGAGCACAAGGCGTTTCTTTCATCGCCTGCTAAAATGGGTGATCAGACTTCGACATCATTTATACGGCTCTTTGGATGGAGCATATGATTTCTTCCTGTGTCCGTCGACGTTTCGAATACAAGCGTCCAAAAGGAGACATAAGCCTAAAGGCGAGACAATGACTGGCAAATGACGGTCACCCCTTTTTCACTGCAACCGTCGCTAATGGCTCCTGTCACTCATTTGTTCAATCTCGTCAGAATCGCGCCCTCATCCGAATCGTCCGACAATGCGATAAAAACTGTGCAGAGAGCGTACCTTACGATATCTGGCAGAACGGTCCCCGCCGAGGACAGGGACAACCATCTTCTACTTTGGACACAAGTCTGTTCTTCATCGGAGGTACCTGATAGCATCGTCGAAGAACTAAGACAGATTCTACCCTCCTTGCCTGATCTTACCTGGAAGAATGTCGCTCGAGTGATAGGCCTTGACCCCGATGAAGAACTATCAACAAAACCTGCACAAACGCTGTACTCTCCTGATAAATTCGTAGACGAGCTTCTGTATAACGCTCTTTTGAGAAAATCTCGGAGCAGCAAGCAACGTTATGTACAACTCGGTTCATTTGTGAGTGTCATTTCTCTCCGGCATTGCCTTTCCTGACCAGCGTGGTGAAGGCCATTAAAGCCGTACTCAACCAGATAGGATTCGCCTACGATGTTGTCCTGAGTGAATCTGCATTCAAATTCGAGGTGAAATTTGTACACAATGCTGCCCTCCTCATGTTTGAATCCGGGCGATGGCCTGACCGAACACAAGTACTCGCTCAAGCCATTGCCGAGGTAACATGTATGCTCATTTGCAGCATCCGAATTCCTGCTCTCATCTCAGCCAGGTCTGGCGGCATCGAATAGTCGTCTAGGATACTCATTCCCGATCCACATCGTCATCACGGACCTCTGCGAAACGACATTGTATACTTACGATCGTGAGCAGCGTTCATGCAGTTCCTCCAAGCCAATCTTATATTGCCTGCAGCTTCTACACAAAAGCTTAACGTGCGAGGATACCTCCCAGTCGAATCTTTTGGATGTGAGCGCGATATTGATGGAGATCCAACAGAGGTCCGGGAATGGCTCCTCTCACGAATGACTGCCGTCCGTACGTCTAATTCTTTTACTACTGCCTCTGTACATTGACTCGAGCAGTTGCACGGGAGCTGTTCTCTTTGTTGATGGAAGCATATCATGATTACGTGCAGGCGAAGATAAGCCTTTGCCCTGATGCAGACACAAAGGCATGTGAACGGGCCCTCGAACTGATCGAGGAAGGCAGGACGCTCTTGTCGAATCAACAAGGAACACAGGAGGAACGAGAAAGCGGGTTACAAAAACTGATAATCAGGTAAGCTGAGCCTCGTTGAACGTCTGCAGGGAATTCACTGACTGGCGCTATAGTACTCAGGTGTTGCCGTGGGGAAAGATGAGATTTACCGAAGAGGAAATCCGCATGCAGAATGAGGAGGCTTACAGTATCACGCGTAGCTTCGCGTATTTCGGTACCGGGGTATTGTAGCTAATTTTAGACGGCTGTCAATTCACCAAGCCGCCATCCGCTTGCTCGAATATTTCCAGCACTTGTTCCATCACAACCATGTATTCCATTCACTCCATTCCTCGATGACAGAACGCATGCGCTGCATCTCCTTTTCCTTCATGTCCTTCTCCAGTAGTAACTCCATGACTTTTCTCCTACCAATCCCCTCATACAATTACTGTGCGGCACGACCGCTGCGCTGCCTTGACTTCGCTCCAATGATGAAGCACTCTAACTATTCTATGTCTTTGGCAACGTCTTCGAGTTCTCGGCAGGTGAACAGGCATCGACGATATGCGCTCGCTCACTGGACTCAAGAAAGTAAGGGTGAAGAAGATAAATCAGGGTGAACATAGTCCGTGACGGTGTTTCATATAAGACGAGACACTGGAGAAGGGAGGGCGGCGGTGTCGCACCGGCCGCGCCGGGAAAACATACTATGATCACGGGGTTGTGACATGTCGCGTCCAGCCAGTATGACGTCCGAGCTCGTCCGAGTCTGCACTTTCCTCGCCGTCCACGAAGTTCACCCTCCAAACCAACCTCTAAGGACCCTAGATTATCGTCACAGGACTATAGTCTCAGGCACTTTTGAGTACAGCATGCACTAAATGGAGACGTTGCTCATGTCGCGGGATTGAATGGGAAATGCGAGACATTTCCACCGGCGTTCTGTGGCAGTGAAACTCGAAAAAATGACGCTCGTCCCTTTTTTTCACTGCACCGTCACAGTGATGTCTCCTATTACTCCTTTCTTCGATCTCGTCCTCATCGCGCCCTTATCCGAGTCGTCTGACAGTGCGATAAAAACCGTGCAGAGAGCATACCAAACGGTATTTGGCAAAGATGTTCCTGTCCTGGACCAGGACGACCATCTCTTACTTTGGACACAAATTTGTTCTTCACCAGGGGTACCTGATGGCATCGTCGAGGAATTACGACAGATTTTACCTTCCTTGCCCGACCTTACCTGGAAGAATGTCGCTCGAGTGGTAGGCCTTGACTCCTCGCGAGGAGATTACCAACTATCAGGGAAACCCATACAAAAACTATACCTTCCTGAGAAATTGATAGAGGAGCTTCTGAATAGCGCTTATGGGAGAAAATATCAGAATGACAAGCGACAGCATGTCCAACTCGGTTCATTGGTAGGTGTTATATCTCTCTATCACTGCTTGTTTCTGACTGGCATGATGAAGGCCGTTAAAATCATATTGAACAACTTAGGATTCTCCCACTACCTGTTCCGGAGTGAACCTTCTTTTAAATTCGAGATGAGGATCGCACTTAATGCTGCCCTCCTTATCTTGGAGTCCGAGCGATCTGAACCGTCTGACATATCAGAAGTATGCGCTCAGGCGATCGTCGAGGCGACATGTATGCTTCTTCCCAGCATCCAAATACTGGCTCTAATTTCAGTCAGGTCTGGCGGCGTCGAATAGGCGTCAAGGATACTCATACCCAATCCATGTCGTCATCACGGACCTCTACGAGACGAGATTTTATACTTACGATCGTGAGCAGCGTTCTAATCCCTCCAAGTCAATCTCATATCCCCTGCAGCTTCCGCGAAAAAATTTCACATACGAGGATACTTCCGAGTCGAATCTTTTGGCAGCGAACGTGATATTGGTAGAGATTCAACGGAGGTTCGAGAATCACTGCTTCTACGGATGCTTGTTGTTCGTACGTTTAGTTCTTTAGCTGTTGCCTCAGTGTATTGACTCCGGCAGTTACACGGGACTTGTTCTCTTTGATGATGGAAACCTATCACGACTACGTGCAGGAAAGGATAAGCCGTCACCCTGATACAGAGACAAAGGCGTGTGAACGGGCGCTCGAACTGATCGAAGAATGCAGAACGCTCCTGTCGAATCAACAAGGAACACCCAAGGAACGAGAAAGCGGCTTAAAAAAATTGAGCACGAGGTAAGCTGAACTTCGTTGAACATTTGCGGAGATCTCATCGATTGGCCCTAGTGCTCTGGTGTTGCCGTGGGGAAAGATGAGATTCACCGAAGAGGAAATGCGCGTGGAGGACGAAGAAATTGTCAGGATGATGCGTAGTGATATGTTCCCGCTCACTGCGCACCAAGGGAGTAAAGTATACTAATGTGAATATCCCAGTCCTCTGCGGTGCCCCAAACAACGGCGAACTTTGCATTTCCTGATTGCCGATTTCACGTCGTCCCTGCCGGCGTCGTTCCTCACTCGTATCTCATCCATTTCTTATCGTATCGCTCTGGAACTCAAGCACATTTTCTTACACATATAAATAAGTTTGTGTTACTTTTCAGCGGGTGAAAATGAAATTTCTGTTTCCCTTGGTGTTCCGGTCCGCCATCTGCCTCCAGGTTTCACCGGTCGTACTTGGGCTTGGTGCATCCCGAGTTCCGTCATTCTGAGCCAAACACTTACTTTGCTGCGAATATGAGCACCGCCAGTGCATTTTATGATCGGACCGTTTACGATGAGCAGAGGTCCCAGCTGCAGTAGCCAAGTAGTGTTTCTAATCTGACAAGATAATGAAATGTGGAGGGACCTGCAGTTTTTCCTTGTTTTAAACCCGAGTAGGTATTCAGATTTCAGATACTGCCTGTTTTGTTTATCAGTCCATGTTACCGCCCGTTAGTTGCTCTTTCCCTTAATTGGAATTATATGACATTGACGAAGAAGCATTATCGACTCATAATGAACTCAAAATTGCCGGCTGGGCTAGTCTGGTGGTTGTCGCGCCCAAAGTTATGCGACAACCACCAGACTAGCCCAGCCGGCAATTTTGAGTTCATTATGAGTCGATAATGCTTCTTCGTCAATGTCATATAATTCCAATTAAGGGAAAGAGCAACTAACGGGCGGTAACATGGACTGATAAACAAAACAGGCAGTATCTGAAATCTGAATACCTACTCGGGTTTAAAACAAGGAAAAACTGCAGGTCCCTCCACATTTCATTATCTTGTCAGATTAGAAACACTGGCCCAGGCTGATGATGTACTGCTCATCTCTCATTCGGCAGTGGGTATGCAACTGAAACTGAATGTTCTCACTGAATGGTGTAGTCTGAACTTCATTACTATCTCAAAGATAAAGACAGTAATGATGGCCTTTGGTAGAGTTCCTTCAGCCCTCCCTAGCTTCACAGTGGGAGGCAGCGTGCTTGAGTACTCTGTGAAAGAGAAATATGTGGGAGTAGTCTTCAGTTCAGACACGTTCAGAGTCTATGAGAAACACTTGTCAGAAAAAGCTAGCACTGCACGTTATTATGGTCATTGCATTTGGGGTGCTGAAGATCGGATTGGTAACCTTTGTCCCAAAGATGCGAAGCAGCTGTATATGGCTCGGGTAGATTGTCATCTGATTCATGGATATGAGATTATGCCTGATGCTTATAAAAGTACACTGCAGCCGCTTCAGGATGTCCAAGTCCGATTCATTCATAGAATGCTCCATCTGAGTTCACAATCTATGATTGTGCCTCTCTTTACAGAGACTGGAATTATGCCCTTGGCTGTTCGTCCATTCATTCTGGTGCTATCCAACATGAGATATCTTTTGTCCTTGGACCATGGCCATTTTGCTCGAGCTGCTATGTTTAATAGCATAGATCTGTTCTTGCGAAGTAAGTCAAACTGGTTTGGGGATGTTCTCAAGGCTGGTCGCAACCTGCCATTTGTGCTGTCATATGAACTACACCCGAGAGACTTATCACTTGATTATATTGAAAAGTACATGGACATGGTGCGAAAGGACACAAATAAGTGGCTACAGAATGAAATCAACGGCACTGATAAGCTCTACCTGCTTCATGGACGCAAAGAACCGCAGAAAAATAAGCCTCCCGCTCAAGTCGTCTTGTGTATGCGCCACTATCTTGATGTACCTGTATTGGAACATCGAACGGCCCTCACCCGCCTCTTGCTGTCCAATCATCTTCTCGCACTGGAAAGGATGAGATGGTCAGAATATGGCAAACCAAAAGTACTGAGAGATCACCGGAAATGTCGGTTCTGCAGGACTGTCGTTGAATCGCCTGAACATGCCCTCTTGCGTTGCAATGGGACGGCGAGTTTGATTGAATTACGGAGACAGGTATGGGCCGAATTGTCGGTGAGAATCCCATCTGTCCTGCTTCTATTTGATCAAGTTGACGATATATACTTCCTGCAGCAACTGATTGCTGAAAGGTCTTCTATTACTTTGGTAGCCATGTTTGCGTATAATGTGCTTCAAATGTTTTATGCGGCGCCGATGCTACGTGAGGGTTGAGTTTGTTGGGAGGGCCACTAATACTGTCTTACTGCTTACAGGTTTTTCAAGTTCTACTGCGGGCTTGTTCCAAGTGCGTAAGCTCGGCTTGATGGATGTGTGAGTGGTTTAGCGAGTAGAGAGATGTTGTAGTGCTACATCTTGTATACTTGCGTCCGGCGTGCCCAAGTGGTACCGTGCCGTGTAATGATGATGATGATGATGATGATGATGATCGGGTCTATTACCAATTTTACATAATCTGGCAATTATGTCACCGCGCAAAAAGATACCGGCTTGGCTTTATCCTTCGTCAATGCCCGGCGACGTGCTCAATATATTGACGTTATATCTCCTACGCATGGACGACACCTCAAGACTAGCATTGTAGCATGCTGCATTCCGCAGTGGAAGGATTTTTGCCGTGATCATTAGTCATATGGTGTTATGACAGGGATAGTGAGTTTGGCCGTTGTGTGATTGTTGTATTTTCGCTTTAGATGCCATGAGTGAGTCAGAATAAGTGCTAAAGTAAATGATGCTTGAAACACGTCGAATGAGAGAGAAGCGCATGGAATTAACGACGCGTCGAGGCCACTTTGTTCAAATTACATAATAAGGTCAGGACTCAGTTGTCCATAACTCGATCGACTTAGACAACAGACTACATACACACCGTCCCTCCCTTCCTCAACAGGTGTGTATCGTCCGTCTGTCTAGGAGAGACTACGGCTGGGCTAGGTGACATTGTTATGTAACGATTGGTTTGTTTCAAGTTTGTTTTGAGTTTGTTGAGGTTGAAGGTCGACGAATGTGGAGCGTGAGATCTGATGACACGATGAAGCGCTTATCATCTGGCGTAGACGCCTACATTTTGATGCCGCTGGGTGGGCACAGTAACTACCCATTTTTAATTATTCGGAAGGATCGATTATCGCTTTGCAGTATTTTTGCGGTGCTTTTAACTGGAATTTCACTGAGGTGGTCTTGTATGGGGCAGCCCAAGTTTCTCATGATTTCAGGGAAAGGCTCCCACCTGGACAGTCAGGATCAACGGCAGTGATGACCCATCGCCCTTGATTATCGGCAAACTTTGTTTCGAACTCAGGTTAGGGCGATCGGTATCTGCTCTCTTCTCACCACCATGTCGACTGATCCTGCCCCAGGCATGGGAGAGCCTCTCCCTCTACCCCAACTCCGCGTCAATGGGAATGATGCTGATAGCAAGGATGTTCCAGAACATCTCCATCGCCAGCAAACACTAGACGCTGCATACCAAGCTGTTTTTTCGAAAACTGAATTGTCGAAGACGCAGAAGAAGGCTGACAAGCACTGTGAGTAGGAAATCATCCACGTTTGATCTTACTGAGTGTAGTTAGTGGACGCTATTGATCTGTATGGCATCTCGACATCATACACAACTGTCGACAATTGGTCGAAAGCGAATGAACCAGCGCTCACATCGGCAGCTACAACACTTGATTTACTTTCGTCGGACGCAAAATCGATTGACGGCGCATTAAACTCATATGCCGAGACCTATGGAGTAGTAATACAGAGTTTGGAGGCGCTTGGTCAAGTGCATGCGTTCATTAGTGGTCAGTTGCAAAATAAGAACGCGTAGGCACCGCTTTTGACACTCAGCCTTAGTGGCCGTCTTCGCTTTCAAATTGGTTGCTACAATTGATATGACACGGCGAGCAAACAACAAAAAGGTCCTTGTCGTGATGCTTCAAATGCAGGACATGATGATTGCATTGTATCAGTAAGTGAATTGCAGTCGCTTTCCATTTCAAAAAACCTCTAACAGATTTCTCTAGACTTCGTCATATAAAGGACCCTCAAGAGGTTGGATCCGATGGCACTACTACAATCAAGGATCGGCTTGAGTCTAGGATGAAAACAATCGCACAAGACATCAAAGAAACGGCTGCGGACTGCAGCCATTATTTAAAGAAGGGATTTTTAGGTATGTCGTCTATCATAAAACTCTTCAGAATTCGTCAAAGTTTATCTTCATATTAGTCAAAACAATCCAATCCAAGTTTTATGAAACACGTTTCATCGATTATGCTGCCAAATTCATAGAGCATCGCGAGGCCATCGTCTTCGCCTTGCAATGTCATATGGCACTCGGAGTAGAATCTGCTAACGCCAAGCTGGATGTCCAGAACGAGATTCTAATGACAATGCATGACAAACTTGACAAGATATTCAGGAAGTTAGACACAACCCGAGAGAAAGACATCCTGAGTTTCATCGAGAAGAAGGGCGGACCGAAAGCATGTGTCGAAAATGAGCAACTATTGCACGAGCTCGTCGACAAAAGTGGGGAAGGCATCGCAGGTGTACTTGGGCAGCAGTCGGACGAGACATGGGTGAAGGCCAAGGACAGGTTGCAGACAGCGTTGCGGAAAGAATTGGCTGAAGACGTTGGGCAAGCTTTGAAAACAAACTTCGCAGAATTTCAGAAGAAGCTCACCATCCAGTCGCGACAACTGGACTCGCTTGCCGAAGATTACTTGAAAAACACTCAGAGTATTCTTACCGCCATGAACTCCGGTGCCCATGACAGAATTTCCGATGTCGTAAGTTGTGATGTTTCGTTCCACTCGCGGGCTGATTCCCTCCAAGGACATAAGGGCGGTTTGGATAGATATGGTACGTGAAATCCACAATTCTCTCTCCACGTTACATGCATTTATTTTCCGTCCAATAGGGCTGGAAGGGTAGTAGCGTCAAGGCCAAACATCTCGTTCTTGCGCTGCATGACTATTTTACTGATAGGCTCAAGGCTCCGACCCGGAGTTCCTCGCCCATCAGTATGATGTCACCCACTACCTACGAAACGGGAAACCTCATCAATTCACCGATAACCAGCGATTTCTCTCTCAAAAGCAAGAGTGATCAATGGACTCTGGCGTACTTAAATATTGCCCATGTTCAGCCCATCCTTGAAACCGTAGATGATGACGCGAGTGGATTTATCACTATCAAAGAGATCAACACCTTCACAAATATAAAGTCTAGGCCACCAGATTGGACGTAGGTCAAGTCCACCGTCCATCACATCCACTGTGCACTGACAGACTCTTTTAGACTGCCCCAATGGATCGCATACTGGGCTAAAGGTTTGTCTCTCCGGTTTTTTTAAATCCATATTGACAAGTCTCATGATAGGCTGGCATGTTAGCATGAACCAGTACAAAGAGAAGATTCGAGCGATTCTTTCTGCGATGTACGACATATTTCCTAACGTATTGCCTGCCAATCGTGAGGCAGTGGCTAGATATCTTCAACATCGTGTTATCTACAAGGTCGATAAGCTCCTTCGGTCCACTCGAGATGTGTCGTCGAACACTTTGCAAAGCAGTGAATTGCGCAGACTTACTGAAAAATACACCAAGTTGGAGGAAGCGCGGCTCGGGGCTAATCTTGAAGATGTCCGATATGAAATTGACGGAAGATCTACTGTGTCCATAATAACTGGACCAGGGCGTATTGAGCGTGTAGGTCAACCAACTCTCGTTTCTTGACTTTCTCTCTAACAGATCTTGCAGTATATCTATCCGATGATGTATCTTCTCCTTAGGCACCAATTGATGGTAGTCCGTCTGTCCACTAGATTCGTGTTAGATCCGTACGAAATGGAGAACATGTTATCGTCATTGTGGAACCTGTTCTCGGTAGTCGAACAACGGATTGAAAATCTTGCTGGTACGTTCACAGCCGAGCTCTCCTGTAATATTTCTTCCAGATGTTGATAAATCGTTCATAGCAATATTCAAACAGAGTAACATGGATGTAGCCGCAAAGCTGGAGAACTTCGCTTTTGGCATGGTGGGAACCTCTGTCCTTCTCACCTATCTGGAGTTCTGATAGGCCTTTACAGTTCAAACTCCTTTACGACAATCCCGAAAAGCAGCCATCCAACAACTTGATCTCTGACTACGTCAGCGAAGACCTCGTCATTGATGGCATTGAAGAGCAGGACATCTCTCTCAGCATTCTGCGATATCCTCTTCCCAACACTTCTGGACCTAACGTGTACCACCTTCCCTCTGATTTCTCTGAGGATAGTCTCGAAGACCCAATACAAGGACAATGGTCCGGCCACCTTTATTATGGACGTAAATCGGTTGTAGGCCTGATACAATTCGTCATCGATCCCGTTGAAGGTGGTGCTTTGACTGGGAAAGCAACGACGTGGATGTGGGACGTGGATGTTACCGGCAATGTCAAGCAGGACAACAAGGTGTACATCCGTCTCGTTTTCGATCATCGTGACATTGTAGACCTTGTTGGGGAGCTTGATATTGAAAAGGGCATAATCAAGGGGTGGGGCGAATACATAGGTCGCCTCGGAGATGAAGATAGCAAGCAGCCACCCGATGAGGAGGCAGGTAGCGACCAGTGTGCTGACAACGGCGACCCAGGTGGCGCCGAAGAGGACGGCTCTGGAGATGAAGATATTGAGGAGTCGTCCTATAATGAAGAAGGTGGTGAGCACAGAAGTGCCGAAGAGAACAAGGCCGAAGAGGCTGTATCCAAGGGAGAGGACAAGGAAGACGGCACAGATAGAGAGAGCAGTTTGACCCACCAGAACGATGAAACCGGTGCGGCTGATGAAAGTAATAGCGGCACGGTTGGCCCCAAGTCTGATGATGCTGACGCTCACTGTGATGATTCACAAGCGCCCGATAGCTCAAGATCTACCGATCCAGAAGCAGAGGATCATGATTACATGTTTTTTTTTCGTCGAATTCCCGCATCCTTGTGCAGATTCCTACCTGTTGATCAGCGAGATCCCCCAGCGGCTGACGAGAGCACGAAAAGTCGTGCTCAGGCACGATGGAGGTTCGCTTGCATGTCTGTGAGGGACAAAATAAAGAGGAAGTCCTGTTCGTGGAAATTCTTGAAGGCCAGGTTCTCCGAAAGACGGCGCTTTTTGGATCTGGTTGTCAGAGAACGGTGTGGCATGGAGAATTATTGTCCACGAAACCTCCTGTCCGAAGAGGAGAAGCAAGAGCTCTATCATTTGAAGTGCTCCATTTACCCAATGGACAGTCGATTCTATTATTCCTTGGCAGAAGATGAGACAGCCAGGCGTACTTATTTGTGGGCGAACAATCCATAGTTTCATTTTTTTCCTGATACTCATCACTTCTGTTTCAATAGTGGTTACTATTGCGATTCGTGCGGTGGACCTAATGATGCAATTTTGGGGAGCATGTTGATATGTCTCACCTGTATCAACGACTCCTTCACGGATAGGATTGACTTATGCACAGGTTGTATTGGTAGAAGCTGCCAACGCGACGGATTCGTGCATGATCCGTCTCACGTCCTGCTGAAATTCGATAGCATTGTCCTGGACGGGCGTCTGCGGCACATAATTCCTGCGGCCCGTTCTATGATAGCTCGTATCAGAGAGGAGTTTCGATCTTCTGTCAAGGACCGTATTGAGCCTGTGGAGAAGAGCGGTTTATCCCACAGTAGCCAGTCCAGGAAGGAAGCCTCGAAAACTGCAGCACCCCCAACGTGTCGATGTTGTGGGAAACCTATATCACTACCTTGCTGGGTTTGCGTAATCTGCCGTGCGTCTTTTTGGTTTCCTACCCGTTGTCCCA
Source organism: Armillaria cepistipes (assembly GCA_900157415.1). Lineage (NCBI taxonomy): Eukaryota > Fungi > Basidiomycota > Agaricomycetes > Agaricales > Physalacriaceae > Armillaria > Armillaria cepistipes. The sequence goes on from FTRY01000033.1 coordinate 104,290, forward strand.
GCAGTTATTAACGTTGGCTCCAGCGGTGGATGCGTATGTTTGCGACGAGTGTGATGTCAAGAAGAAGACACCGTTATCGGGTGATTCTCACCGGCTCGGAGAGCCGCTTCTTCGGATAACTGAGAGTGATCCATCACCGGTCCCGACTGAGGCGAAACTGGCAAGCCTTGAGCAGAAGTTCGACAGAGTCCATGAACGGCTTGCGGCACTTGAAACGATGCTGAAGGAATATTTCAGCAATTCAACCAACGGAAATATCTTGAAAGGAAGTGATTGATGTCTTGGATGGGCCAGTAGCCGTATCATAGTGTTTAAAATTTATCGCTGTAAGTACAAATACTTGTTCACGCTAAAACTGTTGAAGTTCGAGCACAGGCGGGGAATGAAATGAGCAACTCGTTTAGGTCTAGTATGTCGACATGGTGGTAAACGGAAAGGAAAGGAAGGGATATCTCGTTAACTTGAAACACGTACTTAACTACTTCTGCTAGACCCCAGCTCATCGTAGCGTTGACGGACCAATTGTATGAACTAAAAACGTAACTTCGCGAAGACATACAAAATACTTGATCGGTCGAGATGCCGTCGCAATTTATTAGCGCAAAAATTTAGTTGTACAGAATTAATACTAAAGTGAGATGAGGAGGGATCTGCAAATTTTCAAGCATCGTCGTACTGTGGAGCGATACATCAGACACCGCCTTCACACTACTCAAAAGTTACGGTACGCACCATAATCTGGAGGGAACCCGGCCACGGACCCCACTGACCAGTCGACGTAATGTACATTTTATTATCAGTCTGCAACGGGAGGAGATTAACCAACGAGACAACTGGAATGAACGACGCCGCACCTCGAACTGGTTAAGAGTGAATCCAGCAAGCTTTCCGGCCTGTCCAGGTGCTCGTCGGATACCAGGCAGGGTGAAAATGACCCTGAGCATTGACGGCACAGCTTCTTGGACGAAAGCGACACCAGGGCAGCCATGGAAACCGCATCCCTGCAACTCGTAGTTGTCCAGTGGGCGTGTAGGGTCGACCTTCAAGGGATCCGGGAAGTCATCCGACTATGCAGAAATGCAGTCAGTACTAGGAGCCTTCAAGGCGAAGAGAAAATCAATGTACATTGCGGTGTGCATTCTTGTAGCTCCCGAAGATGATATCACCCGGGTGTACTTTAACAGGTGGAAGGCCGTGTCCCTGGGGAATGACATCCTCCTTCACAGCATAGCGGAAGAGTCCACCGAATTGCGGATTGAGGCGCATAGCCTCGCGGACGTAGCCCTTGAGTAGTTCCGAGCTCTTTGTATCATTGCGTTTGCACACTGCAATGAGCGCAGCTCTCTCTGCAGCACGGCTGTCGTCCAGGTAGAAGTCGACGATATGCGAAACAGCTGTGTGTTGTCAAGCGCTCAGTCGAAATATGATAGAAATGACTTGAGTTCACTCACCTTGGGCATAGTTGACGGAACTGCCGACGGCTAGCCCAACAACATTAGCCGCAAGGTCGCGCATCGGTCTCCCGGATGCCGTTAGGTTGGTAAGGAAGCTAGGACAGTCCTGACGCGATGACGGCCAGATAGTCTCCTTGAGCTTTGTGAAGACGCCAACAACAACATTCTAGGGTTGACATGATCAGAGGACGGAATTCTGGGAACCTCAAAGAAGATACTTACGGCTGAAAGTTGAGGAGCAGCGTTTGTAAGGCCTTGTTCGATCAAACCCTCCACGACGTCGCTGACCTTCAACGCACCGGAGCGGAGTGCCCACCAGTGCTCCGAGTCGATATTTATGAAGACGCATGTGAAGAGCAGCGCCAACATCTGATAAAACTCCTGTTCTGTGAGTATTCCTTTTGGATTATCCTCTGTTTTCAATTCGAAGCCAATCTAATGGCGAGTCAGCTACACAAGACCATGGATAGATGTCACCCGGCCGTACCAAGTTTTCAGCGACCCAATGAGCACTAACGAGATTAATGACATCTCTGACGATGTCAACATAGTTTCCTGGCAGACCAGGATATCTGCGGAAGACGTCAGTGCTCCGAAGAAAACATGAGTGGGATCGGATCGTACTTGAAGGATTTCTTCTTGAGGAGCTCAACAGTCTTGGCTCCGTACCATGCAACATATTTAGCCTTCGTTGCTTGGTCAGGGAAAAGAGCATTTAGAGTCTGCAGTGCCGATGAGAAAATATTATTGGAGCTGCATTATGTCCGCTTACCATTGCACGATCGACGCTGTGTTTCTCTTTCTCATCAAACGAGAGCATAAATCTGTACAAAATTGTCACCACAAGACAAAGACGTCGATCGAGAGGAACATACCCATAACCCTGCGTAAGCAAGTTCATGTCGTCCGTGTACGTTTGCTTGTATATATTGTAGTCACTAAACACATATCGGATAGCCGAAATCGTATTGATCACGATGGGGATCGGTTTTATCTTGGGCCGCTCAAAGTTGTAATTCGAGAGGTCGAGCTTGAGGTTTGTGAGGTTCTCCTTAACAGCCGCAGGGGTGAAGAAGGGGAAGAGGCCGTAGACGCTATTTCCGGGGTAGTGGCGGGGGAGGTGGCGGAAGAGGAGCTTGGGCAACTCCGCACCAAAGGCGCCATTGTCCGGATTGCGCGCACAATCTTGAATACCCCATGTGGTGAGGTTCGCAGCTACGCGTACACGGTCAGCACAAAGTTGATAAAAGGTACGCGGTACTCACGTGTGAAGTCCGTCGTGTAGAACCGATCGCCACGCACCAGCGCGATCGCATCTGCCAGGATCGCCCTCGTCATCGTGTACCCACAGCAAATCCCGCTCCCAGGCCCCAGCGGCATACAGTCCTCTGCCTGCAGGCCAGGATAGAGTTCGAGGTTGTCAATGTGGCCATACAGGAGCTCCGCCGTCCGTGCGATCTCGGGATTGGTGGACCAATCCGAGAACGACTTGAAGGGAGCTAGACCGAGGAACTCGCGGAACTCGTTCATAGTGCAGACCCCCCACCGACGCCCCTGCTCCATGCCCATGATCTCGATCGTGCGCAGCGCCGCTGGCGTCCCTCGAGCGCGGTACGCGCCGGCTGTTTTGTCGGTTGCGTCCTGCAGGATCCGTGCAAGATCGTCGTCGTTAAACGTACCGTCCGCCTGACGCACCATACTAACAACAATTAAATTAGTGACAGACGATGAACAGAAATCACTACGACGTACTCGCCAAACACCCGCTTTCTGGGCTCCGGGTCGACCTTGCGGAACGCGGTAATTGCAGCGACCTTGAAATCATCGAGGGTGACCTGGTCTGTCGATTTTCCCACCGCACTGAAAATGGACGCGAACTCGTCCTCCGTCCATTTGATGTCCTCTTTCGCGGTTGTCGCGTGCCACTATATAATGTCTGTGAGCTCCAATGCGTCTCAAAACAGAGGTATTCCTACACGGTATAAAAGGTTGAACTCCACAGAGACTTGGTTACCCTGTCCTCGACTGACTTTCTCGCCTTTCTGTGTCGTAATGGGCTGAAAGCATTGATCAGTCGGACAACAAAACTCAATAATATAAAAGTGGACAGACATCGAACGGATTCATGCTCCATGTGTTTCCTTCACGTGGGAGGCCAAGGAAACCAGCGACGTAGTCGCCAAAGATGAGGGATATAAAGTGCCCACAGCTGGTCATTCGGTCAGTAACTTCAAGGCTTCTGAGATGGAAGGAACTGACTTGACATGTCGCGCCGTCTGGAAGATCTCTTCATCTTGCAGGGCACGCTGCTGGGGGTCGGCAGGTGGTGGATCGGTCCACCTTCCCCACTCATTGATTTTCAGTAGTATGTTGGCAATGTACTGCAGTGGATAGTTAGAATATCAGGTGGATGAAAGATATAGTAGAATACACGACGTACATTGTGGTTCCTGCTGAATATGACAAGCAGCGCAGACGCTGCTGGCGGTACGAAGATCAAACGTTCCTCACTGAACGTGTCGGGGTAGAGGAGCCCACGGCCCTTCTCCTTATCGCGCACCTGGTCCTGCGTAGCCTGGCTGTACCCATACAAAGGCGAAAGATCAAGGTACGACGACGTATTATTGCGCGTCCAGTCGAGGGGATCCGTCCTGAAAAGCGAGTGGGTGACGATCGACGCAAAGGCAAACGTCAACGAGGAGTTCTTCCCAGGATGTTGTTGCCACTGTTACGTCATCCGTAAGCAACGAAATTACATTCAAAGCGTAAAAGGAACACTCACATCGCGCGCACAGAGTAGCGTGTCGAAAACCAAACCAGGATCTGGTAGTGATGTACTTGGAAGGGGGTGCTTTCCCTGAACGCTACGCGCATACGGCGTTCCCGCCCGTCCAAGTTGCGGGTCCTGAACGCTGTTCCCGAACCCGTCTGGACTCCGCCATTGATACTGAGGGCCGATGAACGTCGACGGAGGATGAGGCAAAGTATTATACAACAATGCTATAGCTTCGTTGTTAAGCCCGTCCTGCACGTCTCCCGGCGGAAGCCTCGTAATGGCCGCCAGTGCAGTAGTGAAGATCCCTTTCCGGTCGTCTATCGCATTGGGATTATTCACAATGTCCACAACACCTTGCTATCATACGCGTCAGAGATCTAGAAGTGAGAGAACGACAAAATATTGAACTCACTGCGGCCTTTAGTGTGTCTGGGACTATCGGACCGCGCTTCGCCGCCTGCTGGGCACCATTGACAACGTTGTAAAGCACCGAATGCTGGTCGTCCTGCCCGTTCTGTTCATTCTGCGCGGAGATCTGCGAGTCGTACAAACCGTCAGGCGCCGTCGGGGCCGGTCTGTCCTTGAAATACTGCAACTCTGCAGCTGACTGTAGGTCAAAACTCGGTCAGCGATGTGTTCACTACCATTGCTAGGCGGAAAACGCACGACAACGAAAGTTTTGGTCAGGTCAGGCCTCAACGACATTGTGGAGGATGATGGTAGAAGAAACACAACGAGAGACCTGGTTTTATGAGGTAGAGTTGATAGGGTATCTTGTTACCCTTACGAGACTCAGGACCAAAACCTACGCCGGAGCGGTATCAGGGCATTTTGGGAGTCAATAATATACAATCATGTCGCTTCGCGGGACACACCTGATCAGCCCACATGGTCAAATAGCATCCAGGGACTGGTTCCATTCTGTCCAATAGGGCGTTTGAGGTTAGAAGACGTTAACGTCTTGAATGTTGCGGCGATTAGTTGACTGTAAATATCCTGGAAAGGCGGGGAGTCTGACTTCCGGGTGCTTTGCATCAACTCAGCAGTGTCGAGAGTGCGGCCGGCAAGGTACGAATTCGACGCGTCGCGTGACATGTGAATTGTGGAAGACGGACAAACAACGTAAATTCTCCCTGTCAAGATACGACGTCTCTGTCAACATTCTCGCTGTCGTCGGAGATACGAAGTCTGTGGTCGACTCCGCGTTCTATGGTCCATTGACTATTGTTCCCGCACTGTTATATCCGAGAGAATGAGAATTCAATTTCAGGCTAATATTTGAGACCTACCGATAGCTCGAACTGACGTCTCAAGGAAGCGGGAAAACGCTTTGCAATTCAATCAATTCACTGTCATAAATTAGTGTCTTGACATATTGCCGATGCGGAATTTGAGCTGAGAATCACAACATTGCTTGAGACCGCTCGAGATCGCCAGAGTAGGCTAGATGTTATGAGGCCTTGTAAACAAAGTATCCTATTGCGCCTGCGTCAGCTATGGACCCGCTCAGTCAGAAGTCCAAAACTGAGAGCTGAGAACGAGAACTCACATATTCGCTTTCCGCCCCACGCCCATATGACACTAGAATTCAGTTGTTGGAAATATCCGGAAAGATACACGACCCGAGCCTTCTGAGTTCTCGTGATCGCGCAGTGGCCGGAGCACCGCCATGTTATCAATGTCATCGACTTCAGACATAGAAGACGGAGAGAATCGAGATTATGTGGCGAACTGTTCATGTCTCCTATGATGTTCGACCGATATCCACGGCCGCAAAGGGTTATGCCATCTGAATGGAAATATCGCTACAAATTCGCGTTCTGCGACTGGATATTAGAATATGCTAGGTACTTGGTCCTTATCAGATGTTCGTTGTCCCTGCAGAAATTTGCATTAAAGCGACGTGGAAGGAAACTCAAACACCGCCCATACCCTGTACACGCCACGACTGTTGGCTTCATAATAATAATTTCTAGCATCCGGACATCGATCCTTCACCCGAGTCCCTCCAAGGACGTATTGCAGATACAGAGGAGGAAGAGCACATTCTTGATCCCGCGTAGCGAGGAGACCAACTAATATTAATATATGCTACGCTGAGCATCGAAACTTGGTCGATTCGTCGTTCGTGTGATATCGAAAGAGGTAACTCTTACCTGAATTACCCATCTGCACCTAGCATATATTCTCTCATTCAGGATGTAAAGGGCCACTACTTTCTCTAGGTGTCGAATTCAACCAAGGGTCCATCATACACAACTTTTGCTACTCACCGACGAGTGCTGGCTCCAAATATCCTCGAAACTGAGTATAGAATGCTCTTTTTGATGACTCGAGCTTGAATGTTGCACTAAAAATCGACGACGGAGTGTAGAGCGATCGATGATGGTGGCATGAAGGCAAGCTGGACGATGTCGATTTCGGTCATTCCGACCGCCCACGGCGCCTCTCCTTCATCATTTCTCGGCGTCTCCATCGCCACAGTCCAACGTCGACTTGCAGGCCCCATCGCCCGAACACCCTGCTGCAAAACCAACTTTTTCTTTAGCGAGCACGGCGGTCAACCGGAGCCGATTACCATGGCCAGAGGCACCATTTCTATCGCTGCGACACACAACCGAACCAGTTTCAACCAACGTCCCTGTACTGGCCACCACGCCCGCCAGTCACCACCACTGTCCGTCTAAACGGCTCGCCAAGATCGCAGAAGACAGGAATGGTCCCGTCTGCTCCGTATTGTCTGATGGAATTCTGCATCAAAAACCCTCGTCAGGAAGCATACAACTCGATGAGTCCAAGCTGTAACGGGATGCTGTTTGGTTCCTTCGACAGACGGGACATTGAAGCATTTGGCATCGTATGCAGACAGCCTACCTTGGTTCCTAGAATTCACCCAAGTCAACAATACGCAAAGGCAATTCAAACCTTATAACCTACTGTACGTGAGTGTACAGTAGAAACCGTAACGCGTAACGTGGGTACCGTTTCGTTGCTTATTTCGCCCCCCGTAACGCGTAACAGTCGACCTGTTTCCCCTTTTTTTTTCGTTACGCTATAGAAAATCATTGAAAAAATCGTTAAAAAAATACCATTAAATTTCAAGTACGAGCTCTTTCAATATCAATTGTAATTCTAAATGCTTAAAGTAGAGTAGCATCGCGAATATCTCAAAACAATACAATGATTACCTTGGCGCCGTTGCTTAATCAAGCAACCGTAACGCGTAACTCGGAGGCCGTTTCCGAAATTCCTTAAATCTTCGCCGTAACGCTCAATCTGGCGTTTCTACTGTACACTCACGTACAGTACTTAAATTTACCCCTGGCAATCAACTGTACGGTTCGTCTATAACATTCCTCCACGACATGTCCCCAGCGTTCCAATTTTATCATTCACTTAAAGAATGAAATTTGAAACGCTGCAGCCGTCTTCGAGTTCCCGTCTTGTAATTTCAGACGCGTCCAAATTCTCTCCAACAGCGAAGTAATGGTCGACAGTGCGCTCGCGGCGAAAGGGATTAGACGCGGTGGTGGACATGGCCCATCTCGATGGAGACGGTGTCTCGTTACTGAAGCCCAAAGAGCCAGGCGTTAAATTACGGATTGGGAGCCGGAGAAGGGCGGGATCAGGGAAAGAACGTTATTCTATTCACGTGGCCGTGACATGTCGTGTCGAGACCCGAGGTGCTTGATGAAATTGCTCTGCCAGATTTGCCACGATGGCGCCACCTAAAATTCACCGTTACGAGTTGAAGGAAGGATAGGTTGGTCCCAGGAGAACATCATCTAACGAGGATGAGGCCTGAGTTTGGCTTGAGGCGATTAACTGCTGTTTTGACTAGCTGACGAACACATCGGTTGACAGCAAGATGCTAGGCAGTTCTTTGAAGCTGCAGATTACCTGCTGGCCGTGAGGAGACGAGCCTGACGAGGGAAGCAAACAAGACTCACTGGCTTTTCTGGCTGATCAATATCAACGTTGACACGTCTCCATCGACTAACATCCACCATTCAAACTAATAGACCGCATATCTGGAGAGTTTGGCATGAGCGCCAGTACGCCTCGAAAAGAAAATACTTATTGCCGATCCAGATACACACGCTGCCGGCCGGCGATTGTATGAGGAGATGAAGATGATTTATGTATTCTTCGATGAGAGTAGTAGTATACAAAGTTCAGTCAAAGCAACGAAGAAGAAAATATGATACATACTTTCCCGTGAACATTAGATGCATGGGATATCTACTGTCGGATCTTCCAACCCGCTGAACATATTGATAACTTTGCTTGAAGGCCATATCGTTTCCATGGGTCCTCTCGGCGTGCTCTTACTGATGCACAGGAGATATCCTGATCTGACCGTACGATGGCACTCAGGCCAGCAGCTCGAAAGACGGAAGGGTATACGATGCCAAACCCTGGTCACCGTGCGCCTGGCAGCATGCTTTCTTCCGGTCAGGGTGACAAGGGATACCAGCTTCTCCAGGCAACTAAAATCAGCAAAAGACAGATCATACGTACACTTTTACTACTCACCGACTAGTACCACTTCCAAACATCCTAGTACTTGAAGCAAATTCTCCTGGTGTGCTAAAAAGTAGAGGTGTGTGACAATTGATGGTGATGGTAAGAAGCCAAGCCGGACGTCGCTTGATCCATACCGCGATCACGGCGTTAACAACTCTCTTCATTTCTTCCTTCGTTCTCAGCGTCTCCATCTCTGTGGTCCAATGCCGGCATTTTTCTACGGGCAGGAATAGAAACCGTCTGGCGTCCTGACAAAATTAGGTCTCCTTTGGCGAGCATGGCGGTTGGGGTCTGCCAGTCAAAATGGCAGTGTGGCACTGGAGAAGGGCAGACCTCCCGGGCGCCTAGTAAAGGGCTACTTGAAAGTAATAACTCAAACAGCATCAGAAGAACAGGCCATGTATGCATGGTAAGCATCGTGGCCGCTTTGACCTGCTAAATTTCTGCTAATAGCGACTGTTAGTCTCACTTCTACTGGGAAGTTTGGAAGACGGACAGAAAGATATAACAGACTTGCCCCTGTTCATCATCGTTCCTGCTGGTTCGGAAGGAATCGCCTAATGGAAATTTCACTGCAAATTGAACATTGCTTGCATTGCTAGGCGATGGTGGGATCTCTCACAAATTGCTCGTCAAGTTGGTTAGTGCTCGTATTTCTGCTTTCTTGGTCCATTTCTGACTTCTGTGTAGGCGTACTAGACGTACGTCTCAGCCATCGTTCGCCGAATCGGTACTTTCTTCCTCGCCGGCTATCCAGTCGTACAAACTCTTCTCGCAATGGACGTATCTTTTTATCAAACTGTCCCTGTGCCTTCTGTGACAAGTTCAGACTCTGCATCGATTGCGAGTGGCTCCACTAACCCGGAGACTACTACACATACCCCAGGGTGGAAGCACTCGCACCATTCTCCCATTCACCATCAGGCTAGACGACCCGATCTATTAGAATGGGTGCTCGTCCTTGTCGCTGCTCTTCTACCTCCACCGAATGATACCTGTAAAGTCCCTGGTTAGTTCGAGCGGATAGTCAACCCCTCCATCGAAGCTATACCGAAAGAATCTTTCTTCCATAAAACCTTCGCAGGTCCCATCTTCTGGCCCGACTGTAATGAGAGTGGTCTTTTCCTGTTTCGTCGATGCCGTGGGCATGTGCTCAGCCAAACTGGCTTGTTTATTTAGGGTGGGTGCGACATTACCATCCGCAATCCCGGGAACTGAATATGCCATCGGGGTGTTATGTACGAGTATCGGGAACGCGATTTTCCGACGCTTTAACTTGCGATACTTGGGAAGTCGAGATCGCGGAGCCTGTTATCATCGAAAATTCTTGGACTTTTATTTTGTGTATCCAGCAGGCTGTCCCAAATTCACCCATCCCAACACTTTTGGTTTTGGTGCAGAGCTGGTATTCGTGTGCCAAGAAATGAGGAAGCGACACAGGGACGGATGATCCAGGAATGAGGCTTGTTACGGCGGACTAGCTCAATGCTACGGACAACATCTCTACCGGAGGGAACCGCAGTGAGCCTTATTGTTTTCTTCGACTTGGTTCTGCGTGCCCTTCTAATCGTGTTGAGGGTCAGGACGGTGACCATTGAACGTCGCTCTGCACAGTGCGTCCGTAGCTTTGTTGCCCTTTCATTTGAACAGAGTTCAGTATGCTGCATCAACGGTTCGTCGCTATGCTAAGATGTCGCAAGGATGTTGTTTCAATTTTTCGCACATGGAACTGTCTCATTGGCTCATCGCTTCTCTATTCCGGCACCAGCTTTTCAGGGTAGACTATTCTCGACTCCCGCTATCCTGGTTCATCTTCCAAGGTGGAACATGATGGCGCATACCTACCTTACTTGGCAGCGAAATGCAAGTGCTGACTTTTATAGTGTTGTACTTCAAGTTTCAATAGCTATTACAGATGCACAGTTACTTCAAACAAGATGGTAAGTAGCCTCCTTGTCCTCACCCAGCTGCATCAACCTTTTTCCTTCGGCCAGATCGGTTATTGCAAAAACTGAAGATTTTCTCGGACAGGTGCTCGGACAGCCTTCGTCCAACAACCAGCGTTGCGACTGTGCTCTGCAGTATGGATAACTACCAAGTAGCGTGTACGTGCCTTCGGGTATCGGGCGCCGGTGGGCTCTTATCTTCCATCTGCTAATTTTGTTCGCGCTTTACAGGAGAATGGTGGAGCAACAAAATTTCCATGAACAAATAATAAACATGTAATCATATCAATCAGGCAAACGGCGGCGACTACAGATCAGAGCAAAAAACAAAGTTCAACAAATAAACAAATTCAAGTATAGCGCTTGCACCAGCGGCAGGAAGCATCCTAAAGAGCTTCTTAGAGCGTGTCGTTGTATTTGGGACAGAGTTGATCCCATTGATCTTCGATGTGAGAAGTCAAGATAATACCCGGCCGCGAGGAGGAAGAAGACATACGGGTGGGGTGGATGGTATCGTTCCACTTCTTCGTGGCTTCGGCAAAGACAATGGCAAATCCACTATCAGAGAAAGTCATTAGCACGTTAGCTGTAGAGTAAGAGGACGCACGCCTCCAAGTGCCAATCAATATGACTGCAGAGAAATGTTAGCTAGTTATCAAATCAAGCAGTAGAAGGCAACCCACCAGTGAAGAAACCACGGTCCAGGATTATCGGTGGTGAACCGGATTGTCACATTGTCGTCCGTGTGACCGGTGTCGACGACATCTCGTCTCACAGGATTCTTATAGTTATACACCGTACTATTTGCGCTTCGGACGACATCGAAGGTATGCTGGTCAGAATAAATTCTTGAGAATTAGAAACTAACAATGTTTGGATGAGAACGTACGCCGTGCAAGTGGAACGGATGCTAGTGTCGTTGATATTAGACCACATAGTCCATACGTACGAAGAGGCTCACCGATTCATTTCTGATACCGCCCGGCATAGAAATTTCGACAGTAGAATTCAAAGGAAGAGAATAAATAGACCCGTTGGGAAGGAGGTGCTTAGGATCTTGTGCACCGCTCAAGATCTGCAAAAGAACTGGAGTTGTCGGGGGAGAAAATGAGACGCCGTTGATTGTAAATCTTTCGCCGCCGGTAGGGCCCGACTGTATGACTGTAATTAGAAAAGACGAGGAGAAGCGGGCGAGGAGAGAAGACGTACAGTAACATTGAAGGCTAGGTTAAGCGCAACATCGACACCTCCTCTTTCGGGAGATCCGGGCTATTGAAGGTCAGACAATGGATAGGTCTCAGTGAAGGTATACGGGAACGTACGGCTCCTGGATTCTCGAGGGGCTTCCAGAAGATGCTCGTCAGTTTCAGTGGTTTCGGTGGGAATCTTAATCAAAAAACTTACCGCCAACTGAGTCTCATTCATTGGCAATTGACTCGGAATGGCGACAGTATCGGGCTCCGCGTTATCGGCGCCGTTGTATCGCAGAATGGCAGAGTTGATACCACCTTCATACCCGCGTGGACCAACGCTGGGATTGGCACGGATCCCTTGAGATGTCGTTGTCAAAGAATGCTTTGTAATGGCGAAAAAGGATAGTCGTACAGTAGTTACCAACTTTCTGGTTCGCGTTCAACTAGGTGATATATCAGCAACTCTTGGATCCTTATAAAAAGCAGGTTGGACGGACGACAAACGAGTATCGTTGACCTAAAGGAGAAGGAAGATGTGTTCTCTCTCATCTTCACTTCCAAAGGAGGACGATAAGAACATACCGGAAAAGATATCGATTTGATCTACGGTGTACGGGACGTGGTTTATACCGTCGACTTCAATAATTGTCCTGCCCATTACCGGTCAATGAAAGAATCATCGACAAAAAAAAAGGTGGGTAATTACATTGTGTGGTTATCAATGGAGAACCTGAACGACGCTTCACAACCGAGGTTAATCATCCTAATGCGATACCTACAGTGTACTCATCAGAAGGACCTTCAAAGACACAGAGAAAGATGTGTACCGTGTTCCCTTCTTGACCTTTACGACAGCTAAGTCGTGCGCGGGGGTTTCATTCCGACTAAGTCATCAATCAATGTCTAGGAGATTTCAGATATAAAATTAGCATACCGTCCCAGGCCATTGATAAGTGTAGAATTCGACCCGGTGCTACGTATGAGTTGATTATCAGCCATCACATTCACATGGTGGAACGGAGAAGTAAGATTACGGTAAGCCCAATAATCTTGCAGGTTGATCGTACCAGTCCGACAATGTCAAGATGCTAGTACTGTCTGTGGCACGTCATTTTACAGTCTAAATAAGAAGATATGCTATCGTACCATCATCGATGTCATACAGGTGGGCATGTGGATCATGGGGGTCGTAGATGATGAAAGGCCCACGAAGCCCGTCACAGTATTGAGTAGCTAAAGTGATCGATCAACTCCTGGGCAAGTATAATGAAGAACGTTCGTACTCAAGTGAGAATGGTACCAGAACGTTCCAGCTTGATTGGCAGAATCAAAACTGTAGAGAAAAGAGTCTCCTGTCACAATAGGACACTGTATTTTGATTAGTAAAATTGGCCGGTGGTATCAACCGTTCCATATTACCTGGTTGACAAAAGCGGGCCCGTCAGCCCAGGCAGTTCCCTTCTGGAAAAGGCCGTGCCAGTGCTGGAGGAATGTATGAGATGTGGAGTTGAAGTAGCAGGAAACCAACGCACGATAGAGGTGCTCTCTTCAAACGTATTGTTGCCGAGTTCATTGACGACGTTGATTCGGAATTTGTCGCCCTGAACACGTCATTCGTAATGGCAACATGGAAGGGTGGCTGAGAGACCAACCTTGTTTCCTCTGATGAGCGTGGTATCTATCTGCGAGTTTGCCAATACAGCCCAGCGTTTGAAGCCGTCGGGCCTGACTTTCCCGTTGGAGATGACAAGGTCGCCCACGGGCCCGATAGTTCCCTGTCGGTGTCCGAAAGAGCGAGGGAGGACGAGGACGAGAGCTAGCAGAGAAAAGTAAGAGAAAGTCATGTCGACTTGTAGAGCCAGACAGACCTTTGCACTCACTTTATACCTACGTTGAAAAGTGTGCGAGTGCCAAGCCTCGGGTGTGAGCTTTCGACGCAATCTATTGAACATACTAGGGTGTGATGTTCGTGATACTAGCGCTCGGCAAAGATCCGTTACTAAACACGAGAGTCATACCTCTCTAGACTTCATAGTCTGCATCAAAATGCCTCAAGCAGACCACGACGAACGCAGCTGATCCGGAGTGATTGTATTGCACGTATATTAATCAGGAGCGGTTTGCGCTAGAGGCATTGTTATTTTTGGTCATGTAGAAAGGTACAGAGGTACGAGATAATGTCCGTACCTTTACAATAACCCGTAGATATGTGGTTTTCACAGCCAAATTGGCGTTACCGAGCCACCTTGCAATCTGAAAAGTACAAACGAAATCATTAGGGACAGCATGACTCATAGACGTACATGCTTCCCTACTGGCAGTCTTGGCGTTCTCGCACTGAAGCGGAATGTATCATCAGGGTGTCGGTTCCCAGGAGAGATTCCAGTCATTTATGGGACGCCAGGAACACACACTTGGCGCTCCGGTAACTAAAGTATTAGAATGCAAGCACAAATCGAGAAATAGACCTGGACGAGTACTTGCGCAGTTGTTCCGGATGTCAAGGCAGGATCTAAGCCCTCTTAAATTACTCGGCCAGAAGAAATATGCGAAAACCATTGAGGTATCATCATACTATATCAAAATGTTCAATGTCACGCATGCACTTTAAAACATACTGATCAGGAGGCTTGGCATTGGCCAAATGTGTGTGAGAATGCTCGAGTAGCATCGTTCTCTAAGTTCTCAATTGAAAGCTGGAGGACACTATACCTACACTGGTCCGGTTGTGAAATCCCAGAGTCTTTACTTCACCTTGTCAGCAGGCCAGTAGAAGCAAAGTTGAAATCGGCGTACATGCGCTTGTTATTAAGAGTTAATCTTTGCGCAACTTCAGTGTGAGTAGAATCTCTCGGGCATTTAGGCTTGCCATTCTAGTCCGGAATTTTGCAGGAACATTGGTCCAGAAGATCCGTATAAGTATAGCAAGGGAGGAACACTTGGACTCAATATGAGCGCGGTTCACCATGATACGGCCATTACTTATCAACCAAAGTTCTTGGCAGAAAATACATGGCAGATTTTGAACAATTCATACGAGTCTAGTGAGAAATGTATTGGGTTGAAACTTGTAGAAAACCCGGAGATGGCGTCACTGCCAAGGAGGAGACGTTGTTTGTTCTTATTTCTTGATCGATGCAGACGCGTCAGTTATGTAAGCAAACGCGATTTTTCTCAAGCACTTGATTTGTCCCGGACAGACAATTAATGGAAGTGTTTCAATATTTGTTTCTTCCTCGGAAGACTGCTAACAAACGTAGGGCTTCGCACCGTACCGTATACGGTATACGGCCGTCAGCTCCAATCCGTCGACGGCGCACGGTCCGTATGAGTACATCCGTCACGGCCGTGTGTACGGCCGTATGCGAAGAGCTGGCCTTGGTAGGTCGGACTGGCATAAAACTATATGATCTAGTAATTAAAACTTACCTAACTTGTTTTCTGATACACCTTGACATCGTTGCCCTCGTTGAAGAGCGGATTCTCACTATAAAGAAGTGCCCCTAACGAGTGTACAATTACATCATCAGTGCCAAGTACGCAAGAACACCTCAAAATTGGTCCGCGATGGCCTGGAAATAAACGGTAATGAAAGGTATTGCTTTGTACTTGGCTTCTGAGCCCGAGGGATAGCCTGAATTGTACCCACCAGCGATTCAGAGCTTGATACCGTACACACGGCCGTTAACGGCCGTCAATACGGGTGCTTCTCAAGTCCTTGACGGTACGGTTACGGTACCCATACAACGGCACCCGTACAACCGTATTATACGGTGACGGTGCGAAGCCCTAAACAAACGAAGGTAGATCTCTGCATCGAGGAAGAAGATGTAGGGTGCCTTATAGAAAGCGGCATATCATAGAATGGAGCTTCGCATCTGTGGCTTCCTCCAAAAGGGAAGTAAGTGAATAAGTACGACTCACTGATTCACTTGAACTGATATCAAGTATGTACAGGAGGAACGTTCGCCCAAAGGAGGATGCTACCGCATGCCTAATGATCTAGAAGATCACAGTTTTCACGGCTTGGCATCAAGAGCCTCATTATTAAGTTACCGTGCCAGGTCCCCCTGCAACTGTGCATGAGATGCAGGAAATTTAACGTTCACAAATCCATTCTGGGTGTTACCGTTGTGGAACTGTAAGCACGACAGCTCCGTCTGGATGCCTCTTTCCGATACTTACGGACCTTGAAAGGCACGTGGAGTACTCATGTCTGCACCGTGTGTTTTAGAATACGAGTTCCTAATAAAGCGGCTTGCCAGGCTACATGTGTTTATGTTACGATCCAACTCAATTACCACTAGCGGTCGTCGGTCAACGACTTTGATACCGCGTCACGTTACTAAAGTTGCGATTGTAGACCCACAGAGACCTTGACAAGTAAGGTAATCCAGGGGGCTACCCGGTCGAAGGCAACCTATCCTGACAGATAAATTTGATTCTCCCAGTAGTTATCGGGCAACCGTAAGTACAATTTCTCCAATAAGTATAGTAGGGCTGTCAGCCTGTCTTTCACGTCGCAACCGATGATAGCGTCGTCTCTGATCATGTATCCTGTCCCCTTTACCTCCCTGGCCACGTATTAAGATAATCTTGTATCATTAAATAAATAAATACATGTAGTATTTGAATATATATAATCAACGATAAAATATGTGCCGGTGGGCGGGCACGGCGGGCTGTAGGCGTCGACGGTGGTCATCGCTATCAGGTATGGTCAAAAACGGGGACTGTGAGGACGTGGGGATTATTGCACTGCCGAAAAGGGTGAGACATGCCGGAGAATGTGTGCTTCGGGACAGGGAGTAGGCGCGCAATGGTGATGACGCCAAGCGGCGGGTAGTGGTGGGGGTACCTGTGGCCGCGTAGCCATGAATTTGGGCACACTCATCACAACATGATGCCTAAAAAGGCGTGCATGTTGTCGGCATCGCCCACTGTCCGCATCCCAACCTCGCTTGCACCCATCCGCCCTTCTGCACCTCTCCGGCACATCCTCACCTTCCACTCCATCCCTCTGCTATGACTTTGTAAGACTCTGCTTCATGCTCGAAGCCTCCCCACCCCTCACGCCATCGCTGTCACCATCGTGACCGTCATCGTCGTCGTCAGCGTCGGGTGTGCATCGCTTTCCTGGCTGCAGAAGGTGGTCGATGTTGTTTTTCAGGTTGGACCTAGTATCGTTGGTGCATTTGCAAACTGGGGTCGACGCAGATTGGCCCTGATTTCAATGCGGGAATGCTGGGGTGGGTCATAACAGGAATGGATTTGGGCATCATGGTTGCAGTAGGCATTGGTGGGCGTCGTAATCAATGGCAAATGTGGTGGTAGCGTTCCTCGTCGTCCGGGATGGAGCTAATGATGCTGCCTCGTGTGAGGGCTTACACACGGCCAGTATGCATGGTATCTGGCTGTTTGGGGGCCACCGATGCATCAAAAGTATCTATAAAGATTGTATTGACATGATAAGTAAATAAAATATACCTTGGGCCCATTGAAATGCGCAAGGGAGGCGGATGGGGAACTATGCGATTGGCATATGGTGAGGGAAAGAAGCAGAAAAGAAGCAACACAGCCACTTAATCACTCTGCGGTTTCACGGACCGGAGCGATTGAGCGAGCGGAATACATGCTCGGGACACATCCTCTGTTCAATTCATCTCTTCTGTGGCCTCAAAATCATTGGAATATAGTATTATGGGAGTGTATAGTATATGTATGTAGTTTTCTGTGTATGAAATACATCCCAACCTTGATTAATATGTATTTCATGGTTAATAAACCGCATTTTGGGTATTAGACCTGAACTCCTATCAAGGACAAACGTCGGCTATCTCGCGCTCGGATAATCACCGACGATTCCTTTTAGTAATAGGCGCCCTGGCTAAGTCTTTAGTTTGTTGGCCGGGAATAAAGCAATAGTTTCAGTATAGATTAAAGTTAGTTCGAGGCTGAAGTACATGTGGTGAGAGTCACTACTTAAATACTAAAGCGAAGATACTCGTATAAGTCGCGCGTTGTTATCTGTGTGTGAGAGTGTGGAGTAGAGTACGTGATATCGAAGCGAGAATGCACAATGTCGAGCGATAACATGGGAACGCCAAGTGTTGGTGTTGATAAGCGGTCCGAGCGGCCCGATCGATCCGGAGTCACGATTAGGTAAGTAAAAGGTAAAAAGTAAATAAATCGTGACATTACCCCCTCATTAAGGCAGGCGTCCCGACTGCTGTTAAGCTTCCTCTCCACCGTTTCGTTCTAGGTGGTCTTCTTCCCAGTTGATTTCCCAATAGGCATCAAAGAGTTTAGCGTATTGTGGTAACTCGTGTTCGTAGTACCAGGTTTCCGCTGCTGGCCCGTATTGTGGGTGGTCTGCTGGTCGAATGAGATATTGCCAACCCTCTCGTGGTCCCCAGTGCTCTCCATCTGGTCGTTCTGCCGTGATGATTATGGTTGCGTCGGGTTTGTCTGTTGCGATAAGATCGATGTGTTCTGTGAGGAACTCTTCGATCAATTCATCGGCATCCATGTCGTCTTCCCGTACCCAGCTGTTAGATTCCGGTCCGTACCCCTTCCATTTGACGAAGTAATCGGTAACTCTCCTCGATGGCTCTCCTTGTCTCCCTCGTACGCTTCGTTGTCTACTGTTTAGAACCTTTTCGACTTCGTAGTGTTCCTCGCCTTCAATCAAGTCGGGCGGAGGGGGAGGTGGTTGTTCTTGGTTAGGGAAAGCCGGTGGATTGTAAGGGGTGAGGAGTGATTCGTTGAAGGTAGGGTGGATCTTCCAGTTCATGGGTAGTTTCAACGTATAAGCGGAGGCACCTTTCTTGGCTTTAATTTCGAAGGGGCCGGTCCGTTTATCATCGAGCTTTTTCTTTGGTCTAGGGAGATGGAGATTTGTCGTGTCGAGCCAGACTTTGTCACCTATTTTGTATTCGATGGCTGGGCGCTTTTTCTTGTCATATTGCGCTTTCATCTGCAACGCGGCTTTTTCGAGGGATTTCTTTGCAGTGGCGTGGATATTTTGCATTTTGGAGACGAAGGTGTCGGAAGCGGGAGTGCGGAAGGGAGTGGTGGACTTTGTTCCTGGGAGTACGGCGGGATTGTAGCCGTAGTTGACTTCGAAGGGGCTTTTACCGGTGGAAGAGTGTGTACGGTTGTTATGAGCGAACGCGGCAAGAGAGAGCCATTCTGCCCAGTCGGTCTGGAGGTGATTGACAAACATGCGAAGGTATTTTTCAACCTCTTGGTTAACTCGCTCGGTTTGTCCATCCGTCTGAGGATGGTACGCGGTTGAGAAGTTGCCTTTGATTTGGAGAAGATCGTAAAGGTCCTTCATGAATTTGGAGACGAATACTGTTCCTCGGTCTGAGATTACGACCTGAGGCATTCCGTGTTTGGCGTATACTTCATCACATAGTATCTTCGCCCATCCTTCTGACGTTAACTCTGTGGAACACGCGACGGGAATGATCTCCTTAGAGAAACGGTCGACAATTACGAGGATAGCGTCATGACCATTGCTTTTGGGTAACCCTGTCACCATGTCCACTGAGATGTGAGTCCATGGGCGGGACGGTATCTCGTTTGGATGGAGTGGTGCCGCCTTGGCCTGGTTACTGCTTTTAGTTCGTTGGCAGGTTTCACAGGCCCGTACATAGGTTTCGATATCCTTCTTCATTTTTGGCCACCAGAACTCTCGTAACACGAGTTCTTTGGTTTTTTCGATACCCGGATGTCCGGCGGTAATGTGGTCGTGTGATCGGGCAATGATTTCTCCACGGAGGGCATGATCTCGCGGAACGTAAATTCTGCCGTCGTACCAGATGAGGCCGTCGTCCATTTTCATTCCGCGGTCATGGTTGAGAGATCCGGCGACCGTGCTGTCCCAAAGGCGCGTATTTCTGGTGGCAATTTTCACGTTTTGGTGGGTTTCCTCGATGGTGGGCATTATCATCGCTCTGAAGTGTTCTGGAGACAAGACTATCACTTGGTCGTTATCATCCTGTCCCTGATCGTGATCTGCCCGTCGCGAGAGAAGGTCTGCCTTTTTGTTGGCAGTGCCGGCTTTGTGATGGAGGGTAAAATGGTATTCTGCTAGCTCGGTGATCCATCGGGCTTGTCGTCGGTTCACTTTCTGGGGTTTCCGGAAATATTGGAGGTTTTGATGGTCTGTCCAAATCTCGAAGTCCTGATAGGCGCCCATCAGGTAGTGTCTCCACTCTTCAAGTGCGAGCATAATGGCCAGTAGCTCCTTGTCGTAGATCTCATAGTTACGCTCGGTGACAGAGAGAGATTTCGACAAGAACGATATGGGTCTCCACTTGCCCTCTTGCTCCTGAGAGAGTACGGCTCCAATTGCTCCTTCGCTAGCATCTGCTTCCACTCGGAACTTTCCCTCATTCGTTGGTATTGCTAGTACCACGTCTTCGGCTAATTGTTTTTTCAACTGCTCGAAGGCCTCCTGCTGCGCTCTCCCCCACTTCCATGCGTCATTCCCGGTAAGTTGGGTCATGGGTTTCACAATTTTGCTATAGTTTTTTATGAAGCGTCGGTAAAAATTGGTGAATCCCAAGAAGGATTGGAGTTCCTTCTTTTTAGTCGGTGCCGGCCAGTCGAGAATGCCTTTAATTTTAACTGGATCCATTCGGATGTTGCCTTCACTGATGATGACACCCAAGTATTCTGTTTCCAGGACTTCAAACTCGCATTTTTCAGCTTTAAGGAACAATTTGTGTTTCCTTAAGGTCGCCAAAACCATGCGCGTTATTCGGCGATGCTCTTCCTTGGTTTTGGACATGATGAGTATATCGTCAAGATAAATGGTGACTTTTCCCGACGCGATAAGGTCCTTGAAAATGTCATTCATCATCCATTGAAAGGTGGCTGGTGAGTTGGTCAGTCCGAAGAACATAACCGTGGGTTCGTATAGCCCTCGATTCGTTCTAAAGGCCGCCTTCCACTCGTCTCTGGTCTTGATGCGGACATTATTGTACCCCCACCGAACATCCAGCTTGGTGAAATATTTGGCACCGCGTAGTTTGTCCATGAGCTCCGAAATTAGAGGGAGTGGATATCGATTCTTGATGGTCATTTCGTTAAGCTTTCGATAATCCTGAACTGGCCTCAGCTTGCCGTCTTTCTTTTTAACGAAGAAGAATAGCGATGCCATGGGCGATTTGGACGGGCGTATCCTTCCACTAGATAGGTTTTCGTCTAGAAAATTGTCTAGTTCCTCCTGTTCAGCCCGATTAAGCGGATACACCTTGCAGTCTAGGTTGGCGCTGGCATTTGGAATAAGTTCGATAGCGTGATCCCATGGTTTAGGTTCTGGGAGTTCATCAAAGCTCTCTTTGTCAAATAAGTCTTTGAAGTCTCGACACCATTCGGGGACCATTTCTTCGAACGTTTTCGCCTTCTTTTCCGCATTGGCTTCAGCCGCTAAATCATTGGCCACATGTCGTGAGGCTCTAATGCGAATAGCTTCTTCAAAGCTTATCGCAAGGATGGTGTCACCTTCCTCGAGCTCCTCGTCCCACTTGTCATATGGATCTGCGTCAGGTAATGGAATCGGGATGTGACGGCATTGGCATCGTCCGAAGATCATTTTTCCCGTTTGCCAGTTGATGAGTGGATTGTGCCTTACTAGCCAATCATGTCCGAGAAAGACGTCACGGTCTTTTAGGTCGGTGATGGCTAGGTCAATGCGTTCGGTATGATCTCCGATGGTGATGCATAGTTCCGCGAAGGCAGTGATTTGCCCTGAGCTGTTCTTTGATCCGTCTGCATTATAAACGGTAATAGGCGCCGCCGTCGCGTGAGTGGGGATGCTGTGTTTCTCGACAAAAGCTCGGTCGATGGCGCTGCTGGTACAGCCGCTGTCAATCAGAGCCGAGGAGTTAATGCGGGTCTGACTACTTGGCACCTCGATCAGTATGTCGGTTGTCAGGGCTTTATCGCTTCCGCTTAGTCGGCAAATATAGCGTCGGGGTTTTTGGAGTTCATCCATTTGTTCTAGCGCGTTGGTGCGCATGGCTTTTCGTAACCCCTCAAGCATCTCGTCAACTACCTCTTCGACTCGAGTCTTATGGATCCAATTTTTTAAGATTGCCCTCGCTTCTGACTCCGTCTTTGCCTCCTTGATTCCCCGCAACGTCCATTCAGCTTCAAATGGTTTGAGCCATTCATGTGGGACCTTCTCAGTCTTCGCGCCGGAGCTTAAAGGCTTGGTTACCGTCGACTGGGTCTCCTCAAACACTACAGGGGGTTTTCGATTAGTTTTCTGGTTCATACGGAAACTCGTCTCATCCTCATCGTCAGGAACTTCTTCAACTGTTACCTGCCCCCTTTTTACCGCCTGGGCGCTAGCGGCTTCCAGTCCTTCGGCTGCTTTGGTCGGGGCTGCTGCGCATCCAACAGGTTTTGCTACGTCAGGGACGCCTTCGTCAGGATCGCCCAGGGGGGTCCGGGTCTGTTGACCGTTTCCCTTACCCGCAGGGGTTTCGCAAACGTCGCAATGGCAATCAAGTTCCGCCCCTGAGCACGGCTGTACCGCGGTTCGTTGGGACCCCCTTTCTGGGGCCTCGTCTGACATGGTTCCAGCCATCGTCTTGCTGCTGGATCGCGCTTCAGGGCTTTTGCCGCATTTTGCCTCGCCGGACGAACTAATGACAGCTATGCCTGGCCCGTCGTTGTGCATGATGTTCGGAGATCCTTCCTCTTTCGGCCCGGTAATGGGTATTACCTTCGCTTGTGCCAGGGCCAACGGCGGCACTGTCAACCGCTTGAGATCCTGTGGCTCTTCGTTTGCGGTGTTCCCCTTGCCAGGGACCGCTTCCCCAAGGGGAGCGCTAGGCGCCCGTTCCCTTGCCTCATCCAGTCGCTGGTTAGGCGCCGTTATGATGAGTGACGCTATGGTGGGCGTCTCTTTGTTCGCTGCTTTCGCTCGCAATGAGTTACTTGCCGAACGTTTAGTCAGTAAGTCGGTTCTGACATCCCGTTTCGATTCTTGCTTAGTTTTGGTCTCGGTAGCGAAGTCACAAACGGGTATATTCGAATGCGTATAGTCAACTACAGAAGTACAATGAGCCTGGCTAGCGGGCGACAAATGCGTACCAGATGAAACTAAGTCTTTGGCCGAGTCAGTCGAATCGTTTACTGCTCGGCTCCGTCTTTTACCTCCTCAACCTTCGAGTCGGTCTTTTCCTTGGTGGCTACATGATCCCAGTAATACTCGAGGCGTCGCATCGCCTCTGCCTTTGTCTTGGGTTGTTTGGGGCAATCTCGTTTAAAGTGCCCAACCTCGCCGCATCTATAGCATTTCGTTTTGGCGCGTAGTGCGTCAATATCCATCGGCTTTCCCGCTCCTCCATATGTCGTGCCAGTTCCCGTTGTTTTCTCCGGGACGCTGGCCTGCGATTGGTTTCCTTTTGTCGTTGTTGGCGTAGTATTCGTCTTCGCCTGCTGTTTCCACTCTGTTACTTTGCCCCCACGCTGTTCTGCCTTTCGAGTTCTCCAATTGTGGTCGATGCGGAGTATTCGCTTCTTCCACGCCTGATAGTCGGCAGGGGGATCAGCGTCTGACGCATAGATGATGTCTTTGGTCGTCGCCCGACATGCCTTCTTAACCTGGGCCATCATCATTTGGTTAATACCGAGGACGCCTGCTTCGAAGGCGAGGGATTCGAACTGCTGGAAGAACAGGTCGCCGTCAGGGAAGCTGCTCTGTCGGAGTGCTTCCCACTGAGCCAGCTTGATCTCGGTATTGGCATCCTTCCAGAACCTTCGCCTGACCTCTTCAACAAAGTGCTCGTAGGCCGGATAAAGTTGAAAGCCCTGAGCATCCCTCCCCAGTCCTCGTGCACATAACTCCCACCACACCTGCGCCTCCTTCCTAAAGCGGGATGCGCAGAAGATGACTTTGTGCGGATGGTAGTAGAAGTGCTGGTTGAATATCGAGAAGTACATATCGCACTGGGAGAAGAATCGAGCTATGTCATTAGAATCGCCATGGAAGTCATCGGGTACTTTGACCATTTCCGGTTTCAGCGACGCCCAGGGTCCCAGGTTGGCTGCGTCAAGAACCCATGGAGCTGGCGGATCTGGCGGCCCGGGTGGTGGAGGGTACCGGGGCGGTGCCCACCTGGGCGGTCCGAGCGGTGGCGGTCCGCTTGGTGGTGGGCCACTCGGTGGTTGTGGCTTGTCAGGCGGTTGAACAGGTACCTGAGGTACATTTGACGGTCCCGCACCATCGCCGCCTGCTGCGGCAGCAAAGAGCCTAGACGGCCCCTGCGAGCCTGGTGGTCCGTACCCACGGGGATATGCGTAGCTTGGTTGCGCGGGTGTGTAACCCGGCTCCCATCTCGAGTAGTTGGGCATTGTGGCCCTCTGGGGAGGTACCGGAGGTTCGTCGTCCATTGGTTCTGGAGTATCCACAGTCGACGATGTGTCATATTGGGGTCGCTGGTACCTGGCGGGTACCTCGATCTGACGATCAGGGTGAATCATATTGTAGGCGGTGCAGGCGAAATGCAGGACTTCTTCCCTAAGGATATAATCCTTCTGAAAATGGCTATAATCCATTCCTGCCGGGGTTATGGCCCAGTCTGGGTCCTCCATTAATTCTTTCTGGAAATGATTACATAGATCTTTTAGGGTCGCATGAAAGAGTACGGCAGGAGTCTGGACCAGTTTACCTGTCGACAGGAGGTAAAGGGCCCGCGCGATGGTTATCGGGGTGGTCGGCTGGGGGAGTGTTTGGGGTCGGGAATGAGGGGACTGGCGAGGGAGATGGGCTTCCCCCGTGGAGAACTCCATTGACGCCTTCCTCGTCGGGGGGTTGCTCTGTGCTGGCGACGCTGTCTGTAGGGGTGTAATAAATGGTCTCTCCTCGACTATCGATTCCTGGGATCCTCTGTCCTCGATGTCCTTCATCGACTCTCCTGAATATTTCTGCCCTTTCACGCTCTGCCTGTCTTCTGTCCCGATCCTCCTGGTTGAGCTCTTCCGCGACCTCAATGACGGATCTCGGAGGCTCCCTTCTTCTCCTTGGAATATCGAGCCTTCCCTGTCCCCACTGTAATGGGAGCTCTGTCGTTGGCTCGCTGCTTGGCTCCGGGGGAGTGGGAGATCGCGTAGTGATTCGTACGGGCTCATCCTCGGGTAGGGTAGAAGTGGACTCTGCGGTGGCTCCGTAGTCTGGGTCTTCCCGCTGGGGAAAGTAGGCAGCGTGGGGAATATTGAGGTTGTCCCAGACGAGGTCGAGCTCTGTGGTGGAGCTGACGTAGATGTAGTGAGGGTCATTGGGGACTGGGCGAATTGGGGTATCCCTAGGACGACCGCTGGCAGGTTGCTCGGTGGCTGGGGAACCTGCTGGGCCTGCCGTTCCCAGGCCGAGTCGTACGAGGTATCTGGCCAAGTCTGCGGCAGTGGGGTAGTTCGTGTCTGGATGGGGGGTAGCGCCGGCGGACGAGTGATGTGAGATGTCTGGAGAAAGCTGGATATAGGGGAGTCTTGCTCCGGCAACATCTCCATCGCCTCCTTCCT
The DNA here is from genome assembly GCA_900157415.1 of Armillaria cepistipes. Lineage (NCBI taxonomy): Eukaryota > Fungi > Basidiomycota > Agaricomycetes > Agaricales > Physalacriaceae > Armillaria > Armillaria cepistipes. The sequence goes on from FTRY01000033.1 coordinate 129,731, forward strand.
GAACACCGATTTCCATTTCCCCAGGAACGTCTTCCTCGTCTCTCCCGTGGATGATGCCAGGGTACTCGTCGACCGCTGGGGGTCTTGGTGGTACGGGTGGGTAGAAGTGTGCCGGTGGTGGCTGCCGTGGGATGACATAGTTTATTGGTGCGGGAGGAAACCAGTTGTTATTGTATCGAGTGCGCGGAATTCGAGGGGTTATCCTGTGGTAAGATAGAACTGCTAGTATCACGGCCGCTACGAAGAATGCCGTGCCTACTGCAAGATAGACTGCAGACAGTAAGATTTCTAGTGTTACCGTCATCTGTTGGCTCCGGTTAAGGAGCAAGGGTGAAGCCTCGAACTAATTATTAGACCTGAACTCCTATCAAGGACAAACGTCGGCTATCTCGCGCTCGGATAATCACCGACGATTCCTTTTAGTAATAGGCGCCCTGGCTAAGTCTTTAGTTTGTTGGCCGGGAATAAAGCAATAGTTTCAGTATAGATTAAAGTTAGTTCGAGGCTGAAGTACATGTGGTGAGAGTCACTACTTAAATACTAAAGCGAAGATACTCGTATAAGTCGCGCGTTGTTATCTGTGTGTGAGAGTGTGGAGTAGAGTACGTGATATCGAAGCGAGAATGCGCAATGTCGAGCGATAACATGGGAACGCCAAGTGTTGGTGTTGATAAGCGGTCCGAGCGGCCCGATCGATCCGGAGTCACGATTAGGTAAGTAAAAGGTAAAAAGTAAATAAATCGTGACATTGGGCCATTTGTTAGAGTATATGCATTTTGTGCGGTTCCATATACCATCACCAAGGTCCGGATGAGGTGCATATGCAATATTATGCTTTATGTTGTCCAAACATAGTGTCCGATTTACAGATCCACTTGTATAAACCTTGTTATTCACTTCATTGCTTATGTTCATATTCTATCTTGGTGCACTTTCGTCTGATTGTCTGACCAAAACAAAGTTATTGCATTGGAGGCTCAGGGCAGGTGCCTTTTCAGATATATGCCACCCAGAATAAATGAAATCCATACTTTTACAGACTCTGTATTCTCATTTGAATGTGTACTGTAGGGTGAAGGATGTGTTGCATTTGCATTTGATAATGTAATTCATATTTATCTTTGAATCAGATACAGAATAGAGACAAGAAAGCTATATATAAATATGAATACTAATAGACACCATCTGGTAAAAATTGAGCGCTAGAAGAGCTACATTGACTGTACAATTGCGACCCGTAACCCGTTGGTCACTGCGAGTGATTTAGGGGCTGTCCGGCAAATTCCGGAAATCAATTCGAAATGTTCTTCTCTCACTAGTCCTACATGCAGTGAGAAAGAAGCTTACAGAGTCTTCATATATTATACCAGTGCATATTCAATGTCTATATCTAAAAGAACAGATTATACAAATATTTTGTCCAAGATTCCAAGCCTATCGGATTGGGAATACTATATTTCCACGGTAGGCACATCCAAGCGCACGTCGACGCATTCACCCAAAATATGCCATGGGTGGGCATTGAGCAGTGCGTGGAATATTATTTTCGGGCCTGCATTTCTTTTTTTGGGACCCAAGCGATGAATGGGAGGGCGGGGAAACACGGGAAATTCGGCACCAATCTGGTACTTGCGTGCACTGATGACGTAGCTGAGAGCGGACCGATGGAATTGATACGACACATACAATGGGCATACAGCGGCCGAAAATCAATCTGAAATATATTTCACCGAGAACACATCAATATAAATACAATTTTACAGACTGTACGAATTGTATTTTTGACAGCTTCAGTAGTTACTGGGTAAATTGTATTTGATGTTCCTCACTAGTTACTGAGATAAATTGTATTAAATGGACAGTACAGCCTCAACTGTCAACCACCGTCTGGCGCATATTATGTCCACCAAGACCGATTTCCCTGTTTTTTATCGCAACCTTTCTATTCTAAACGAAATCAAGCTCTCTGGAATAGACTAGAAACCGTTATCTAGAGATCCGTCGATTGTCTCGGATTCCAGCGTTTTCTATTACTTATCTCGCTCGCCAGATCTCCAGCCATTGATAGCAGCGACCATCGCCGTTCAGTGCTAACTTTGATACTTTTTGTTGATCCCGAACCACCGGGCGTCTCCATAAACGAGGCAGAAACCAGAAATAGTCTCGGCACCTGCTCTAATCCGGCTAAATTTTTTCAGGCTGCGCGGTCTCTGGCGCTTAATGGACTTAAAACGATGCACTCGCATGAAGTTCTTCTCGACTCACAATTTGAGATGCCACCAGCCAGGCAAGGCATGCTGGCCTTCTCGGGGATGTTCATCTGTTGATGCCTATTCAACCCTTGAAAACATCGGGTGTGGCCTGGGTGCTCCGTAACTATATGATATTACATACTATATGGTAAGGTTCGTATTGGGTTTGTACCATTTACTCACACTAAAATTTTACCGCACTTGTCTTCAGCTTGTCTCCTTGGAATTAGCTCGTCTTAATCTGATGCTCAAGTATACCGTCTTAAAACGATGCAACATACGGTCGTACGTCTCGTTTTAGTGCTCTTTCGATATGCATGTATGACATGATATTGTCCAGGATACCAGATTTGTCGTTACAGATAGCAGAAAACTACTCTTCCGTCCACGCACCGACGCTTCACCAACTCTTGAGACTACTTGGAGACTACCCCGATACGTTGGTGGCATTCTTGCATTTCGAATCAATCATTCTGGGACCGGCGTTCACTGTGGACACTGCTGTGTAAGCTTACCTACCAACATGTCGCCATAAAGTAATTGAATATACGGACGCGTACAATAGTACAGTTTCAGGTAGATATGTAGAGCAGACAGAAAAACCGCAATCACTCTATGTCGAGTGCAAGTGGGAAATAAGATTCTAGTCCACAGTATCAGCGCAGAGTGATCCATCCTCAAACATAAGTGTAACACAAAAAACCACGTTTCGTATCCAACATGTCAGCAACCTGCACTGAAAACATCAGAATGATTAGCAATGAATAAAGCCAGATCATACCGTCGCGTTGGGGAGAACATCATATAAATATAACACAGTGTCAGCAGTGGTTTCCTGGTAGTACATTGTTCAGCGAACTTTCTACCCTTCCAAAGGGTAATACGTACAACGTAACCAGTATCTGGCTCTCTCTGTGTCTCATTCCCTATCCCATTGAGGTCGTTAATACGAGTCTCGTTGTCACCCTGCCACTTCCACCAAATCTGCGGGAGATAGTTCATATCAGCCTGACTAGAGTCTCAAACAAAAGACCCAAGACTTTACGCACGTAATCAACGTATCCATGGTGCAGCCAGAATATCGGGTCATTAGGTGATGTCACGACATTGCCCATCTACCAAAGGACAAACATGAAAATCGATATCATGAACAGGAAAGTTATCATGACGCACCTCTCCTCCGACACCCTTATGTCCAGCAAAATGGATTCCAGGCCTCATCGTATCCTTGAACTCTGCAAAAGTGTCTATTGACAACTGCGCATCTACAAACTGTTGCCCTGCTTGGGCCGACTCATTCGCTTGCCGTGTAAGGGGATGAACTGTATTCGTCGTTCCAGGTCCCAGGTACAGAGTCAGGTCAGCGAAAGGTCCATCGACGACGGCCCAGTTGTTTTCCTCCGTACCCTCTCCTCCAAAGTCGAGCACCACAGGGGAGGTGGTAAACGCACCGGCGTCGACGACTTCGTTCCAGTACGGAAGCTGAAGTCATTGAAATGGGTTAGTGGCAGAGCAAGCGTGCATAACGGGACGTACAGCGCCAGTATATCCGCATTCAGTACGAAGAAGCGTTTCGTGTGCAAAGACAAAGTAACGGTGGACCTGAATCATGAGATTAGATCATCAGTCGGGGATAAAAGCAAGATTCATACGTGTAAGAATCTGCAGGGAGAGCAGTAATAAGCGAAGTTTACATCCACTAACATAAGGTCACCGACTGTCCAGTAACATGCCAGAGATCATTGCCACCTGGTATGTCGCTTTGCTGTGCATGGACACCAACCTAGGTGCAACAGATCAGCGTGTATCATTGGAAACATATGTACTGGCAGGACTGACGAGATCGCCGTAGCGCGAAGCAACGTCGGCTATGCTGGTTTGAGCAGGTGCCGCAAGCAGACAAAGTTCCGCTGCAAAGTAGTCTGCTTTCTCTTCTTCAGTTAACGTGTTCCTGAAGGAAGCATTGAGAGTGCATAGTCATCGAGAGATAAATACCAACCATTCCACACGAGTACTTAGCTTTCTACAGGCCGGCCGTGCACCACGACGTTTAGCAGATGCAAGTAATCCAGATAGCTGGGCGGCAGCAAAGATGAACAAAAGGAGTCGTGAAGAGATAAAAAGCATAGTGGTTTCAGAGACGGTTGGATATTCATTCGTTCAAAGTGAGGTAGCTTTTATACTTCACTCAGTGGCTGTTCGCTACCGAAAGGGAACAGAAACACGTCAGAAAGTGTGCCATGGGGCCGTTCAGAAAAGTTCAAGAGTTCGCATGCCAACTTTGTTACGAATGGTGCTGTAAAAGCTTGTAAGCGACAGGACTATTTGCTTCCACAGCGCTCATAATCGGGGTCACAGCCCTCTATGTCCGTCGTTATTACGGTAAGTGCGGTCTCTGCCATTCAATAAGGCGTCAGGTAACCTACCGCAGCCGCTTGAGCACTTGGCAAGGTACTGTGGCTGCAAGTCTCAGGCATATTTGACGCACATAGGTATGACAGCCTGAGAATCAAAGCGGGGTGATAGTAGGGATAAGGGACCAGAACTCAGCCGATAGTACCCCCTGAAAGTGACAAGAGTCATGGAGTTAACTTCTTTACTCTCCTCTTGAATCCTTTCGACGTACGAGGAGGTCCAACGAGCCCGTTACGCCATCGAAGTCCTCCCGCCAAAATTCTTCCTCATCACTGCTGCCTGCACTGCTGGGGCCGATACATTTTCCGATCGGAAAAATAAAATGTTGCGACATTTCTTTTGATCTTCTAGATATCAGAGCAGGGAAAGAGGGAGTCAACGTCAAGCGTAGCGACCTCTGTTTTCTGCTCAAGATAATTTGGACAATCCCTCGAAATATGTGCGTCCAGAGTAACCGGAGACATCGCGGGATGCACTCAGAGGCTATTTGAGAAAGGGTGGCCAAGATATCGCAAGGGCCCTAGTGAGAACCGTTGCAAACCCTATTTTCCGCTAGCACTTTTAGACACCGTACATTGGGAACTATGCTCTATAGTCTCCTTCTGCTGCAACACTCAGCTCCTCAATTTCACCTTGTACACTCGACAGTGCCTCGGATGCGGCTGCATAGAACATCAACTGCGACTTGGCAAGTTCATTAAGGTTCTTAAGGAGTTCCGGCTACATAGTCACAATGAGCAAAGTAAAAAGCAAAGTGAGGATAAGACTGACATTCTCCAACACCGTCTTCATCAGAGTGATAGCCACCTCTGTCTTCTGCACCAGATCATCTTCCGCATTCTCGACCTCCAGTCTGGCATGTTCCTGCTTGAACGGGTTGGCATTCTTCAGTCTGCAGACACCGGTCAGATAGAGCGCAAAAAATGATAAGATGACGACGTACGTTTGCTTAGCAGCATCCAGCTCCAGGCGGCTAACTTTGACCGCCTGCCGCGCCCTCATCGCAACCTGGATTGAGGTGCTCAAGGTCGTTTGCCACGGATGGAGGAACCCTACACGGATGCTCTCGTCCTGCTGTAGCCTCGCCGTCGCAACCTTGTCGTATCCTCCTGCATACAGTGCCAGCGCCCTGCCCAGCAGTCAAGAAAACACTCGGCTATCGAAACCCGCCATCCGGGCACAGAGTTCGAGTCACGAGAACACAACGCGTCCATAGACACGAGGAGGCAAACTCGACAACGGCCGAGTAGGACGACGAACGCAGTAATCTCGACATAAATGAGAGTAATACGCGAGGTGAGACGAGAGAACGAGAGATGTAGAGGAGGGAAAATAGGAAGGGAGGGATGGGATGATGGATTTTCAGAGATGGCCTTCACGACAGGCAGAACATCGCACGTCCCGCGATGATGGATACGAGTGGGACTGAAGCAAAAGGAGGCAGCAGAGGTAAGTGACATATCAGTCAAGATGAGAATATAATAACGTACCGTTGCTTTTATCATGTGAGATAGAGTGATCACAACTCTAATAAATGAAACGGGTACGCGGGGATTGGAAATCGTCGCTCGCAGGCGCGGTTGAACCGTTGACATCAAGGTAAGCGCATTATGTCCATGCGTCGATCAGGATACTTTCACATCAAACATCTGACTTGCCGTTCATTTAGAGGGGCCCCGAAAGTTCCTGGATTTGCACGTCGAACTTGGACGTGGTGATGGATCTCACCTTGGCGCCGCCGTAATTTTCAATTTCATGGCCATCAGCAGATCTGGGGAGTCCGACGTACCGCACCTCCCGCCGGCTGCCTAGATGCCCTCGGGTCCGCCGTATTCGTGCCAATTTACTGACACGACTGTCCGGGAAATATCCAGTTGATATCTTGTCCAAGTTCGTGGCGAGCAAGCCGCCTCTGAAAGAAATCTTACCACTCACTGTATTGCACTCTTAATGCTTGCTAAATTGGAGTTGGAATCAGGATAGATATGGGCTTTGTATCGAGACACCCGTGAGTACGTGTCTATTCGATGATGTTCCGTTAACTCGCCTTTCTTGAGTTCGTATGGGAACTGTGCGCGAATTTCAACACCGGGTGTTTAAAAGAATGATAGGAAATATCTGCTTGCACGAGATCAATGCCAGTGGACGGTGCAATCGACGACGCGTTAGCGATGATGGCCGTGGCAGAAAGAAAGTACGTTGATCAAATGATTTGTTTGTCAAATTTCAAATGTCAAGATTTTGAACTTGAACATTTTTTTGGACGGCGTGCCAGCGCACAAACGTTTCATCGTCGCGTCTATACCCTCGTGATCTTGTTGAATTCGAGAATCCTGCTGACAGACGATCGGATAGTTTCCTTTTAATCTCTTACCTTCACCATCCCCACCTCGCGCACCTAGTACTATTTCCTCTCTCCTTCCACACCACTTCTCTCTGATTGAAACCTGGCGGTCCAGTAGAGTCCTTATGAGCGTTGATGCCCATATCGGGATCAACCTGAAGTTGATCGACCCGCATGGAGGACTTGTTGTCTCCCACCACCACTATCGTAAGTGCTGCTTCCTCGTCTCATTGTCTACCGCAGTGTTCAGTACTTCCATTTCCGACCTTCTCGTATGGTACGTGTTTCAAGTTAGGCTTGCTTTATTTGACTCTTTTTCCTTCTAGATGCGTCTCAAGCCTCAAGATTTTCTGTCTTCGACTCACTCTCGATTTCTTCATCTCAAGGTCGCCTCTTCCTTCCAACATTGTCCTACCATCAAGAGAGTTCTCCGTGACCGCGACTACCTGATTTTGTCCAAATATGATGTATCGTCATCCGGCGAGCAGCCCTAGAAGACTGGACGTCATCGCTGCACTGGAAGGGATCGATGGATCGATATCGGGAAATGCGCAGTGCGGTAAGTTTGTGCACACCTGGGGTACTCACTCTCCGCGCAGATCTCGATCTCAGAAACTGACACCCTCCCCTGTCAGACTCCCTGTTCCCCAAATGCAGGCTTCAAGAACTCGTGTTCGGCCTCAAGGGAGGTAGTGGAATCGGATTTTGAGCTGACACGATGTATCGTCGTCCGGCGAGCAAGGCCAGGATACTGGGAATACGAGAGAGTGGAGGATGGGATAGCAGCATATGGAGAATTGATAGAGATGGCCGGAGACGCCTTCGGGGGTGGTATGTCATCCTGCTAGTCTAAACTCACGCAGACTCACTCATTTCTCAGCTCTGTTGATCTCACGCGACACTCCCTCGAATAAAAGCTTCAAGAACTCGAAGAAGGCATATATTGAGCTGACACGGCGTATCGCCATCCGGCGAGTAATGTCAGGATACTGTGAAGATGAGAGAATGAAGGGTGGGATGACACCGGAGGGAGAATTCAAGGAGACGGCTGGGGATCGTACGTCCCTCCAATCTCTTCAAGTTTGTGCACACTGACCCTTTTTTCAGGCTGGTACCGATATCTTGATCCCTGTGCCATTCTTTCTCAAATGATACCCTCAAGATTGAAGATATCGAGTTTGGGCTCAAGCAAGGAATTGGAGCCAGATTTTGCGCCGAAGCGATGTATCGCCGTCCGGCGGGCAAGACTAGATCTGTTCAGAGGGCAAGACGAGGCGACAGCGAAGGGAGGATTGCGAGAGACGGCCAGGAATGGTACGTCCGTCTCGCCATTCTGTATTCACGTGCATTGATCGAGTTCTCAGCGTCACTTCAAGATCTGTACGGCACCATTTCTTTTGGAGCGGAACGACTCTGAAAAACACCAAGACGGCGTCGTTTGACGGGATTCCTCTCTCGACGCAATGTATGAGCATCCTGGGAGCAAGGTGTTGTACGGAAGTGGGACATTGATTCGGGGTGACGTCGGACAAACGGTAAGCTTTCCCTGCAACGTTTGTCAAACCGCTTCTGACCATCACTTGTAGGCCACTCCTTGCGCGAGACAAGCAGATTTTTCAGCTTAGACGGTGTCGAGAATGACAGAAATTCGCTATAAATTACATGAAGAACCTACTTACATTTGTACTCAGCAAAATAAAGACGTTTTAAGGAGACCGTCGAAGTCGAAAACTGGGTCTTTTGAAGGCCCAAAATCTCGAATTTTCTCCCCGAACCATGGTCGGGAGAGAAATAACAAACAAAACACTCACAGGATAGCTTAAAGAGAAGAACGGCGCGCGGAGAGGCGTTCTTCGGCTAGGGAAGGGAATAACTTGCCATTTTTTTCGTGATGGTATTCATCGTTCTATACACGCATATACCACAACCGCCTCGTGTCCTTGAACAAGAAGATATGTCAACGGAAAACGGTACACCACTGGCAGAACGAAATGGTACTTCGTATCTGTGACTTTCCTCCGAAAGGGAAGTAAGATGAATAAAACTGGTTCACTTGGACTGATATCGAGTATGTACAATTTTCACGGCTTGGCATCAAGAGCTTCGTTAAGTTACCATGTCAGGTCCCCTGGGCCTGCAACTGTGCATGAGATGCAGGAAACCCAACGTCAACAAATCCGTTCTGAGTGATGACATGGAACTGTAAGCACGACGGCACCGTCTGGATGACTCTTTCCGCCGATACTTACGGACACTGAAAGGCCCAAGCAGTATTCATGTCTGCTATATGCACCGTGTGTTAATGCGGCAACCCGACTCAATTACCATGCGTATAACTTCGCCGTCGAACGGAGGGAGGTGCTGAAGGTAAGCACCTCTCAGCATTTCGCAGGACCCTATCAATGGCGACAGGTCAACTACCGTATTTTCATTGTTCATGCTAACTACTCCCCCGAAGAAATTTTGATCTTATTGGTGAGTAGGCGCGGAAGGAAATGCGGACCCACTGACAACGATCCCATAGATCGGTCTCTTCGTGTGACGTGAGTACGTGCACTGCAGCAGCCGTGCCATTCTGAAATCAAGAAATCCACCAGGCGATCCCATGTATGTTTTAGCTGAATATCTTCGCTCGTGTCATGTCTATTTGTATCTCCAATTGGGTACTGCTCACTTGGAACAAACTGAACAAGCGAGCTGGGAGGACGTCGGCCCGGATAGCTGAGATCAGATTCTCTTCCCCTACTACTATCGAGTTAAGTAACTGCAACACTCGCGCAATGATGGGCGACCTCTTACTCGTTCCCAGTACATAGATGGCATCCCCCCTGGCCATATATGCTTTGCCCAGGAATTCATCGACGGCATTATCGGCGAAGTGCATAATGACCAGCCAAGCAGTCTACGACATAAGTGTTCTCAATTCCCGTAGTCTCGCCTATCCGTAATTTCATCATCTCTAGAACGAGACGGTATCTAGTAAAATCTGCTCAAACCACCAGTGCGAAGAATTCCTTACCTGCGCTTTTTCGCAGTCTTTCTATCCTCAACGAAATCAAGCTCTCTGGAATAGGTTCTAAATCGTTATCTCAAAGATTCATGGATTCTCTAATGTCTAAGATTCCAGCGTTTTTGAAAATTTACCGCGATTGTCTGTAGTATCTGCCCGCGACCATCACTACATTTTGCCTCTTGGACCTGGTCGTCTTAATCTGATACTCAAGTTCATTGTGGACACGGCCGTGTAATGCTATATTATCATTATGAGATTTTTTTCCCTTCCCTAATGACGAGACGAATATCAGTCTAAGAATAGAAAAATGGAGCAAATTCACACGCTTGCGCTTCGTGGCGGTGCAAACGCAGCGAACACCTCTTGTACCTCAACCACCACCATGGAAGGCTGGAGCAAGCTTCAATCAAGCATCGGCAGTCTCAATCTCGGCCAGAGTGCAAATAAACTGGCCAAGGGCTTCAATTCGAGCGTCCAGGCAACAAAGGAACGATTGGGCCAGGTAGCGCCAGAGGAGATTACCGAGCTTCCACAGGGTGAGCATCTGTGTTCGTGATACGATAGGACCACGGCCAACTAGCGATGCACTGCAGAGTACAAGGACCTCGAGAACCGTGTCGATTCCCTGCGGAATGCCCATATTGCCTTGCTGAAGCGAGTAGCCATTCAGCGTCCATTCTTATCCTAATGCTAATTACCGTGCAGGATAACGAAGGTCTATGAGCATGAAGGCTATGATTATCCCACCCAGATTCAAGAGTCCATTTCCGAGCTGTCCACGTCCATCGGTGCAGGCCTGACCAACTTTGCCGCCAACAACCTCAAGGGGACCAATCTGCCAACTCCTGCGCCTGTCGTGGCACCTCAGGCCCAACACAAGACGCTGCCTCATGCGTTGGGGCGGGCGGCGACGAGTGCGGCGCAGGGGCTGGGTTCGGAGGACAGGCTGGGCAGGGCGCTGGCACTGTATGCAGGAGGATACGACAAGGTTGCGACGGCGAGGCTACAGCAGGACGAGAGCATCCGTGTAGGGTTCCTCCATCCGTGGCAAACGACCTTGAGCACCTCAATCCAGGTTGCGATGAGGGCGCGGCAGGCGGTCAAAGTTAGCCGCCTGGAGCTGGATGCTGCTAAGCAAACGTACGTCGTCATCTTATCGTTTTTTGCGCTCTATTTGACCAGTGTCTGCAGACTGAAGAATGCCAACCCATCGAAGCAGGAACATGCTAGACTGGAGGTCGAGAATGCGGAAGATGATTTGGTGCAGAAGACAGAGGTGGCTATCACTCTGATGAAGACGGTGTTGGAGAATGTCAGTCTTATCCTCGCTTTACTTTTTACTTTGCTCATTGTTGCATGCAGCCGGAACCCCTTAAGAACCTCAATGAACTTGCCAAGTCGCAGCTGTTGTTCTACGCAGCCGCAGCTGAGGCACTGTCGAGCGTACAAGGTGAAATTGAGGAGCTGAGTGTTGCAGCAGAAGGGGAGTATAGGTGAATTTTGTTGCTACGAGTACTGTTACCCTCTCTGAAGCCCTCGCCCTAGGAAGTCCCGTGACCACTGAAGTCCCTCTGAACTAGTTTATGCTTGCGTCGGTCCATTCTATTCTATTTCTGTTCTCTCACAATACCAAGGACATTTGGAAGATTGTTTTATTTTGTCTAACTAAACATAATTCTTTTTGTTCAGTGACCGGCTGGTCGGTATCGTATCCTCCTATAACCAGATGCAAAGAAAATAACAATAACGGCTTCGGTGATACTCTATCAACAAGGTGCAAATGGATCGCGATGTGCAATTTTCGTGTTGCAGCACATTCCAAGCCGTTGGCTTTTTTTTTCTTTTTCCTTTTTTGATGGCTCCATGAAAGTATGAAACCAATATTGCGCAGAAAAGGTCACAAAAATTGACACAAATTCAAGACCGAAATTGACCTCCCAGCTACCTCCGATTTCTCACAAGAGCCTCGGGATGACTTGGAGGCATGGATAGGGCACACTGTAAGAGTACGAAACAAAAAAAATGGGCTTATTGCTTGAGGGACGCACGAAAAATGAGAGAAACTTGCTGTATTTCGGCGTCAATAACAAGTTCAACGCTTCGCCGTAGCCGGCAGCGGCGGACTCCCATGTTGTGGCATCTTTACACTCCGACCATACCATATTGGGCTGCGTCGGCGGCCCGATGAGTAGTCGCAGTATCGTCTCAGGCGCCGGGCGGTGCGTGACTTTACAAACACTGCAAGGAGGTGCACTTGAATGCACTTTATATCGAATACAATTTTAAAGCACCGAAATTCTACTTGGACAGCGCCAGAATTGATCGTCAAGATAACGGAAGAAACAGGTTGATCATTTTATAGGTATTAGACACGCTTCTCATTATTTCTGGTATATAGGTGTCGTCCTTGCATATAAATTCACCTGATACCGAGCCGCTGTGCGACCACGGTAGGAAGCTGACGAAACACAGAAATACTTAGGCTCGTGACCAGCCATGCATCGCCACGTGGCTGCGCTTGTCACTTTGGCGTGCCCTTTGATCTCGTGACGTGAGCCGAAGAAGGAAACTGGTTTAGCCTGGCAAGTCCGGCTTTATTATATACTCGCGGAACTCGTATCTGTATATAAAGCCTGGTACCCGGGGCGGGGGTCCATAGAGGAACCCCCAAATCTCAACATATTTTAAATTCAGACGTGATCCGGCTGTCCGGCTCACTAATAAGTGATGACACATCACTGAATTTCAGGATTTCGAGCTGCTACACTCAATCAAGCGTAGGGTATTGAAGCATGGAAATTAACTATGGAGGAGTGGATGGTGTGTCTTTTATCAAAACAAGATTCTCCATACAGCTCAAGGGAGATGACGATGGGAATGACTTATCTGGCAGTGATTCTATTCTTCTAGATACACACAGCAGCCAAATAGCGCAATAAAACCTTCATGAAATGCCTCAAACAAGTGGAACACAGCTGTAAATGAGAAGATGGTTCAAAGACGCATCGCATGGCGCATGAGAATACGAGCACGTGCCAGCTTATCTTCGGCATTGTTTCGGAGTTCAAAAAGTCGTGAGATTGGGGGGTTCCTCTATGGACCCCCGCCCCGGGTATCAGGCTAAAACTGGTTGCGAGTCTAAGAAATAGTCAGAGTCTGAAGCAATCCTGGCAGAGTCACATGATTCAATTGATGCTTCTTAATAGGGCTGAGGGAAAAAGGGTAGGTTATTTACAAAAATAGTTTTTTTTACAGTTATTTACCATGTATTTTACCATGTTACCTTGCTTGCCAAGGTCTCTCCAGGTCCATTTCCCACACTTATTCAGCCAGAGAGATCACGTGCAACTACCCCTAACCAGACAGCAAATGTACCGTAAATCATCGTTCACCACCAGACGCATAGAACATGTCAAAGTTCCATGATGGCACTGACATGGGGCTTCTTCTAAATGGAATACCTCTTCACGACATCATTGAGATTTTCAGGAGCTTGGATGTAAACAATCTTGGACACTGGATTTGTTGTGTCACAATATTCATAGCTGTCTTAGGTGGTTATCATTTCCGCCATTGCAAGCCAACATTAATTGATATACTACTACTTGGGGAACTGTAACACATCATTGCAGGATAAGTTTTTGACCATAGCGTGGCACATTAGCATGTTGGAGAAGAAAGCCTGTTTGTCTCTACGTTGGAGTGAGTACACCCTATCATAATTTTAAGATAGCTGACTTGATGCTCGCAAGGTAACTGTCAAAGATGTCGCTACATAAGCGACATCCACCAGCCGAATTCATGTCCCAAGATGTGCATTCCCTGTGGCTTCCTGATCACATCTTCAACAGGCATACTTCTGATTTGTATTCTAGGTCTTCCTGGCATGCCTACCCCTACTAGCTGCGTAAGCCCTCGAAGGAGGCAGCACAATGTGCAATACGAGGGTACTCGCATCGTTCACCATCGTCGTTGATGTCCGCGGCCCGATCACCATCCCGCCAATACCCATCCCAGCCACCTCCTCTCCGTTGCAGTAGCCAACCCACCTTCTACCATGCCTGACTGTCATTACTCTCCTCATCTATCCTTCTGTCGATGCGGTCGTCTTGGTCGCTACCACTGTCACTGGTTTGTTCAATGTAGTCGTTCCGGAGATCCTTAGCAGTTGCGAAATCATCACACCAATGCCATTGACGCCGATTGCGGTGTGGGGCATGAGATGGGTCCTGGGCAAGGACAACTGGAAATAAAAAGATGGCGGAGTCCTGAGAGAAGACCGTGAAGACTTGTAAGTCCTCTCCTCCTTGCCCATATTTGATACTCACCCTTTCCACAGTTCCTACGATGAACGTGACGATCTTCTCTTTAATGCCGGGGACTAACATGAAAGTACTTGCTGCTGTGTCCCCACTTTTACAGATCAACCTTTACGAAAACCGCTATCTCATGTGGCCATCCTCTGATCAGGCTCGCATTGTCAACCTTCTCACCTCTTTGCCAAACGACTCTGATCTCTCTATATATTATACTGGTGAAACTACGCTCATGTCCACGTTCACTCTTCTGTTGTGCGCCTTCTATTTCAGTGAGATTGCTACAAGGCTTCATGGAAATACCACAACTCAGTTTTCATGCCCTTTCCTCAGCCCAGCGTGTTGGGGAGACATCTCTTTCCACGGCATATAAACTTTAACATAACACCTTCGCCAGAGTCCCAGAGAAATGCCACCCAGCCGCCCACCATGAGCCCACCGTCATCTACATCCCTTCCCACGGTGAGAGACGTGACTGAGCCCATCGTGCCTACCGCGAAAAAGAATTGTGTGTGAGCGCTTGAGCATTGGTCCTTGTCTTGCCATGTTCAGAAAATGTAGTTGTATTTATGAAAGTTTGAATACGATGTGCAGTGGAGAAATTTTGAAGTCCATAACGTGCAGCAGAAGCAATCAGTTTTCTTGCAAAAAATAATTTTGACCGTCAAAGCAAGGTATCGGCGTCGTCCACCGACGACCGCTAGTATTTTACCAAGGTGGTGACGGGCCGGTAAAGGGTATGTAAATTACCCAGGTCACGTGCCTATATCCAGCAAAATGAATTTGTGCTGCCGTGCATCCCACATCCCATCTGCTAGCGGCTGCCACTGACTGGCACCATTGTCCTTGGCACTCACTATTGTTTCAAGGGCAAAGTTACTTGGTTTTGGCCCAGCATTTCCTGTTATATTACTGCCATGGTAAATACTAATGTCATTAAATAAATAGACCCAGCCTTTCTCAAGGGCCAACAACATCCCAGTCTGATTTCTGCGCACCTTCAACAACACCTGCTTCTATTATGCTCAGTGCATATGCCTTCAACAAATTTTCGAAACTCTGCCCTATCCCTGAAGTGTTTGGCCATTTAATCCTTCCCTCTGGACCGACCGTCAATGATGTTTTACACTTTTGCGGCGTGCCACCTCTCACTCATGAGACCATTCCCTTAAGCTTTGGAAATGGTACGACTGTTCTCACTCAACATAACCTCCACATACTGCATGCTATGCGTGTTCCACCAGTGAAACAGCTGAATGAACTGCTTGACACTGCGACCGATGCTTTCGAATGGGGATGTTCAACCATTCAATACTCGAACCCATCAGGTGCACCTATGTCTGGTTCTCTTGCATTTCCGCTCTGGATTATTCCATAGTGGTGTCATATTCATGCAATTTCTGAAGCACAGATGTCTTGGAACGAAGCTCTTGGGTTTCTTGACCAGCTGAAGTGACGAGAGCCATTATCCCAAGAGCTCATTGCTCTGATTCTTGCGCTGCACTGGAATGTGGAAGTTCCTAGTGCCTTAGGCGGTAACAGCACCACCAGTACCATGACAATGACCGCCCTTGCGCATTACTGCAGGCAGAAGTGGCTGAAGACTTGCCATCTTGAGCAAATGACTGCCATTCTGCAACACCATCTGGAAAATGCAGGACTCCAGGGGGTGATGATCGCCGAACCAACCCTCTTCCAATCACTCGCAACAAAATATCGAAATTCAGACGAGAACGAGAACTTCCAAGTGTCACAACGACTAATTTCCAGATCCTTGTCGCGCCTTGGTTTTGCTGTCTGCGTTCGAATGGACCACGGAAAACCGGTCCTAGAAAATCAAGAGGCTAAAGTCTGGGGTAACCACTGGATTGCGCTTGTGGTGGACACTGCCGATGCAAAAATCAGGTACTCAGACTCATTCGACTCCCCACTGCCTACCGAAGTCATCGATATCTTGTACTGGTGGTTGATGCGACATGGATTTGACAAATTTGAGGTCATTCCATTGCCATTCACACGGCAGAGGGACGGCTTTTCCTGCAGAATCTTGAGCATTGATGCAATTGGACACTACTTCCTTCCTGAAATGCCATTGCTATCATCGAGTGAATGTATCACTGGACGGCTTCGCATGCTGAAGAGCATCTTGGATTTTACAGACACTGTGAGTTTGCTTTATGCCATAGTTATAGCTTGAATCTCATGTGTATTCAGGTCGTTTCTGCCAGTAACATAGCTCCCATATCAGCTACTACCCGTGTTATTTTGCCTCCTCCAATCCCTGACTCGTCTGCACCATCAAGACTTAAAAATACCATGCCTATTCCCAAGCACCGTCAGCCAAAGTCTTCTAAATCAACTGACCCCGATGCTCCCAAGACCATTTTGGATTATTACATGGATCGACTTGTCCCGAAAGGTGTCGATCCTGATGATCTAACATCTAGTACATCCAGTACATCCAAGCGGAAGTGCGACGACAACGAATCCGACTCCAATTCTGATGTACCTGATGATGCCGAATTTCACTTCAAAGACATTTCCGATACTATGAAGCGAAAAGAAAAGAATGGCAAAGACGTTGGTGGCCGTCCAAAAGACAAGATGATGGAGAAGCTCACTGTCAAAACATGGAAGACCTACAGCTCTGGAATATTGCCTAAAGTACAAGGCTATCACTGTGCTACACCAGGTTGTAGAGAATTCCATGCTACTTGGAATAAAGAGCGCGTGGCCAAACATGTTCTTCAAGATTGTATCCGGGCAACAGATGAAATGTGTCAGTTAGTCTCGGTATACTTCCAGAGTATGGCACCATCCAATCAATTAAAGGAGATGGAAGAAAGAATGGTTACGAAGACTATGGCTACTGGTAGTGAAGTTCGTGCGGTGAAAACCTTACGGTTGGGAACAAAGGGGTCAGGGAATACTAATGGATTGGAAAACAACATGGAGACCGCCCAAGAACCGAATCTGGTGGAAAGAATGTATGAGCAATCCACTCGAAAAGGGCGAGAGGCAAGGAACAGGATGATGGATTTGAAACTTGTCATACTGTTCTGCGCTGGAGGACTGCCATCAAGCCTGGCTGCACAGTGGTATTGGGCTGACATCTGGGCGCTGGCTGATCCCAAATATCCTTTGCCCTCTCGCGATCAGCTTGACAATAAGCTCATTCCATCTGAACAAGCGGCTATAACTGATGTCCAGCTCAAAACACTATGAAATGAATGGAACCTCACCATATCATTTGATGGTGGGACAACTACGGGTCGGGAGGCATTCTGGACCGTAAACATGTCAGATATGAAGCGCAATGTATATTTGCTAGAGGGAAGAGAAGCAACTGGAGTATCACATACTGGAGTCTGGATCAAGGACTTAGTACTTGAGGTATGTGAGAAACCAGTTTTAATTGGGGGTCAAGACTGATCCATCTCCATTAGGTTATGGATTGGATTGGACGAGAGCGCTTCTCTGGGGCTACCTCTGATAGTACCAGTGATACGCCGTCTACGCGTTCACACCTAGATTTTGCGATTTTGTAATCATACTAGCGCATATCTATCTTAGACTAGCAATAACTAAAGGACTATAGTGGAGGCTTCAAGCTGATAGTCAAGCCAGAAAAGCTACTAGTCGAGCCAGGATTTAGACGCGATACCACTATTGGGTCAAGTCTATCAGCCGGCGTGACTAGCACCTCGAATACCAAGCGAGTCAGTGAATGACGACCGCTAGTCGACGAGGGTAGCTACGAGTGCACCCAACAAGAAGCAGAACATACAGGTCTCGTGAAAGTACAGTCACTAGTGGAACGGTCTGCGCGCGAGTGCTTAAGACGAGTTGACTAGCGGTGCAGCAGTCTCTAATGGGACTTAGCAATGAATTTAGAAATGAAGCGCAGCTGTTCAGATCGGGCTAGTACGATACAGATCTATTTACGATCGGGACTAGTATAGCCGGGTTGCGCCTTCGATCACGATCGACAGCTGCTACAGGCACGCTCGTTAGGCTAGCCGTTTATCCTTGACACAAGTGGAGCATTGCTGGGCCAAGAACACGGAATGCCACCTCTAGCGGAGCTCCTAGGCCCACTAGTCAGCAAGCGACCGTTTCTAGACCGACTATTGCGTGATTATTCACCATTATTCGTGACTAGCCAAGAAATCCTTATCAATAATATCCCTCTAGTCAGTTATTTATATCTCGATCGTGCCTTGTTTGTCAGTATATAAGTAGTAGACTAGGTGCACGCGTGGCAGGCAAGCCATCCCCGCAATTGTGACCTACTAGTCAGTATCTAGTGCCCTAATTAAAGGCTATTGTGCTTAACCTCGACGAAGCGATGACTAGTCGCTAAGTTACCCATAGCATAGAGTGAATTGAAGTGTCTTAGAGCAATCTTCCGTGTCCTGCAAAGGCCAAGAGTGTTTCGAAGTTAGTTCAAGCAAGTTCTCGGAGTTTAAAGTATTATTCCCAAGAGCGCCACTAGTCAGCCCAGAGTGCGACTAGTCAAGTGTCCATCACTTGTAGGAAGCAGTATAGGGCCAAGAGAGCCAATAGTTCGAAGCAGTCCCAGTCAGAGCGAGCGCAGTAGCTCAAGCCAAGTCACTATTCACCCAATCATGTCTTACCCACCCCGCTAGTGCGAGTAGTACGCTTGTATAGCTCACTAGTAACGAATAAAAAGTCTTTAAACAACTTTCCTTGATTATTGAAGTCTGCAGAGTGCTTCTATCGTACTCGAAACGCCCGAATTCAATACATTGGTGATAAGTGTAGAGTTAGTGTTAGGTTTAGTGTTGTTGGTGTTCATTGCCATTCATTAGTCCTTTTGCCACTCGCCGTTACCGAGCACATCACCGGAAATACTCACCTCTGCAAGAAACTTCTCGTTGAAGATGTGAAGACGGTCATTCCCAATCCAGATATATGCCATTATATCAGCAATCTCATCAAGGACGTTGCTCGCATCGATTTCTTTGAGACGGTAAGCTTGGACAGGCCATACAGAAGTATTGATCCGCTAATCAATCAAAGCAGACTATCAAAGTTGTGCGAGGAACCATTACTTTCTTCCATACATCGCATATGGGCATTCATGAGTTTAAACTCGCACACTCTGATCTGCATATTAGCAGAGGCTTGCAGGCTGTCAGGAAGACACAATTTGGAACTATCATATATTCTTCGAAGTCTGTTCAGCGTTGCACGCTGGCCATCCAGAAAGTTATCGAGCAAGGAAAAGCAGATTTCTCAGTGCGTCAGACGATCTATCAAATGAATCAGCATTAACATGTATCTCGTTTAGAAACTCGCAGACTATTTTAGTGCACCCAATAAATCCAGCGGAATCCACTCCATAAAAGCGCTTTTGTTTCAATCTAATCTCAGTCAACTCGTCTCAGTAGGAACACCACCTACAAAATCACTCGCATGTCTAGAGTCAAATGATGCCAATGCCAGTGATGTCTGTCTACTTTGGCATGCAACAATTGGGGAGATGATTAATATTATCTCCGATGAAGAGAATCATTTCCCTGATGACGTCCGTGACGAGCTTCTGGATATCATACATCACCGGCATAATGATTTATTTGTAAAAGGAGGTACATACTATACTCCATTATACATGGCTGCCGCATATTTGAATCCTGGTGCGCTCTCTTGCTTTCCGAACCAGTTGATCTCGACTCTCATTTGGCCCTTGTCCTGATTCTCAACAGCCGATCTTCAAAGTGACATCTTCAAACCCGAACCCGCAGAAACGTCTTTACAAGATGTTCAGTACCCTTCCATTCACAAGTTTGCAAGTACATACCTTGGCGGACTTGCTGCTGAAGAAATCAAAAGCAGGGCACGACTGGAATTCAAGAAGTGGTGTGGCCGAGGTGCGGACTTCAGGCGAACATGGAAAGATGAGATGCTTCGTTACTCCCAACGCCAATATCCATACAATGTTCCGATTGATGAAAGCCAGCCATTTGCTGTCATCAGATGGTTCGAAAAGATCATTGCTGGAGACTTAACAGGAGGCCAGTTACTTCCGGTATGCGTCTTTTTCTGTCATAAATCTTAGTTCTCAACACTTGATTTTAGCACATTGCAATCCAGGCCATAAGGCCCAAATCATTAATAAAGTCCTGACATGAGAGGTGTTGTTTTTATTAATAAACCCTTTCATGTCCCAGGGCTCGCAAAGCGGCCATGTTCGGCGATGAACAGGCAGGTGTGGGCGGCTTCTAAAATAGGGTGCTTGTTCCCACCTCAATGCTGATTATATCCTGGACCGAACAAGAGATAAGATGGTTGTTTCTGATAGGTTCAGGAACCACAGGCTGATCCGAATATGGTAGCAGGTCCTTATTTGTGACGATGGAGGGGTCAAATAAAAAATCAGGACTCGGACAGTGCTATCATATCAATCATAAAAATAAGGGAATAGATACTATGCCAGCTGCAGTCGGGGTTGTTGTTGCAGAAACACCTCCTTGGCCTGGTGGGGTCTGTAGTATGGGTGAGCTTAAAAGGACAGCAGGATTGGAGAATGAAATGAATGTACTTGCATTGTAACTTGTCTCGGTGTTGAGAGCAGGAGCATAGAGACACTGGTATGAGGGTGTTGGACGACGTCGACAACGTAAGGAACGGGTTACGTGCCTGATAACACAGCCACTGATCGAAGCTTTCAGGAGGCTGCACGGTAACGAAAACATATACTGAACTTGAATATTACTCTCAAGGTGTTTCTTCAAGACTCCGAAAATCATCGGCCTTCATCTCTACTCTTAAAAGGATATTGATTACATGATATATATCAATTTATAGCTGTGAATGCCGAGTTTCAGATCAAGAGCCATAGATATGCAGCAAGAGTATTTAACAGTTACTTGAACAAAGGAGTCTGCAGAGGTGCGAGAGGTTGGCGAAAAGGTATTTTTGTACTGCATATAGCATTTTATCTTTGCTGAAGCAATTTTCCCAAGTAGCAATACATGGCCCTTAAAGCAATGTATGTCGTTGAACTATGGTTTACTGCACTTTCGAATGACTCTGCGAATGTTGAAATTCATCTGACCAATACTCATTGAAACACTTACAGAGGCCTCGGATCATCCAGAAATATATAGTATATCATATTATAGTCCGATAATATATATTGGGGATTTTTTTAGACACTACTGGCACAAACGTGAAGGGATAGTAACCTAAAGACGAGTTCAGGTCAGATGAAAAGGTGGTAATCTGCCAAAATTGGACGTATACATGCTCTATTTGATGCGCAAAAATTCATGACATAATTTCAACATCTAATAAACCATAGCAAATAGTTTTCCTAGGATGTAGATGTCAGGAACAAGTGTAGGAGCGTCGTGGTCGCTGAGGAATAGGACTCGGAAATGTCGGACCGAACATCCGGACAGCGATCAAAGGCATTTTGTCCCCACGAGCTCGCTGTCTCGTGTGATGTCCACGCCATTTTCACTCTACCAATGTCTCTTCGATTCACAACTCTCCCTCTTGCCATCGTATTCAGTACACCCCAGCTTTATAAGGTGGTGGAAATATTATTAAATGATGGTTCTGGCTATTTTCTTGATGCTGGCACCATCATGATCGTTGACATTTCTCCCCCTGCCAGAAAACACCCACTCTCGCTTGACGACTATCCCACTCAGTACCGTTATTTCTATATCCCAACCCATTTCTGAGGGTGCTGGAGCAAACAGTGCTGGCTATTTTCCCCCTAATGCCGCAGCCCGCTGTCGCCGCTCTCCCATATTTCATGTTTCTTTTTTCTCAAAAAAATTCATCCTGATTTCCCATACACTACCTATGTTGTTGTATTAGCATTGCAGTATAGTATAGTATACATTCTTGAGCTATTTTGAACCCGAGCCGATATCCAGCTAGTACAAAGAAAATCCCATTCACCCAAAAGCTGCCAAACATCGGCACACCACAGCACACCGAATCAGCCCAAATGCATACCAAAAGGAGCAACCCGTATTCGGAATGCTCAAGACACCGGTAACCGGACACCGTACTATCGCATGTCCTGGCAGAGCAGAGGGATTTATTGATAATCTCTGACCTGTCATTAGAGGTTTTCATTAATGAGACGGGCGTTATCCGTTGTGCAATCAAAGTTTATTCCGTTCAGGTTAACTCAATGCCAGAGCAAGGGGCTACCGGAATGAAAAAAAAATGACATAGGGTCGATTAAAAAATTTCGTGCACTAGCGCTGGACCTACCTACCTCCACGTGATCAAAATGATGTCATACACTCCACATTGAGCTAATTATGGAGCGAAAATGGGAAATTATGTCGCATTCATGTACTATTATTCAACTGAATATCATTTTGATTACAATCTGAGTCATTTCTAGTCAGATAAGTAAAGCACATGAATTTGGAGACATGATGTCATATGCTGACTCATGATGGCAGTGCCGCCAATACTTCAATGTCTACTCTCAATGTTATACTGCACAAGCATTATAAACATTGTAGGTCTATTGATTAGACATATTGTCACTTGAATGTCTCACCTTTTTACATTTGGAAGGCAGTTTTGAGGCCATTCGAGGAGGGTCAACTTCTTTTTTTTGGGCCTGCCGGCCCAACCTACCTACCTACCCGGTGTTCCGGGCCGCAATTCCGGTAGCCCCTTGTGCCAGAGGAACGTACAGTATCCAAGTTCACTGCTATGACACCAAAGCAGCGCAGTCAGCTGAAAGTGTCAACTATGACAGCTATTACCCAGATTGGCCAGTTTTACACAAACGAGCACAATGTAAGTAGGATTAGACTTTCAGCCGTTGGTATTGACTGACCAAACGACCTTTCATTGCTAAGGCTCGCTTGAGGAAGGAAAGAGGCGAGAGAGCTACAAGCATCAAGTTCAGTAGTGTCCGAAAAGCGCTCGATCAAGTAACGCACGACAAATCTCTTGTTGTAGAGGTCCCAGCAAATGACGAAACCTCAGATGAATGGTTGGATGGAGAGCGCATGCAGGCTCCTACGCGGCCAGACAAGCATGCTGCTATCAAGACACCTATCAATTTTGCTTCGAAGCGTGTTATCGCTATGTTGGCTGTGTCGGACGGTGCTTCAAGTGATGGCGCTGAGTCTGAAGAAAAAGTTTTGCCTGCCGATCAGGTAGCACCAGGCAACGACAATGATTATACAATTGATTTTGACTGTAGTGAATAATAATACTTATTTTGGTACCATAAGAATACGTTGGAAAGCACTCACCGCAAGCACGAAGCTTCAACAAGTGCTGGTAGCAGCGAAGTCGCAACGGCTGCACAGCTGCCGAGAAAGGAATTACATAACCACGTGACCCGGTATTTTACATGGTAAAATACCCCGTAAAAAACCCCCTACTGAGCGGCCAAGGTAAATTACTAGCGGCCAACCTCGGAGAGGTTTTTCCCCCAACCCTACTTCTTAAGGTATTGCGGAGTTTAAAGTCCCGCGTTCGATCACGGCAGAAATGTCTCTTGACCTGATCCAAACGGTAAACCTGGTCCGACCGTCCTTCATCCCCTCAGTAGGAACTACACGGCCTCATCAGACTGGTTCGACGGCAAACATTCAGGGATATGATTATAAAATTTTCAAGGAACCGGACAGCAGATTCGGACTCGAGCCAAACTCGAGCTATAGAAAATCAGTCATCGAAAATTTGCACATACTGTAGTAGCGGCCACCGACAGTAGCGGAATAGAACGAGAAGCTCGATGGCAAACACAGCCGACAGGGTAGGCAAATTAAGCGAGTCCAGGTAAGTAAATGCAAGATGATCAGTATCTCCAAGAAGAGAGATGTCTGTCAGCACAGAGAAGAGAACTTTAGCGCGACGACTTCGATGACATGACATGCGTGCTGAACCCCCTCTTTGAAAGGATTCGAGAGAAATTAACTCCACAACTCCTGTCACTTACAAGGGGGGTACTATCAGCTGAGTTCTGGTCCCTTATCCATACCATATACACTGCTCACTCCGCCTTTGTTCTCAGGTTGTCATACTTATGTGCGTCAATTATGCCTGAGACGTGCAGCCACAGGGCCTTGGCAAGTGCTCAAGCAGCCGCGGTAGGTTATCTAAGATCGCATTTACCGTAATAAAGACGGCTATAGAGGGCTAAGACCCCGATTTTTAGCGCTGTGGAGCCGCATACTCCTGGCCGTTACAAACATTTTACAGAACTGTTCGTAACAACCTTGGCACGCGAACTCTTGAACCTTTCCGTTTTGAACCACCCCATGACACATACTTTCTGATATGTTTCTGTTCGGTTTCAGTAGCGAACGTCGGCTCAGTGAAGTATAAAAGCTGCCTCACTTCGAATGAATGAATATCTAACAGTCGCTGAAACTATCATGTGTTCTATCCTTTCACGACTCATTTTGTTCATCTTGGCTGCCGCCCAGCTACTGCTGATATCTGCTAAACGTTGTAGTGCACTACCGGACTGTACAGAGCCGACTACTCGCGTGGAATGGTCAGTACATACCTCTCGATACTTATGATCTCTCAAAGTTTCCTGCAGGAACACTCTAACTGAAGAAGAGAAAACAGATTACTTTGCAGCGGAACTTTGTCTGCTTGCGGCGCCTGCTCAAACCAGCATAACCGACGTTGTTTCGCACTACGGCGATCTCGTCAGTCCTGGTATATATACTACTAGAGTAAATTGTTGATTGACATTCCCCAGGTTGGTGTCCATGCACAGCAAAGCGACATGCCAGGTGGCAATGATCTCTGGCATGTTACTGGACAGTCGGTGACCTTATGTTAATGGTTGTAAACTTTCGCTTAGTGCTGCTCTCCTTGCAGATTCTTACACGTATGGATCTCGCTTTTATCCCCGACAGATGATCTAATCTCATGATTCAGGTCCACCGTTACTTTGTCTTTGCACACGAAACGCTTCTCCGTACTGAATGCGGATATACTGGCGCTGTACGCTCCTGTTTATCCGCTAGTTCTGCCGCTAACCCCGATTTCGCCAACCACAGCTTCCGTACTGGAACGAAGTTGTCGACGCGGGTGCATTTGCCGCTTCCCCCGTGGTGCTCGACTTTGGAGGAGAGGGCGCGGGGGAAAATGATTGGGCCGTCGTTGATGGGCCTTTCGCTAACCTGACTCTGTATCTGGGACCTGGCACGACGAATACAGTCCATCCCCTTACACGGCAGGTGAATGAGACGCAGTCGGTCCGAGCGGGACAACAGTTCGTAGACGCGCTATTGTCAATGGACACTTTTGCAAAGTTCAAGGACACGATGAGGCCTGGACTCCATGCTGCCGGACATAAGGGTGTCGGAGGAGAGGTACGTCACGGTAGCTTTCCTGTTCATGATATTCTCATGTTTGTCTTTTGGTAGATGGGCAATGTCGTGACATCGCCTAATGATCCGTTGTTCTGGCTGCATCATGGCTATGTTGACTACGTGGGCACAAACTTGGGTTCTTTGTTTATGACTCTAGCCAGACTAATACGAACTATCTCTTGTAGATTTGGTGGAAGTGGCAGGGTGACAACGAGACTCGTATTAATGACCTCAATGGGATCGGGTATGAGACACAGAGAGAGCCAGATACTGGTTATGTTGTACGTGTCACCGTTTGGAAGGGTAGAAAAACTGCTTAACAAAGTACTACCAGGAAACCAACGCAGGCACTGTGTTGTATTTCTATGATGTTCTCCCTAATGCGACGGTATGATCTGGCTTTATCCATTGTCAGTCATTCTGACGTATTCAGTACAGGTTGCTGACGTGTCGGATACGAAGGGCGGATTTTTGTGTTACACTTATGTTTAAGGGTGGATCACTTGTGCGCTGATGCCATGAGCTAGAATTTTATTTTTCTGCACTTGCACTCGGCATAGGGTGATACGCTCGTCATTGGGAAAGGCCAAAAAAAACTCATAATAATCTTATACAAAAATACCCGAATCAGCTATAGCGGGTCAGCGGTAGATCAGCGACTATGTTTGATCTCCTCTGGATCATCCTCACTCGCTTTCACTGGGTCGTCGTCAATGTCGGCTCTATGTGCTGAACTGGAAGCCTGGCCGGCCTCGACAGTCTGTTCTAGTTGCCCATTCTTCTTTCGCTCGTCTCTGCGAAGAAGGAACTGTATGAGAAGAGTCCAAAGAACTGCGCAAACACATCGTCAGTGATTTGTTCCGGATCGAAACACGGGGGAAATCCTACTCAGAAGTACTTGGAGAACTGTCGAAGGCGTTTATAAAACAGGCATAGAATGATAACATAAATGCGACATACTGATAGACCAATGGTAACCTTTCGTGGCTCGCGGGAAATCCGTCGTCTTCCAGACAAAATTGGGTGCAACAGCCTGTACGACATACGCGAGATCGTTTCCGAGGGCAACGCAGAGCGCCCGAAGTTCATTCTACATTCAATAAATCATCAAAGGATGCACAGCGTAAAGGAAGAGCAAGTACTGACATCTGCTTGCGTTATTTCGCTGGCCCAGTTTAAAATCAACGGCCCGGCTGTGGTCTGAATATTTCGGTTAGAGAACAATTAGGAGACGAAGAAAATCAAGACAAACCCCAGTGGTCATGAGGTAAAAGTAGGCAAAATGGCCTGGTATGTTCTTGTACAGAGGCATGGCGAGCCAAGCGATATTAAATATAAGATTGAGCACCGCGCCGAGATATATGAATGGATATCTTTTGCCTTTGGGAAAATCAGCATTGACCAGGATGATAGGGACAACCAACCTTTGAACGGTCCGTCGCTTTGCCAAGCTAAGAACCACGCTGTGACGACGAAGACGGCAGTTGCAGGAAGAGGTACTGTGAGAATTTGAGAAAAGGAGAAAAGGGAACAAGGAAACGGGTCGACTTACACAGCTGTATCTGGGAGACAGTGTATTTCTTCCCCGGAACAGGAGCGGGTGTGGTGTTAAAGCTCTTGAGCCAGTATTGCATAGGAGATTGGGCACCACCATTGTTCCACAAGACGTATTCTATAGGCAGGATCCAGATGTACCAGGAGGTAAGAATCCGACGAAGCTACGCCATGTCAGAACTTGGGAGATATTAAAAGGACTGTTTCCAACCTTTGCCCACGTCCATGGTTCTGCTTCCTTCCGTCCTATGGCTTTCATTCGGGCACGGGCTAGAGCGATATCCTGCAGGAGTACCCCTGGTCAGCGAATTGCATTTGTGAAGGGATCGATGATCGAGAAAGCGTACATCTGGACTAAGAAGGAATGACTTCTTAGCGTTGAATGGGAGATCTGGAAGGAAAACGAATCCAAGTATGGCGATAGGAAGTGTTCTAAGACGGTTGTTAGCAGGTATATGAAAATGTGTTTTGAGACGCACATGACAGCGTCTACAATCATCAGCCATCTAGAAGCAGGTTATTTAGATTCGTCCTCAGTGATACGCCCTCGACTTACCGCCATCCACTCAATCCATGTATGCCGTTCAAATTCTTGTATGCTGCGGTCTGCAAAAAACCTGAGAACATGGTACCGAGTGATCCTGCGGTCCAGAACATCACAGATCGCTTTGCTAGCTCCCGTGGGGTATACCTAGGACAGAAATTGAAGGGGTGGTTGGTAAAGAGATGTTGCAAGACAAACCATGACCCAAGGATGAAGTGCATTCTGTCGTCGAAGAGGAGCTCAGGCTTAGGTGACGTTGAAACTAGACAAAGCATACCCTGGATAAAACCCGCTCTCGAAGAGACCAACTAGAACGGCTATCAGGACCAGGAGAATACAGAAGATCAACAACACTTACCTAGGAAGCGAAGCGCAAATAGTGACTGTACGTTCTTTACTGCATAGGTGCCGAGCGTTGCGAGTCCCCACGCGAGTTCGAGCTGGGATGAAGGAAGATATAGGTTGTTATGAGATGCGATGGAAGGAAACCTCTTACGACGGGGATAACGTAGCGAGGAGATATTCTGGTAAGAAGTAGGTTTGAGGGCACTTGACCGATGACGTATCTAGAGGCGCTGGTTTGAACATCGATTACAAATCTGATGTCCCATTCTTACCCGGCAGTCCAATAAGATGTTGCGTGAACGAGTTCATTTCCATACATTCCCCTGAAGATAAAAGTCGGATACAGATATCAATCAGTTGATTGTATAAAGCAACGTACAACTCTTCGCGCATGCCAGCAAAATACTATAAGGGCACAAATGAGCATCCATTGTGCCGAGAACTGGTTTAGATGGAACGCACCGCACTGGTGATATTAGTCTGAGGGAAAGATCGAACAGTAAGATGCATGTTAGGTACAGCTACGGGATACATACTTGATCCAAATTCTTAATGAAGTAACCCAGCTGAAACAAGATTAGGTTGTAGCTAGATCCTGAGAAAACAGTACTCACAGAAGCAAAAATAAGCACCGAAGCATCTACTTTGAACAAGAGACGCCTCTCCTCAGGACTAAGATCCGCGGTATCCCAAAGGTACCCCAACAGAGATTGCTTTTGCTTCTTCTGGTCGACGACATTGGGAAGTTCGGGAAGAGAGTCCACCACGGTAGCCGCGTCGTCGAGCTTGGACGCCATGTCTGCAAGACGAAAGGAAAGACCTCTAACTTATGGGATGCCGTTATCTCTTTCTGTTATCATTTGCGTGCTAATGCCAGGGGATTACTGCTAGTGCGGTCTACCGGCTGCTTCCGTGGTTTAGTGAAATGAAGGCGAGAAAACGCGCCATCGAGAAAGCTGATTGATTGGTACCGGATGGGGCAAGCTTGGGTTCTGTAGGTCCATATCAGTGATGGTTGGCAGTGCTATTGTGTGAGTGGGGCTTCTCAAACAAGCAAGCCTGAGCCCTCGAAGCTGCTCTCAAGAAACTTCTTCGCCAGGGCACAGCGTCTTCAAGAAAAACAAGGTGTATGTCATTTGTTTTCCGTTCTCCGTAAGATATTCTGCCAATGGGGAATTTGCGTAGAATCCAATCGCAAAGTGCGATATCCCGCGTCTAGTTGGACATATGGTGGCGGCAGAGTGGGGGGAATTGATGGCGGTTCGGCGGTTCGGACCAAGTTCGGATAGATCGGATGCCGGCCCGATGCGCAGTCACCGACCAACCACCACCACCCGATTGTTGACCTTGGAAAATGCGCGCCAGAAGCCCTGAGAGACGTGCAAAAACGTATCTGAATGACGGAATTTAACTGCGTTCCTGCGAGTTCCATCAGTTTTTTCGCTGCACCAATATGGACTAGTGCGGTTGGCGGCTAGCCAAGTTCCAAAGGTACCAGTCTGTTTCGAGCAAAGTGAGAATACCATTGGTTAAGCGTCGGCGTCCTGAATGCCAATTTTAGCTTTGTCAGAAATTTTACCGCTTGTGCCTAGAGAACTGTGATTTTTTTCTGGTTTAATAGATTCTCAGTGAATATGAACCCTACGCAGTCGATAACTGTCTCCCTGCTGCAAGCGCCCGTTTCGGGAGGTGAGTAATGGTCGCGTTGATATAGGCAGATATAGCTCTTCGTCATTTGACGGTTAACCAAGTCATGAGACCTCGGGTTCTTTCAATCTTGGCCTGGTATGCGTCATTTCCACAGCTGGTCGCCTCATAGCAGACCATTTCAAACTGAATTGCGTGCAACTCTCCTTATCTATTCTCTGTAATCACCTTTGTAAGGCAGCATTCGAAGAGGTATATTATACCTGCTACAACTCCTCATCTCGACACAGTACTCACACTACTACAATGGCACCAGTCGCTACAGCTCCCACTCCCGTGATCTCCAACCAGCCTATCAAGCCTGTGTATCCGAAGGAAGATGCCAACTTTAAGCTTCCCCCGGCCAACACCCTTAAACGGTACGAAAAAGCTGGTGTCGATATTTCCCGTACGTTCTATTTCTACTCTTTAGTTCGGCCGTTTCATTCACCGTCATCTTTATAGAGGGCTACCCTTTCTTCCCGCCCAAGCCCGACTTCTATCAAGACGTAGCGAAATTGCAAACTGATCTTCGAGACTACGTCGACCCAGCAACCAGGGCAGACCCTGAGAAGAAGGCTCTTTTCGGAGCTGCGAAGGAAGTTAGAGACCTATCCATCCACATTGGAGTACGTGCCTGTCTGCCATATCTCTTGGTCTTTTTTGCTCATTTTTACAGACCGAGATTGTTGGCTTGCAACTCTCAGAGCTTACTGACAAGCAGCGTGATGAGCTGGCCCTTTTGGTCGCGTAAGTTTGCACTTTGATCGACTTCGCTTTAAACTCACGCTGTAATACTTCAGTGAACGCTCCGTTGTCTGTACGTCCGAAACAAGCTAGCTTTGCAAGCAATCCTGACTGATGTCTTTGCGTAGTTTTCCGTGACCAAGATCTCTCTCCCCAGAAGCAGAGGGAGCTAGGCCTCTATCTCGGTCAGGATGAAGTCGAAGTTCACCCTCAGGTCGCTCAGGTTCCCGGATTGCCGGGCGTCTCTCTCATCTGGGAACCCGGTCGCAAGGACAAAGAATACAAGGAGTTTTTGAAGGCCGGACGCAGAGGCTTCAGACATGCCTATCCCTCGGGTAGCTATGGTTGGCACACTGATCTTGTTCATCTGGCTTTCCCCCCGGGCTACACCCATCTCCACCAGGTGCGGTGTTCGTTTATATACACTGCCCCAATGAACCTAATCGTTCTCCCCCAGGATACTGTCCCGCCTGTTGGAGGTGACACACTTTGGGTACGATAAAAAGTTGCACCCAGTGATGTCAAACTGAGTGATTTGTCCCGTAGGCTTCTGGTTACTCCGCCTACGATAAGTTCTCTCCGGCGTTCAGGAAGCTTCTTGACGGCCTCAAGTTAGTTGTTCCAAATTTAATTCTATGACTACCACTGATGAAATCTGTAGTGGAATCTACCGATCCGCACACCAGTACAAAGACGCAAACGACCCTGATGCTCCTCCTCGTCATGTGGAAACAGTGCATCCCTTGGTGCGAACCCACCCCGTGACTGGCTTCAAGACCGTCTTTGCCAACCGCAGCATGACTGTCGGCATTGAGGGCTTCGACAAGGCGGAAAGTGATGCTATTTTGAACCATATTCACGAGTGAGCGAGCAATCTTCACTTGGCAACTGGGGACTTCTGTGCTAACATATGGAAGTGTTTACGAAAGGTCGACGGACATCCAGATCAGATGGCACTGGACTCCTGGAACTTCTGCGATGTGAGCCTCTACTGTATCCATATTTGGAGTGTTCTAACTGACACTCGACTATTTCTAGCTGGGACAACCGTATCACGATTCACACCGTCTCTTACGACTACGAAGGAAAGCCTGAGCGCCATGGTACTCGGGTCAGTTCGCTTGCTGAGAAACCCTTCTTTGATCCGTCGTCCAAGTCCAGAAGGGAGGCATTAAAACTCGATGATTGATTCAATTCAAATACACAAATGTAACATGTACCAGTAAACAAGAAGTTAACGGGCACGGAGCCTGCCATGTGTCTCCTTTTGAACTGTAACCCTGAAAGAAAACCGATACCCTCTTGAACTGGCCACTTGATCATGAAGATTATTTTTCACCCTAGACGGTATTGCCTGGCTTTGACCGTCCCGGGGAAATTAAATCTGTTAGTGAAATATCGGAATCTGAGGCATCGCGGCTAGCCTCGAGGTTCTGTTTGAGGCGAAAAGCGCTCTTCCTTCGGTCCCGCCGTAGAAGGAAGAGTATAAGGGTTGTCCAAAGGACTGTGTGGAAAGATGAGTACGAGTCCTTCTAGTGGTAACATATGAACTCACTCAAAACGAACTGAAGAACTGGGAAATGACGTGTTAGAATCCGGCGCACGATCAAAATGACAGTGCTAGAACATACCAAGGGAATAGTGATAACCCGTTCGCGCCCGAGGAAAGTCGACAGTTTTCCAGACGAAGTTGGGCATAATTGCTTGGACCACATAAGCAAGATCATTCCCGAGTGCCACGCAGAGTGCTCGGAGCTCGGTCTGCATCAGTGTGAGCCATATTGTCCGCTGCCGAAACGAAGTCTCTTACATCTCCACCGGTGATTTCGGTGATCCAGTTCAGGGTCAGTGAACCAGCAGGCCCCTGATATGCTCTTGTCAGATGTCCTGACAGGCAACGAGGAAATACATACACTGATTGCCCCCAAATAGAAATAGGCGAAATGAGCGGGAATGTTCTTGTATAACGGCATGGAAAGCCAAACGGTGTTCAGAGCGAGATGTAGAATGGCGCTATAATAGATAAAGGGGTATCTGCGCCCTTTCAAGACGGTTAAAACGCCACCGGACGCAAAAAGAGACTACGGTTGGCATACCCTTGAGAGGACCGTCACTTATGCAAGCAAAGACAATAGCGCAGATGATGCCGATTGGGGTTCCCACAAGTGGGACTACATGAAGAAGCCAAGCAGTTAGTTTTTAACAACAATCAGGTGTAAATTAACTTTGACATACGTAGCTGAATTTGGGTGACGCTGAAGCGCTTCCCGGGAACCGGTGGAGGATTGAGGTTGAAACTCTTCATCCAATATTGCATGGGTGATTGTACACCACCGTTTGCCAATAGAACGTATTCAATGGGTAAGACCCAGATATACCAGGAGCTGAAGATGCGGCGTAGCTGCCATTTACTTGTCAGTATGGCTACCAGAATGCGATAGGCAGCGATGGACCTTCTCTCGTGACCACGGTTCGGTCTCCTTGCGACCTATAGCTCTCATTCTGTCCCGCGCCAGAGTTATGTCCTAGGATGATTGAAAAAGAAATTTTTATCAGGCGAAACTTAGATGTAAACAGAGACGTACGTCCTGATTAAGGATGAAAGTAGGTTTCGCATTGTAAGGAAGCTCTGGAAGGCACATGAATCCAAGAAGAGCAACAGGGAATGTGCTTCCTTTCCGTTTCAATACTTTCTTAGCTTGCAGCGGCAAAGAAAAACGTACATGGCGGCGTCTATAATCATCAGCCATCTGCGAACATGTAAGAATACAGAGAAATACAATTGGTCCGGCAGCTTACCGCCAGCCAGCCAGTCCATGTGTTCCGTTCAAAGTCTTGTAGGTGGCAGTTTGCAGAAAACTCGAAGATACTGATCCAAAAGTACCGGCAATGCCAAAAGCAACAGATCGTTTAGCTAGCTCACGAGGAGTATACCTAAGGCCTGGTAGTCAGCGCGCTGATATTCTCGACGCACACAAAACCATACCATGAGCCGAGAATGAAGTGCATGCTAACAGAGGGATTAGCAACGGCGCATTCGGATTCACAACAAACATACCCCGGATAGAATCCGCTCTCAAACAGACCGACTGTCATCAGATGTGAGAGTAAGTACAGGGGTATAATTGATAACGAACCTAGAAATCTGATAGCAAAGAGTTGGTTCACGTTCTTTACTGCGAAGGTTCCTAGAGTAGCTAATCCCCACGCGAGCTCGAGCTGATGAAAGATATTATAGGTATAAATAATGTATCAGAGAAGGCACACTGACAACAGGGATAACGTAGCGAGGAGAGACCCTCGTGAGGAGTAGGTTCGATGGTATTTGTCCGATGACATATCTTCCATTGCCGAGAGAATCGGTTAAATTATAACGCTAATTTTGAACTGTACGTACCCAGCAGCCCAGCAGGAGGATATGTGTACAAGTTGGTTTCCATACATGGATCTGAATTACCCGATGAAAGACGAAGCAGCTAAAGGAGACCGCTGCTTACAAGTCTTCACGCATTCCAGCAAAGTACTGCACGAATGTTTATAATTTAGTGTCCATAAAAATGTCCCAGCGAAGCGCATGGCTCACTGCACTGGAAATATTGCTCTGCCCAAAGGGTCAATAAAGGTACGTTCTACTGCAAGACTGATACTATACTCACTTGATCCAAATTTTTGATGAAATATCCCAGCTTCAAGACCGTCAGGATCGTATGCGAGCATGGAGAAAACTACGGACCGAGGCAAAGATAAGGACGGAGATGTCGATTTTGAGCAAGAGACGTCTCTCTGCAGAAAATGACGAGGGCACCAGACGCTGAATGAATGACTTTTTCTGCTTGTCGCTGTCAATCATTTCGGGTATGGATTCCACCAAGGTCGTATTGGTATTTGGGGCCATGTCGAGCTGCTG
Source organism: Armillaria cepistipes (assembly GCA_900157415.1). Taxonomy (NCBI): domain Eukaryota; kingdom Fungi; phylum Basidiomycota; class Agaricomycetes; order Agaricales; family Physalacriaceae; genus Armillaria; species Armillaria cepistipes. Next base: position 164,205 of record FTRY01000033.1, read on the forward strand.
AATGAAGTAGGGCTAACCCTTCATTTTATACTTCCCCGCAATCGATAAGTCAATTGCATCCAGTTGTCGATTCTAGTTCTGGTCGCTTCCGGGGGTGTTCATCAGAGAGCACACCATTAAGATGACTTATTTTCGTCGGACTTGGGGTTCGTACGAGAACGTTACATATCTGACAAATGTTTTGACGAAACAAGTCCTGGACGTCGCAGCCTTGTGAGTCTTTGCGCAAGCGATCACCCACCTTTCTACCAAAAGAAAGAAAATCAAGACAGCAGAAAGTCCCGATGATAACTGAAGTCCTCCTAGAGAAAATCGGGCATTTGGTTTTGAAGAGCGAGAAAAGAGACCAGCAATTATCTAGTGCTGCAAAGCCAAAAAAAAGTCGCCGTCAAAAGCTAGCCAGCTTGCAATTATGTGGCGCTGCTTCTGCACCGCGTACTAGAAGTAGGAAATACACTGAGTTCATGTTGTGATAAACTTTGTTCTCAGAGTTCAAGAATACAGAGAGCATTCACCAAAGTAACTTGACATCAAGAAAGAGGAACCCGAGGTGGTTGTTCGGGTTGAGCGGACTCGTCGGCCCGATAGCCGTCACAATGGATTACCGTGGTCCGTGACGAATCCTTCCTAACAACTACCAAAGCAATCAGGAATCGGCAACAAATGCCGCAGCTATTTTGCTATTGCGCACTGTACACAGGGTCGCCAACATGATAATATATTCAATGGTGTGCTCAACAAGAGCCTTTCCAATAATACCTACTGCAACGTTAGTGTTTTATAACAGCAACCTCTCTCTCGAGCTTGAACGGCAGGCTCTCGGCTCGTTCTTCGTTCTACGACACTCGTGGATAGCCTCCCGAAGCTCTGATGCATAGCTCAGCCGTTTCTCGGACTCGGACCAGTTCCCCTGATCATTACTGTCTGGACTCGTACATGAGTTCATGAGTACATTTGGAGTCAAGGCGGAATAACAATCCTCGCAACGGAATTCGCTGCAGTTTCAAACGACGTTTCTTTCTATTCAGCGGCACAATCATGAGGGCCAGGAAGCCTGATTCTAGGTTTCTAATCACACTAATTCTCAAACAAAGCTCGACGAATTTCATGATGCTTTATCTCGGTCTTGGTGCCCTCGATGGCGTACGGTCTGAAGGTTTATTGAAGGTAGATTAGTACAATACTACCAAACGAGCGGCGAAAGTCAGTGTCGCCGTCTTTTTTTAGAATGTGACGCTGAACGAAGACGTTTCAGTTGCGTTTCAGAGTAAGTATATCAGCGGTCGACGGAACGCCGCCCACATCATAATGGACTATGACCTAGCTTCTGCGATACATGTATCCCGTTTTAATTTTGCTTGTCTTTCTTGACGGTATTGTAAAAACTCCCCAACGTAGTCTCTGCGGTAGCTCCAACGAGCAGAGGACTTCGTTTGCAGCCAAACTTTTGCCGGTTGATTTTAGGAAGAAGTAACGTGGGACAGCAGCATGAAGTTCTGCTATGGCTATCATGAGTAGAACAAAGGGGTGTTTGTCGTCTCTCGTAGACAGACAACGATACAGACCTATTGATGGAAGGGGGGGACGGTCTGTAAGTCTGTTGCTTAATCGGGCCATCTGCCTATGGGAAACCCGGCAGCGCGTAACTGAGTTATCCGGGGTCTTGGGACGCGTTTGAAGACCATGGAAGGTTATTTATTTACAACATAACACTTTTTATTGGATAAAATGAATTTATTATGAAGGGGAAGGTGGTACATACATTATTTTCTGTCCAGACGCGCGGACCGCGGCACTCTAAACTTGCCGCCGGTATCCTCAAATCCGATTCCGTTTGGCGCCGTGCCGCCTCACGGCAATTAAATTATGTCATTCTTTGTAATAACACGGTTCAAGTAAACCACGTTAAACACTGTTAAACGATAGACTAGGGTGTTTGAACGAAAATGTCTTTGCTACCAAATGTAGCTTCGTCAATACAACCTTGTCTATGACAACATCAACAAGACCAACTAACATGATAGTGATAGTCCAGCGAGATACAGATGTATACAGTATACTTCGGGGAGCCCTTTCTGCTTTTCTTCTTTTGCCAGGGATACTTACCAGACAATGGACACAGCCCTCCACAATATTAATCTCAAGTTGACCTTCCCAAGTAGAAGGTAGTTGAGGTAGGCTACCACCCTTGCGACAGACTGTAACTCACGGCTGCGTCCACAAATAGTCCGGACATCCTTTCTCATCTCAGCGTGCAGAGTCCAGACTAATGATCTACAAGAGTGAACGCACTGATTAGGTCGTCGTCGGCTACTGAAGCAGGGAATTGTCTTCTTTCCTGAGAGTATTTTGCTATTATATATACACGATCCATCCGACATCTCTAGTTTCTACTATGATACATCTCACGCGCACATTGTGATGCGAATACTTAGCACAAAGTACTAATACTCCTGCTACAGAAGTGCACCTGCGCTAACTGAGCTTGGGAAGAAGCTGAACGACTCGATGAACCTGAACTTCGGCAGCAGCTTCACCAAAGTAGCGAGGCGTAATGAACGACCAGTCATCATCCGTGCATACCCAATATGCCATGCCGAGAACATATTTCCGAATGTATGTGGCAGCGGGCTCAGGAAATACCGGGATGCGCTTCATATCCTCCAGAAACTCTTTCGATACCTGGGTGTAACGTTCCGCGATGCAATCAATAGCCTGCTGAATCGACAGTCCTTTTTCAGCCATTGTAACAGATACGATATTGTGGTTTTCGTCTCCATAAGACTGCTCAACGTTGAACGAATAAATGTCCTAATTTCTTTGGTAAGCAAGGAATTCCCTTCCATGCACTAATAAAGAAGAGAGCCTACGTTCGCAAGGATACACATATCAATGACACCCAGAACCAACCTTTCTACCTGCGGGTGCCGTATTGCTTCGTCTGGCACATCTTCTGAGAGAAGGAAGAACTCCAGTGAAGGTCGAACGCCGACGGTTCCGCGTCGCATAACAAGGTATTCCTCGATGGGACGGATTCGTCCCAGATCACGATCCTCGGCTTGTTGAACAACGGCATCTGTGTATTCCGCAAATGTCTCTGTGAAACGCTTTGCGGTCGATGGACTGGTGCGACCTTCCTCAAGGGCCCGGATCCAAAAGCTAAGTTAAAGGAAGTCAGCAGACAGAAGGATGGGGATAAATCCAGGTCATACTCTCGTGCCATGATGCCAAGGATGTGTTCATTCGGAGGAGGAGGAGCGTACGGATTTCTGAAAAACAAGTACTAGTCAGCAAACGAATAGCAAAGACGAAGAAATGGTTACTTTAATGAGTTCATGATGGCATCAGTTTGCTTTCGTACTGTAGGGCCGTCCGCCTTGTCGCTCAGCTCATCGAAGACAAAGTAGAAATTGATCAAGTCCACGCCAGCGCGGTACTGGGCGGGACCAGCTTTCGAGTACGCGAGTGCAGCGAAAGCCCCGAAATTCCATTGATCAAAAACAGCTTGATCCTTGGTGCTGAATACACCATAGCTTGCAACCCATGCAGCGCTTTCAGCGTTAATCTTCGCAGCATGCGGGTTGGGAGTAGCTTTGAAGGGCCAGTCAGCCAACAGATTGGGAACAGTATAGGTTTGGGGCGTCGACATTATTCAAGGGCGAAAGGTAGGAAAGACGGTGCGTCTGGGTCGATGCATAATTATTTTATACGACTCCCCACCAACGCAGAAAAATCCATCTTGCCGACCCCACCACGGTCGAGGCGTTCGGCTGTCCTAAATGACTCCGGGAAGAAGGGTAAATGGATAAAGACCGGTAACACCCTGGACAAAAGTCCTCAGCTGGCGTCAAATGCGTGGTGTGGCATTCACAACATTTCTAGAGTTTGATAAGTAGCCTTAGAAAACTGCAAGTCTAGTATCAGAGCTAATTTACCTTCGCACTTATAGCCAGTCCAAATAGAGAGCCCGTATCTCAGAGCGCAGTAGGTCTTGTCTATTTGCTGAGCGTCGGTCCCAGCGCAGGTGACTCAGCTATGGTAATATGTACACCGAGATCTTCCCGCATTTACCGATGTCACGTAGTCTAGGTTGATGTCGAGCCTCGATTCTTCGGAAAATTATTCAAAAAATCAGCAGGTTAAATGAGAAAAGCGGGAATCACTTCCAGTGCGCCATACCGTCTCTCTTTTGCCGTGATCCTTACAAGGGTGTTGTTGCCTGCCTAGGTCAAGCGGAGGTTAAATTTGCGCGCAGCTAGTGGATGAGATAAGGTGGCCGTCTTCGAACCACCTGGCAGAGGAGCATTCGGAGGCCGTATTGAAGCTATCAAAACCAGCACGCCCACAGAGAACGTACCTACGTCTGGCGAGATTTCCTTATTCATCCGTTTGACGTGAGATGGACGTAAATTTTCGGAGCAAGAGAAAGAGATTTTATGAAACCCTCTGGTCTTAGTAGACGGTGTACTTCAGTATGAAAAGACGAGATATGAGCTTTTCAAATTTCTAGCTTGTGAAAACATATTGTCAATTACTAAGTAAGGATCGAGTGGAAATATACGGACAGCCTAGTGAAATAGTACTTCAGCGACGGCCCCTGGTTTGAACAAGGGATTTCTCTTTCGCTTTCGTCGGTAGCCTAAGAACAACACCGGGTAATGCACCGCTAGGCAAATCTCGTCGCCAAGGGAAATAACGCGATTTATCCATGCAGCGCAATGGATGAATCTGGCGTATTCTTGATCTTACGCGATCAGAAGTAGCAGCATGCTATGGCGGTCCACTGCAGATACTAAAGTCTAGTTAAGCGAGCCTTTTCTGGACCCCGCCGATGGCTCGTCGACAATGGCGTTAACGAGGACTGCAGAAAACATGCCAGGGACTATGTGCTGGGCGGTCATAGTGATGCCAAACAGCGACCGAAATTTACGGGGAATACGACACCAATGTATAACGGATATTTGTGGCTGATCAGCAGTGCGATTCGAGCTTGGCGATGAGATTATGCAACCCCAGAAAAGGAGATAATTCGATGAGGAGTGGTGAATTGACCGCACCACTAAATGCTGTGCATCAACAGGACTATAATGTCTTGTAGCTTTCAGTGAGTGGAATATCAACTGAAATAGAGCTAAACAAACTACGTTCCAGTCCATATGATATCCGCTGATATACTTACACTGAAACGTATTCGTCAAGCGGGGCATTCTAAATAAAGAAAATTAACATTATATTCATAGAAAAACCCAGCACTGACTTTTTCGCCGCTCATTGTGCCAGCTTCGTCAGTTTCAATAACCCTTGGCTCCAGCTCCTACACCATCCAAGTCACCACGACTAAGTCGACGAGTACTCGTCGAATCTGATATACGTACTAACGTGATCAGAAACCTTCCTGACCATCGTGACCGTGCCACCAAATGGCAAGAAACGGCGTTTGGACTACGACGGATTCTGTTACGACGATTGCCATTCCGCCTTGACTCCAAATGTACTCATGAACGAGTCCAGACAGTAATGATCAGGCGGGTATTGGTCCGGGTCCGAGCCCGAGAAACGGCTGGGCCAGGATGCATCAGAGCTTCGGAAGGGTAACCATGAAAGGTGCAGAACGAAGAACGAGCCAAGAGCCCCGAAAACAGAGGTCGGCGTTTGCAGCGGGTACTGTTGAAAAGCTTCTCAATGATTGCCATTGAACATACTTTCGGCTTTGTGGCACTGTGTAGTGTGCACTGGTGAAGTAGCTGCAGCAGTTGTGTTCGAATCCTGATAGCTTTGGGTGAGTACCGGCACAAATCCGAACAGGGAACGGCCGGCAACAAGCCGTCTTCGCTCAAATGGATACCGGGCCGGAATCCCGCTCAGCACCTCGGACAAACCATCTCGAGCTTCTTGACATCAAGCTAAGCACTTTGGTGGACGCTGTCTGTAAGACTGAACTCGAAAACAAAGTTCATCACAACATGAACCAAGAGTAATGGCCCACTTCTAGTTCGCGATGCAGAAGCAACGCCGCAGAATTCCAAGTTAGTTAGCGTTTGACGGCGACGGTTTTGTAACACAAGGTGATTGTCAGTCTCCTTTCTTGATCCTCAAAATACAATACATATAGGATACTAATAGAGGGCTTCGATTGTGCTCGAAACTTTCTGCCGCCATGCTATCCCTTTGGTGATAGAGCTTTGGCGTAGGTGACCATGGCAGCTAGCTATGCCATTTGTGCGGATGCGCATAAGTACCGCGACGTTGAATGTTTTCTTGACAAGACATCCGGAAGATACGTAAAGCTCTCATATGAACCCTCAAGTCCGACAGAAATAAGTCTTCTCAACGGTGCGCACTGTCGCCTTCTTGGAAGCGACCAGAACTATGAAGGTAGCACGCGGACTACAGCTGGACGCAAGAAACTATCGGTTGCGGGGGAGTATAAAAACCAATGAACAAGTGATTCTCTATTCAGCAGCTCGACATGGCTTCAAGTACCACCTTGGTAGACTCCATACCCGAAGTGATTGACAGCGACAAGCAGAAAAAGTCATTCCTTCAACGTATGGTGCCCTCGTCATGTTCTGCGGAGAGACGTTTGTTGCTCAAAATCGACATCTCCGTCCTCATCTTTGCCTCGGTCCGTAGTTTTCTTCATGCTCGCATACGATCCTGACGGTCTCGAAGCTGGGGTATTTCATCAAAAACTTGGACCAGGTAAGGATAGCATGTCCTTTCAAGAGAGTATTCTCTCATCAACTCTTCATACAGAGCAATGTGTCCAGTGCAGTGAGCTATAGGCTTCGCATGGGAACCTGTTATCGATGCTAAATTCTGAACATCCATGTAGTACTTTGCTGGAATGCGCGAGGACTTGTAAGTCGAAGATTTCTTCTAGCTACTTCCTCTTTCATGATGCAATTCAGAGGCATGTACGGCAACCAACTTGTTCACGTAACCTCCTGCTGGGCTGCGGGGTAGGTACCGTCCAGAAGTAGACCTATACTCCAGCTGATTCTGTTGTCGATGGCAGATATGTTGTCGGACAAGTACCTGCAAACCTGCTCCTCACGAGAGTCTCTCCTCGCTATGTTATCCCTGTGGTCAGTACTCCTTCTCTGATACACTACGTATGCCCTTAATATATCTCATCAGCTCGAGATCGCGTGGGGATTGGCCACCCTAGGAACCTTTGCAGTAAAGAACGTGAACCAACTCTTTGCCGTCAGATTTCTGGGTTCGTTGCTTTCAGTTATATTTTTGTACTTACACTCACATCTGATGGCAGTCGGTCTGTTTGAGAGCGGCTTCTATCCCGGGTATGTTTGTTGTCATTTTGAAAGCGTCGTTGCTAATATCTCTATTAGCATGCATTTCATTCTCGGCTCATGGTATGTTTTCGCACGCACCGAGAATATCGGCGCGCTGACTGCCAGCAATTACCTCAGGTATACCCCTCGTGAGCTGGCCAAGCGATCGGTTGCTTTTGGCATTGCCGGTACCCTTGGAACGGTATCTTCAAGCTTTTTTGCTACTGCCACTTACAAGACTCTGAACGGAGCACATGGACTGGCTGGCTGGCGGTAAGCTGTCGGCCAACCTTTGCCTTCCTCCTGCTTATATATGTCCGCAGATGGTTGATGATTGTAGATGCCGCTATGTATGTTTCTCTTTACTGCTCCAAAATAGGAAAATTATTGAACGGAAGGAAGCACGTTCCCTGTTGCGCTTCTCGGATTCTATTGCCTTCCGGATCTTCCTTACAGTGCGAAACCTAACATCCTTCTAAATCAGAATGTACGTCTATTTAGATCTAAGTTTCGCCTGATAGAATTTCTGATTCAATTTAACCATCTTGCTAGGACATAGCTCTGGCGCAGAACAGAATGAGGGCTTTAGGTCGCAAGGAGACCGAACCGTGGTCACGAGAGAAGGTTCATAGCTGCCTATATCGGTCTGGTAGCCATACTGACAAGTTAACGGCAGCTACGCCGCATCTTCAGCTCTTGGTACATCTGGATCTTGCCCATTGAATATGTTCTATGGCTCAACGGTGCCATTACAATACCCACACAATATTGGCTGAAGAGCTTCAATACGAGCCCTCCACCAGTTCCCGGGAGGAGTTTCAGCGTCACCCAAATTCAGCTACGTACGTCAATTTCAATCTGCATCTCCTTGATGCTCAACCGGTTGCCTTCTTATAGTCCCGCTTCCTACAACCGCAATCTCCATCGTCTGTGCCTTTACCTTTGCCTGTCTAAGTGACGGCCCCTTCAAGGGTATGCAGAACACAGTCGCTTCCTTAATCCTTGTGCCTTTTTGATCTTCTTGACAGGGCGCAGATACCCTTTTGTTTATTATAGCGCCATTCTACACCTCATTTTGAACACCTTTTGGCTTTTAATGCCGTTATACAAGAATATTCCCGCTCATTTCGCCTATTTCTATATGACTGGCCTCAGCGTATGTATTGTCTCACAGCCTGTCAGGAACATCTAGATCTAACAAGAATATCTATCTTAGGGCACTGCTGGCGCGTTGATCTTGAATTGGATCAACGAGATCACTGGGGGAGATGTGAGAGATTTTCGTTTCGGAGCAGTGTATAATGTTGCTTACCTTATTTCAGACCGAGCTCAGAGCACTCTGCGTAGCACTCGGGAATGATCTTGCTTATGTGGTTCAAGCAATTGCGCCCAACTTCGTTTGGAAAACCGCCGACTTTCCTCGGGCAGAAAAGGGTTATCATTATTCTATCAGTATGTCCTCTCACTATAACGATCGTGCACTGGATTCTAATACTTAGTCTCCCAGTTCTTCAGTTCCTTTTGAGTAAGTTCATATTTTACCACTAGGACTCGCACTCTTATATTTCCACTCAGTCCTTTGGACGACTCTGATACTTTTCCTTCTCCGGAGAGACGAAAGGAAGCGTGCTGGTACCTTCAAACGAAATCTCGAGGCTAACCATGATGCCGCGGACTCTGATATTTCCCTGACTGACTTAGCTTCTCTCGGGACGGAGAGGACTCGGCGCTGAATTATCGGAATAATTATATTTAAAGGTCATAAAAAGGTTGTAAAAGGTTGGATTTTTCCAGGCGATATCGTCTAGGGTGAAAAGGTATTGTCATGATCAAGTGGTGCTTTGAAGAGGGGATCGGTTCTCTTCCAGGTTTACGGTTCGAATGTTTTCACATGGCGGGTTCCGTCGCCGTAGCTTCTTGTTTCTTTAGACACTTTCCATTTGTGTATATGCAATGAATAAAAGCGGGGATCACATACAGTGCGCTGCGCTGCCTCCCTTTTGCCGTTATCTTCACAATGGGGCCGCCGATCTGAGTCAAGCGGTGGCTAGACTCGCGCTTAACTGGAGAAGGAAGGAAGTTTTCTCTGTCTTATACGACATTGACTCCTGGACAGTGGAGAGAAACGTGCCGGCGCCCGTAACTGACTACATCCTAGACTAGATATTGGGCCCAGGATTGCTACGGTGGCTGAACCAGCCGTACACTCTGACGCTTTGATCAAGTCCCATCGTGAGTACTCGCCCGCTAACTCAGTGGCAGATGGTTAATTAACAGTGGGGGAACAGAGTTTAACACTGCAAAAACACGGCGGCTGAGGGAGTTGTAGCAGAAGCTTTGCGATAACCCTCCTTCACCGTAACGCGGTGGCCTTGCGACAGATTGGTGGTGGGCGACATAGTAAGAAGCACCGCAACATTCGGGCCTTATTTGTATGTTTCGCACACCATCCGTCCAAATAACTGCTCTCTGAGCAACCTGGGACATCGCGCGGTACACTCAGAAGCTGTTCGTAAGATAAAGCGGCGGTGGTCAATTGTGACAAAAGCAGAGAAGCCGGCGGCCATTCTCTTGGGCATTGATATGGCAAACCACAGGTACCGTCAAAACCGGTTTACCCGAGAATTAAGCATACCCAAAGATAAACGCCGGGATTTCTGGGAAGGTTCGTGTTCTCAGCCAGCTGGCTCTAGGTGGATGAGTGATCGAACATGAGAGAGAAGATTTCCCGACTCTTGGGGTATTCTGGTATTGACTGGTACTCTTGAGTAAGTATCAGCGAGCTCCGCAACTCCAATCTCGTCAGTTTGATTTGTGTAGCTTTTCTAAATTTCAGAAATGCGGAAGCAGTCATTTAACCAGGGATCGAGATAGGAGAGGTACTGACGACCTAGTCCAGATAGTTGAGTGATGATCGGAAATTTATCCGAGATTGGAGTTCTACTTCGTTAATCATCAGTAATTTCGGAATAATGATATGGTTAATTCGCCGCTGAGCAAATCTAGGCGCCAAGGGAAAGAGTACGACTTACCCATACTGCGCTGTGGACATATCTAACTCAGATGATCTTGCGTAATCCGAAGTATTATAGTACCGAATATGGGAGCAGGTTAGCATGCCCTTTCTGGACCTCGCAGTTAGATGGCGCTTTCCCTCGCCAATGGGATTCAATGTACTTGTTTGACAGTCATAATAATGCCGATAAACGACCATGCTTTGTGGGGGATAAGGCTCCGAAGGATGTCGGACGCTTGTGGTTGTCTACTAGCGACGGTACGATTAAGGTGCTTGGCTATGACATTCTACAGCAACAAAGCAGCCTCAGAAAAAGAGTATAGCTCGAAGACGCGTAGTGAATTGACGGCATCACTGGATGCTGTACATCCCGTCTCATCTGAACGCAGTATCCTATGAGTATGTGAGCACATGCCAACAATGATAATAGAGCGAACAATACATTGCAAACAGAGGTGTGCATTCTGCATTCACCTTTGAGTTCAGTCTGAAATCCAGCCGAGTCCTTCTGACCAACTTCCGGCGCAGTGGCAGACTCGAACCGGAGCGGTAACTCACTGCTCGGTGATTGGGATTGAAATATACTAAACATCATTTCTGACCTCTCATTCTGAGACGGAGGGTCGTCCTAATGGACAATTATGAGTGACTTCCGCCAGCGTCCTGACTTCAGAACGAATAAGAAGAAATTGTCACGGTCATCTCATTGGATCTGGCCCAACTGGCTTCCTGATTTGTTTCTCGTTTAGAGTCAACAGGACTCGATATGAGCTGGAAATCAACCAGCACACTCCCAGTCAATGATGGCAGTAACTCTGGTTCTTTGAACCATGATATTACGAGCCATTAAATCTCAGTGGGTGAACACCAAAAGATGGGGCTTAGCATGAGCGACGGCGACGATAGGCACGCTTTCTTCAACTGGATGTCGACAACGAAGTTGGAAATTAAGATGGGCTTCATCACGAAATGGACCTGTGTTGCCATTGTCATACATTCGGTAGTTACGGACAGGTCCACCCAGCACGGAACAGATCTAGGAGCCAGCAGGAGAAGGATAGACCGTATTTCGTGGACATGTTTTGCGAGCTGTTCGATACTGATCTCTTTTGGATTCGTCCGGGAGACTAGGCCAGATGGAGTCTAGGCGCTGTCCTGGCATTCACTGAATAATTATATAATTCAAGCTGCTTCCATCGAAAGTGCAGCCAGACTTTGGGGACCGGAACAGACGTGTCTTCAGCACTGACGCGCATCGAAGCCACTTCAACTCGAGAATGAGACCGCATTTTGACGTACAACCAGCGTCCAAAAGACACTATCAGGTAACCCTTGGCAAAGGCTTCTTCGTATTCTTAGCCAGATACGCACTACGCCATAGAAACCGAAGGCTCGAGCAGACTTTGATTTCAATGTTGGTTTTCCACCTATACAATCTTTGATGGAGGCGCCATAGTGGATTCTTTTGACATCGTAGGTGCCTCTGGGGCCAACTCTCTTGCTCACGAGGTGTAGGTGGTCCAAAGCAGTCGATGAGGTGGATAAACGCATTCATACGTAGAGTTCAAGTTGAAGAAATAGCATGGCATTTGCCGGGCCCGAGGCGCTCAATGCTCAGACACTAGTCCAGCCGATCTGATTGGCTTCATCCGTTAGGGCGCGCTCTAACAAAGCGACAGCGACGAGGTCATGCGTTGAGGAACCATCGACATAGCTGTGGAGGGAGCCTGCATCGAGACCATGTGCGAGAAGTCTGTCGGCATGTTCTGAATTCAGGACCTTGCCCACTACGAATTTGCGTCAAAACGAGGGAGAAGCGGTAATGGAAAGATCGCTTACTAGGGTTGCTATGGTCCGTCTGAACGCATACGAGCCGGTCCAAGCCTATCCACGGTTTTGCGCTGTTTTGCTGACAGCTTATGACAGTTGCGTGGACATAGTTACCTCCACCTCCTTAGGAAAGTGACATTGGGCTCCTTTGAGAAACAGCGGTTGCTTCTCGCAGCCAGGTGTATAACCGAATGTAAAATCGGCGTGTTTCTCTACGTCATCGGACTAAGCAGGAGCGTCAGACTCATTGGGTATATAGTAGAAAATGCAGTCACCTTGACTTTATCGAGGACATCACGCATGATAAAGAAACACAAGAACCAGACCGTTGGGTCGAAGATGACATTGTACCAATACTTGACTGGTTCCAGTGCGAAGTTTACACAGGCAGCAATGTCACTATTGTGTCCCTGAAACGACGATTAGCTTTGTGTGGCACGGCATTGATCCCACGCACCTTTAGATGGTTGATAATGAGTCGGCTACTAAAAGCGAGAGGACCGATGAGATTGACCTTGACGTTCTGGATGATTGGGTGCTATTGGTGCGAGGTAAGCAGGAGAGTTGAGTAAACATGCATGCGGGTGACCCTTTTGTCTTCTCTTTGAGCTTCTTGTCCGAAGGCGCAAAGCTAGATGGTCGTATGCCGGTGATGGCGGATAGAACCATGAAGAAACACTTCTGGATGGCGAGGACCCGTACGTTCGGTGTTTTTGAGTGCTACTTCAATAAGCATCTTGAGTTCTTCCTTGCCGTACATGATCTTGTCGCCGGGGCTCAAACTCATCAACCCCTGCCCAACTGTGAGCGGGATTTTAAAGTAGACAAAGAGAATGCTTACGGGCACTGCACTGGTTGTCTAGCATTTTGAAAAGGCTTCCCCTGGTGAGCAATGCCATGCCACAGCAGTTGCTATTGTCGTCTCAGGTGTATTGTGCGACGCAATAAATGAAATCGGCAAAGAGGCCGCGGAGGGTTACTGCCTTGATGGGAATTTTGCCGTCGCGTCCTCGGAGATCGCGTGCCTATACATTGTGTCAGAAGGCGATCCGATAAAAATTCAAATGCACGCACCAGAACATACAGCGGCCGATGAGCGTGCTCCTGCACAACCTTTACGTTCCATACATCCTCGCCCTTGACCTGACCATTGGTGACGTCGTCGATAACAATGGCGCAGAGTGTCATGATGCGACGGCGGTGGAGAACAGTGTTGTACGAGGCATTGGATTCGGCCTTTGAGAGCGCCTCTGTAAATGCGTTCTCCAAGGCGGTAGCCAGGACTGGATAGCTTCTTGAGGCGTTGATGGCGGCTCGTATGAGTCTGTTCTTGTTCTCGTTGAGTAGGTCTTCGGCGACTTCTTTTGGGAGAGGTGGGGCCTTGGAAGAGATAATGTCGGCGACGATGAGAGCCAGGGCATCGTTGGCCTGAATGGCAAGTGAGACGAGTAATAAGAGGTCACGCATAACAACGGCATACCAATTGTGTGCGACCAAGGGCCCTGTTGAGATCGGCGTGTAATCTGGGTGCGATGATTATATAAACAATGGATAGAGCAGTGAGCACAACAGCATACTACTGGTAGTTGGTGGGCATCTAGGACGCGACGACGGCAAGGGAGAGAAAGCAGAGATAGTAGGGGAAGGGAAGAAAGAAGGGTTGGGGTGATGTCGTGAATGTGGGCGCCTTTTATACCCTGGGAGGGGCGGGGGGAGGGAGGGGTCCGGGTGGCCTGTGCGCTGCTGCGTTCGGCGCGTATGATGACGCGATGACGTGTTAGCGAGGGGGATGGGGTGACGCGATGACGGAGACGACGGGATTGCCGAACAGCGCGTGTCATGGTGCCGTGGTTAGCACGCGGGTCGGTGCGTCGGGTTGGTCATATCATTGTCGAGAAAATGTCAGCAAGGAACCCTCAATTTGCAACAAGGTTTGCTTTGGGCGACTCTGTCGGGGCCAGCAGGGACGACGATGAACAAGGGCAAGTCTGTGATATCTTTCTGTCCGTCTTCCAAATTTCCAAGTACAAGTGAGAAAAAGTCGATGGGTTACTAACAGTCGCCATTAGCAGAAATTTAGCAGGTTAAAACGGCCACGATGCTTACCATGCATGGCCTGTTCCTCTGATGCTGCTTGGGTTGTTACTTTCAAGTGGCCCTTTACTAGGCGCCCGGGAGGTCGGCCCTTCCCCATTGCCATTTTGACTGGCAGACCCCAACCGTCGTGTTCGCCAAAGGAGACCTAATTTTGGCATAAGACCGTACGATCCTTATGCCTGCTCGTAGAAGAGAGTCAGTATTGGACCACGGAGATAGAGACACTGAGAACGAAGGAAAAAATGAAGAGAGTCGTCGACGCCGTGATCGCGGTACGAACCAAACGTCATCTGGCTGGGCTTCTTACCATCATCATCAATTGTCACACATCTCGCCTCTACTTCTTAGCGCACCAGGAGGAGAATTTGCTTCGAGTACTAGGATGTTTGGAAGCGGTTCTAGTCGGTAAACAGTACAATTGTGCGTATGGTCTGTCTTTTGCTGATTTTTGTCACCTGGAGAAGCTGGTATCCCTCGTCACCCTGACTGGAAGAGCGTATGCTACCAGGCGCACGGTGACCAGGGTTCGACATAGTATATCCTTCAGCCTTTCGAGCTGCTGGCCTGAGTGCCATCGTACGGTCAGATCAAGGATATGGTTTCCTCCTGGTAATACCCCGTCGAGGAAAGGATCCATGGAAATGATATGGCCTTCTTCAAGCAAAGTTATCAATATGTTCAGCGTGTTGGAAGATCTGACGCTGGATATACCATGCATCTAACATTCACGGGAAGGTGTGTATCATGTTTTCTTCTTCGTGGCTTTGACTAAATTTTGTATAGTAATACTCTCATCGAGAAATACATAAATCGTCTTCATCTCCTCATGCAATCGCCGGCCAGCAGCGTGTGCGTCTGGATCAGCACAGTAAGTGCTTTCTTTTTGAGGCGTGCTGGCGCTCATGCCAAACTCTCCAGATATATGCGTTCTATCAGTTTGAATGGTGGACGTTAACCGATGGAGGCGTGTCGACGTCGATATTAAGCACCTAGAAAAGCCATCACGTTTCGTTCGTTTCCCTCGCCAGCTTCGTCTCCTTGCGTCCAACAGGGATCCGCCACTTCAAAGAACTGCCTACCGCCTTGCTGTCTACCGATATGTTCGTCCCCAAGCTGAAACAACGGCAGGTCGCCTCATTCTCGTTAGATGATGTTCTCCTGCGACCAACATATCCTTCCTTCAAGTCGTAACGGTGAACTCTAGGCGGTGCCAAATCTGGCACAGCAATTTCCCTTCGAGTCTCAGAAAAGTCAGTACTCAACAGGTACATTCGCATTAAGATACGAATCTTACACAACTCCTTCACCGACATCGACATGTTCACTCTCGTCGACCATCATGTATACAATATTCGCTTCTCGGGCAGTACACGGTCATAGAGAAAGAAAGTCCCAATCTCACAAATCCACGGGGGTATGGTGATCTGGAGTTGATGATCCTTACATCGACGTAGCCTTGAGAATGCGTTCAAACACCAACACAAATTCACTGGTTAGCGTACAGAAATGTCAGCACAAGAGCTTGCTGTATATCCTTGTATTGTATCTTTATCGCCCTTTTTGTGCCCTTTCCAATACCCCTGGTATGATATTTATACTTAAGCCGCCCCAAGACTCGGGTCGAAAACTGGAAAACTGGATTTATTGGCCACCTCTGCTCGGGTCGAATCACCGGCGGTATGCTTTTTCCGGCCCGATCTCCCGTTCCCTTGTGACCATATCATCCGCTATCAACTGCTATGTATACATCTCGGATTGCGGAGGTTTTCACTGGGGCGACGCGTCAAACGAGGACATATGCTAGCTCGTTTCCTTCTAAAGACAGTGTCCAGGATGAAAACACCTTCCTCCCTCTTCCCCCTG
Source organism: Armillaria cepistipes (assembly GCA_900157415.1). Taxonomy (NCBI): domain Eukaryota; kingdom Fungi; phylum Basidiomycota; class Agaricomycetes; order Agaricales; family Physalacriaceae; genus Armillaria; species Armillaria cepistipes. The sequence goes on from FTRY01000033.1 coordinate 180,306, forward strand.
CCAATCAAACCATTGTTTGAAATGGTGTAGGTGAAGATTAATTTAGAATCTTTCTCAGAGAGGCACTGCACCGACCCTGTAATATGCAGTGAGGCGCCTCACAGCAGTCTATATAAGACTGACGTGACCCATTCAATCCATTATGATTTTGACTTCCCCCGTTCTTTCCTCTACAACGGGACTACTCATTAACCTTTGGGCATGATTGTTGGCGCCGTCCAAGATACACTTGTGGGTTCTCGTATCTTGTACCTGCTAATGCCTTCGCTGACCGCCCCTTCGACAACAGAGACTCGGTGTTCGTGGAATCGGCCCGGGAGTCGAGAAGGCAGGGAATGACTTCGTGAACTGTCTGTAACTGCTCTCTGGGTCCTGCATACTTGCGTTACTTACATAATTCCTCTGCATCCTTCTTCCTTGCAGCCCGATTTAGTCAGGAAGATTACACGTATGATTGGTACGGCAGTTTCCATTGCGCTGCCATCGAGTTTATTCTTACCTTGGTCTTTCCTAGGCTGATGCACTTATTATTACAGGTGGGATCCGGTTCCTACCAGGCGCCAGCGGAGTCTGACTTTTCCCCCTTTCACAGAAATCTGCTTTGGGTTGGAGCCGAGAGCTCGAAACCACGACACGTTGTAGCCAGAATGACCTCACACAGTCCACCAATGAAAATGACTCAGAGGACAGTACCCTTGTTCACGACAGAGACGGACGACGGGAATGCAAAGTGCCTTTCATCCGAGATATTGGTACATACTCTTGACTGGTCTTCTTTGTCTTGACTGACGTCGAAAATTTGTCGACCCTAGACGCGGCCCATACCATATTTTATCGTGGTCACTGGTTAAGAGTACGTTTCGACCGTTACTTTTCCGACGCAGGGTTTGATGACATACCCTACGGCGACAGATAACTAGAATTGAGCCCCATCCCTACTGTGGTCATAGATCATTCCTCAAAGTTAGGTGAATATTACTTAGCCTGTCTCTCTGATCTTCAAGTTGTCGTTCATCGAACTGAAACGCACCTCTAACAGCGTCGCAGCACAGAATAACGACATTCTTAACATGCTCGTTCTCGAGGCAAAGCGGGACTACGAAAGGGACACTGAACACCGTATCGATATATCTCTTGCCGACAGTCCGTTTCCCTATATTCACCGTTTTGCCAGGTGTGCAGCACTCGTTATCAATGTGCGTCAACCTGGCCCAAATCCGTGTTGGTTGTACTGATCTGTACCACTCCAGACCGTGCATGAGAATTTCCGAGAGCTTGCGGATGGCATATACGCCATTGTCGATATAGTGAAGGACACAGTCAAGATGCATGAGGAAATGAGCGTTTTTCGACTCCGTGATATTTGCACGGAACTCACGATGTAAGTGGTCACGGATATCCTCGAGTCTGTATTGACATCGCTCATCAGATATCTTACGGACCTGCGGGTAGAACTGAGCAATGCTGAACTGCAAGGTTCGCAACGGATTCAGCCCATCGTAATGGAGAAAAAAGTCTTCGACACAATCATGGGTTTCAGGCAACGTCTTGAAGGTGTCGTAGAGAGTATTAACGCCGATCACATAGTATGGTTCTTGCATAATCTTAATCAGAAGTTTTCTTTTCATTTGTCTTCGACCAGACTCGTATCACCCTGGAGTCTCGGCTCTCTATCGGTGACACTTCCGACTTCCTCAGCTTTTCGAGGTTCGTTCCGCCGCCGCCTCTACATGCGTAAACGTTGATTCCTCTGCAGTATCGATGATCCCCAGGCCAAAAAGGTACCTCTCAGTGCGCTTTGTATATACCTTTCTGAACCATTCAACGAGAAGGCGGCCCCAGACGATTCCACTCTATCCGCTCTTGGAGTTGAAAAGACCAAGGGAGCTGACATCCGCGCCGCGTCTTCTGCTACTACTGCCAGTGAAGTGGATGAGGTGGGCACCCATCATGTCCGGAATTTTTGGAGAATTGAAAGAGACCCGGTGACAGGCTATCGTAGACATGCTGCTATCGAGGCCAGACGGACGATCATTTGAGATGCAGCCTAAAAACACTGAATGTGACAACCTGGTGAAACAAGTAGCGACAATTCTCTGCAAACCGAAGGCGTACGATCAGCTGTCTGTTCTGTCGAAAGAAGAAGCGCAGTGCACTCTGGACTTTCTTCAGGATGTAAGGGATCCTTTTTTCCAGATAGTGATACTTATTAGGCGTCCGTCAGCTTCTTGATATACCATATCTTCCAGCACCATACAAGCAAACTTTCCTCAAGGTATCCTTGAAATTATCTCGAATGCACAGTTGCGTACCTCGGTGCCTAACACTTAACGGCTTCAAAAAGAGGGAAGGCTATCCTTTCGCCCAGGGCCATTTTGGAGACGTATGGAGAGGTTGGATTGGGGGAGTAGAGGTGGCGGTCAAGCAAGCAAGAGTATTCGACAGTAATCATGATAATCTCAACAAAATTATAGAGGTGAGTTAGCACTTTAGAGTCGTTCACGTTAATCATGTGTCTAGCGAGTGATACGAGAAGCAATGATTTGGCGACAATGTGACCATCCCAATATTCTACCTTGTTTGGGGGTTTTTCAGGATCCCATCATGCCTTCTTCTTATTGTCTTGTATCGCCGTTCATGGCTAACGGATCCCTGCCTCGTTTTCTGAAGAACACCAAGTGTCCCGATCGGTATAAGCTTGTGAGGGCTCGCATTGTCCTATAGTATCTTGGTTCTAACCGACACTCAGGCTCTAGATATCACGCAGGGGTTGCTTTATCTGCATCGCCTTGGTATAATCCATGGCGATCTCAAAGGGGTACACGCTTGTCTATCTTTCAGTGACGCCCTGCTGAAGAACTACTTAGGAAAACATCTTGATCACCGAAGACTACAGAGCGGTTATTACAGACTTTGGACTATCTGGTGTAATGGACGTTGCACTTACTTCATCCTCACGGACCGGGGGCACCATAAGATGGCAGGCACCAGAAGTATTGATGTCGAGCCAGAACAGCTTTCCAGGAGATGTATATTCCCTTGCATGTGTGTACTTTGAGGTGCGCGCTTCCATCTCCACGTTGTCAAGCAAACTGAATTCCAGTGATCTGCAGGTGTTCAATGAGTCGATACCCTGGAAGGGTATCAACGATGGCGCCGTTATCCTCAACGTTGTTATCCTGAAGCAACGTCCCCCATACCCAAGATTCCTGGAGTCTACGCAGTTGGGTGATCTATGGTGGAGACTCATGACGAGATGCTGGGCCGCCAATGCTCAGGATCGTCCAACTCTTCCGGCTATCATAGCAATTCTTCATACAGGAGATCAAACATCGTCGGAATGGAACCTAAGACGACTCCGCGGCCCTCTCATACAGGAAAAAATCAGGGTTCCTTCGGGTCTTCCCCGATTTTTGCGCATCGAGTGTTGTGAAAGCGCGCCCACTACTTGATGGCAGTCGAGTGTCGTTGTCTTTATATTGATTCGAAATCACACTGTACGCATGAGATGGGATGCTCGCAACTTCTTTGCTTGGCCTGGCATAATGGGCCTCATAGCGAGCGACCGAACGGCATTCTGGGTTTCGATACGTTTTTCGCGCTCGCGGTGGAGAATGACGATGGTCGTGAAAATGAGCAAGGGTGCTTGCGTCATTGCCTTCCTTGTGGAAGTGACTGATTGAGGCGGAGAAAATCCCACGAAACAGCACGTAGTATACACTCGTACGGTCCAAAAGGACCAAAATTTCAAAACCGGCAGGCTTGATTTTGAGCAGGTATATTTACCGAAGCATCCAAAACTCTATGGGAAACCATACTAAAAATGTGGCACCCCGACCTCCTCAATGCGTGATTCAGCAAATTCGCGATCTTCTTCGGCTCCAGCGGTGAACACGCTGCAACGCGAATGGTCAAAATCGAGACGCCATCTATGATAGCAATTATGGCGGGGACAAAAAATTGCCTTGGTTGACGGCACGAAGGACATCGTTGAAGCGCATATCAGCGTGGACAAACCCGGCCTGGCCCAAGTCGTACACAACGTTGCGCAGGTCTCCTAAGATCATGTGAGAACAGAAAATGAGTCGGGTTGACTCTACGTGCCTCTCATGCAGTGGATTGTCGCCCGGGAAGTCAGGATAGTATGGCTCTCCCAGCTTCTCCATCACAAGAACAGTGACGAGCGCTGATCAGGAGCGTACTTCACTTGTCCCAAGGAGAACTGGCCTTATAACCCCATCGTCCGGGTCGAAACAATAATCGTACACGTCGTCTGGCAACCAATCATCGGCATCGGCATCGACCTGGTCAATCTTCTTCATTGATATACGGTTCCAGGGGGTACAATTGGCTATCAGGATGGTGAAGAAACCAAAGCAGCGGGGTATGGCGTTGCTTTGTAATGTCGCCAATCGAGAGTAGAATCCCGCCTTTCGTGCAAGACTGCGACAGCGTCGGGGCTTTGCGACTTTGATACACAATTCCGGGAGGCCTGAGGCCTCACCCAAGACTTGCAGAGTGAACGAGCCTAGTTCTGCCCTCTGCCACCTTGTCGAGGAGCCGTATTTCGAGGTAGAGGCCGGTGGTAGGAACTGGATCAGGTGGTGGTCATTGGTCGCTTGGCATAGAGAACGTAGGTTCGCTGATATATCATAGAGACGGAAAGGACGGAGCCCTGAACATCATGACTGGCGCGCGTTCTGTGCAGAACGCAGTCACTTATCCTGTAAGTTTGTAAGCGCATGCCAACAATGAAAATAGAGCCAAAATTACATTGCAAACAGAGGTGTCCATTCTACATTCACCTTTGAATTTTGGTATGACTGAATTCCAGCTGTGTCCTTCTGGCTTTTGGCTTTTGGCAGACTCGAACCGGACCGGTAACTCACTGCTCGGTAATTGGGATTTCCCAGCCCCGGCAAATGCCGTACTATCCACTCACCACAACCGCCGTGCGCATGAACGCGTTTATCTACCTTATGGACTAATTTGGACCACCTGCGCCTCGTGAACCAGAGAATTGGCTTCAGAGACACTTATGACGTCAAAATAATCCGCTATGGCGCCTCCATCAAAGATTCTATAGGTGGAAAACCAGTATTGATATCAAAGTCTGCTCGAGTCTTCGGTTTTTATGGCACAGTATGTGTCTGGCCAAGAATATGGGGATGCCTTTACTGACGGCTACCTTGATAGTTACCTTTTCCATTGGCGCACCCATTCTTCAGGAGGCTCCCTTCGTCCGTGGAACATTTTTGAGGTCATTTTGTGCCCATACGATGCCTTCCTTTTACCTTCCTTTTCGATCGGATTGGCAAGAGCTAGATCATATCCTTGCTAGCCATTCATGGAAATATTCAGTACGACTCGAGATATTTGTTGATTGTAACTTTGGAGATCCTGGCGTCGAAGATTACTGTTACGATGAGTGGTGGAAGCCCGACGATCTCCATGAACATTTTCGAAAATTCTTGCAGTATGAAGGCTTGCGCGAAATGAATAACATGGGACGCTTGCTTCTTGAGATCAAGAAAAGTGCGTTGATCTTCTTTAATACGAATCCTGGGCTGATGAATTTACATATAGGACCAATCGAATTCTCCGTTCGGTGAAGGCACTTGTACTTTTCGAACTAGTGCATATTGTCACGATGAGCTTGAGTAGGACTCGGTTCTACCACGTCGGAGAATATTTTCAATATTATCTCATCAGACGGTGACTTCATTACTAGTGCTTAACGCCACCACAAGCATGTAACTGGGGAGTATGGAAATATATTTTAACAAAACATACTAGTATCCAGCACATGTTTCCTCGTCGCTCGCCGCTTTCGAGTTGCAACCGGAGCATGACCACTACCTGTACGGTACGAAGTTCGAATCACGCTCATTTGAACATCCATCCAGTAGTCAACTAAGTCTCTTTCCTATGGTAAGTCTAAACGCCTCTTATCCTCAGATATGATCCTCATTCTTTACATAGGCCATGATCCACGAATCATACTAGATTACTCACCAATTTACAATCTGATGCTGAAGTTGCCGTCCAGTATTCAGACGGAGTAGGAGCATCTTCAACGAAAGGAAGGCGACACACGATTGACTCATCGCTGAGGCGAACCGTCAGCGTTCTGATGATTTGATGGCACTGACACTCCTTGTGCGTTGCTTTTGCCTAGGCGCGCGTGGTGACTGCATCGCGACCGCATTTGGACAGTAGAAGCTGCAGTAGGAGGCACCAGAGCATGCCTTGGCCGACGACAATGTCTGAGACGACTGCGATTGCGAAGGAGATGATAAAACTCATTCGGTCGATCCTACACTACTGCTACTGGAACTCAGCGGAAAAATTTTCCCTCGGGTTTGACTGTGATAATATTGTTGATTTCGACCCCAAAAACCTTCAGTCGCTGCAGGATTCACCAACCTTCACTACTGTCTGCTGAACTTGAAGACGTCCCGAAGACTCAGAATAGCCCTCCCTCTGTGATTCCTTACAAAGCCTTGCTTGTGTCGATCAACGAGGCCTATGATGTCATTTCAAATCTAAACTATCCGACTTCGTTTTTCGACGGTGATGGTTACTTATCGTCAGCCTCGCCCGTGGTTCCCAGAATGTAGCCGAGGTTGGGGTCCCTACGATTGTCTCCTCCATTGACTACGGCGATGGTCCAGCATGGAATCGACCCGGATTCGAAAACGAAGTCCTCACATCCGATAAATATTTTCGAATCGTTAGGGCTGATCGGTTTTCAGCACCTCCAAAGATCAAGACTGTTCTGTCACCTTTTGAGCTCATCGGGACGATATTTCAACAGGCCTAGCCACCGAGACAGAAGGAGGAAGTAGATAGACTCATGAATGGATGGAAAGACACCGAGGCACCAAGCTATGGGAGCTCTATGATACTGAGCGTCAGCTGTGATTAAATGGGCTTCGTCGTCGTGAAAGACACTCTAGGAGTCACGAAAAGCCTTTGTCTGGCACGCGAGATGACGCTCCCCCTTCTCATCTCCCAACTCTTCGTATCGCCTGAGTCGACGGAACCGTTTGCTCTGTGGGCGCTTCCGGATCGAGTTTCCACGTCAATAGTGGACCTTCACGGCGACATCGTGGCAAAAAGAAGGCGATTTTGCTAAACGCCGTCACCCAGGGACCATCTGTGAGATGAAAGCGCCTTTCATCATGAAACAAACGCGGAAATTTCTCGGACACCTGTTACGGGAGTGTTCCAGGCGGTGAAAGACAGATGATATTGTTGGGCCTTGGCCGATGTGTATTCGGCGTAACTTCAAGAGTGCATTGACACTTGACATAGCGGCAGCTTCGAGTGTCTATACTTGGCGATATATGAGTCAAACGTTAGTTTTCGACCGACTTCAATTTGCCACATACTTTATTACAACGTGTCGACAAGCTGGCATCTTGTATCGGCGTCAATGAAACAAATTAAATCTATGAGATGGTTCTGTATACCATTAGCTCTACCTTTCAATTTGCGAATTATTTAAAATTAAAAACAATATGTACATCTAAAGATCGGAAGTTACTGAACTACGACTGGTCGGAGAGGGCCATAGGTGAGGAAGAACTACTTAAAGCTTCATGAGGCAACGGGCGTCGGCAGCCTGGCGATTAGGCTGGTGGCATCGAGAAAAAGCAAGATTTAGATGGATGATCGGTGATCAGTAGAGCTAAACAGTGAAAATGCACGGGGAGGTTGTCTTGGGATTGTCAGCTTGAAGAACATAAGCAATTAATAACACCTGTTAAGCCCACAAATGCGCAGATATAACAGCTGTTAGTGATGTATGTTAACGGCTATAATAACTGCAGGAGAGAGGGATATTCACTGCACCCCAATAATTATTCAATAAAGTTGTCTTCCGTGATCAAGTCCCCTGGTATGTTTTGTCAGCAATTGTTATTGCGCACACGTGCATTCAGTGCCGCCCCGAGTTCCCGCTAAGTTCCCGTTGTCGTGATGACCGACTACCCGGTCAATCCCATCCCTGTGCTAAGCCCATATTCTAATTTCTATCTGTAAAATAGCAACAAACTGATACCCATTTTGTCAGACCGAGCCTTGATCTCTACCAGTACTATTAATGCTGCCAGGAGGACATCAGAGTCGGTCCGATTCCGATGTGTCATTATCCGGGACCGGCTACTTAAACCAACCGACACACGACCAACGTCCACTTCGATGAGGAATTCTACCTTTTCAGATGCTTCGTTAACCCTCGATCTTTCTGAGATCGTATGTATTCAAGTATATCTATGATATGTATGAATATTAAGGCAGAGGACCAAGTGGATGATTAAAAGTCTGATTAAAGTCTGATCACTTCGGGACCCAAGGGTCTTACCCATATGACTTCGACTTATGACCTACTACTTATCTTCTATGTACGCCCACCCGTCTTCCATATATACACGAGCTCATGCAGATCACCAGCTTGACAATATAGTCAACTACATAGTATATACTATATGCCAGACAAATGGATAGAACCTAGAAAGACTGTCCATGAATATACCTACAAGTAATAACAAGTATGTATGTACATGAGATCTCAGATCACTGTCTATGTCGTCGCCCTCAAGACTCCGCGCATGCCATGCTCCATCATTACAAGTTAGCATGGCGCTTATAACTGACATCATAAATGCTTCACGCAGGCTGAGAGAAGGCGGGATGCCATGAGTTCGGAAGAATCGGAACTGGACAAGTATTATTTGCCGGACATGCCTGCTGATGGAATGATGGAATACGAGCAGTGAGCTTGCCATCATTATGTCCCGGCAAGCACAGGGATGGGATTGACCGGGTAGTCGGTCATCACGACAACGGGAACTTAGCGGGAACTCGGGGCGGCACTGAATGCACGTGTGCGCAATAACAATTGCTGACAAAACATACCAGGGGACTTGATCACGGAAGACAACTTTATTGAATAATTATTGGGGTGCAGTGAATATCCCTCTCTCCTGCAGTTATTATAGCCGTTAACATACATCACTAACAGCTGTTATATCTGCGCATTTGTGGGCTTAACAGGTGATTAATGAGTACTTGGGGTGCTCGGAGCAATGGCCGGAGCGACCGGAGCGGCTACGCCGGACTGAGCGGTCACATGTGTGTGACATGTCACAAAGACTTCAAATTTTCCTTTTTTCTTTGTTTTATACCATGACAAACGCCATGGGACGAACCAGTACGTTGTAACTATTTCTCTGTACCTCACTTTTGTAATAGGAATTGTATAGGATCCAAGAAACCGGTTGTTCCGTTGAAATCGAGTGAGTAGTAAATTACCGGAGTTCGACGTTCCTAACAAGCACCTCAGAATTGAAGAAAGACCCGGGAGTGCCCCGTCTACCCGACCTCAAAGTAAAAAATGCAGCCAAGCAGCTTCTCAACGGTGTATGTTGCAAGAATTTTCGGAGAAGCCAATACTGAGGATTATCTTTCAAGCCCAAGCCACCGCCGCAACGACCAGACGACGACTCAATAATGGCCTCGGAACCGACACTATCGTCACTAGCGCGTCTTGCTTTGGAAACTACAGATGTTACTCAAGATCCGTCGTCGTCAACAAGCGGCGGCAAGACCAAGGAACAAATGCGCAAGCATTACGTGCGTACATTGCACAAAGTCATCGATGAGAGCGATATTGTCATCCTCGTATTGGACGCACGCGACCCAGAGGGCTGCAGGAGTCGATTGGTGGAGGAAGAAGTACGGAGGCGCGAGGGCGAGGGCAAGAAGCTGGTCTTTGTTCTCAACAAAGTGGGTATGTACCGTATTCAATCCCTTCCAGGTTCCTCACTGGAATGTTGTGTACAGATCTCATTCCCAAAGATAATGCTCAACTTTGGCTCAAACATCTACGGCATTCTACGCCCACGCTCCCTTTTTTGTCTCCCAGTTCGGCTCAGCACCAACGAACAAATATATCGTCGGGAACCGCGCCGGCACTAATAAGACTCCTTAAGGCCTACAAACCCAAAGCGAGCAGTGTTACTATCGGTGTTGTGGGATACCCTAATGTCGGGAAGAGTAGCCTGATCAACAGCTTAAAACGAAGCAAGGTAACCCACTTTCTGTCGTCCTTCTTACTTTCGCCGAATGTATCCGTAGGCATGCGCCGTGGCCGCTCAACCAGGCCACACAAAGGAACTACAGTCAGTGCAGCTAGAGCGTGGCATGCGCATTGTTGACTCTCCCGGAGTTGTCTTCGATGAGGATGACCTGATAGACAAGGGTCAGAAGAAAGGAAGCGTACTCCTAAGGAATGTGGTCAAAGTGGAGGATGTCGATGATCCTATCGCTGTCGGTACGTCCTATCACGGATAACCCTGTCGCGGCTATTGACCATGTAATTGCAGTGGAGCAGATTCTTTCAAGAACCGCAAAGGAAGCTATACAGAAGATATACGATCTTCCGGACTTTTCTGAGACTCTGGAGCTCCTGACCATGCTAGCGCTCAAAAGCGGAAGACTATTCAAGGTTCGTGTCTGCTTCGGGGTATGGCCTATCTATGTTTATAATCGTCTTTTCCAGGGCGGCACGCCAGATCTTCTCGCCGCAGCTCGTCAAGTTTTAACCGACTGGAACCACCAAAAGATCCCGTACTTCAGCATTCCTCCCACAGTCCACCCTTCTTCAATCCCATCCACAAGTAAGTTCGTTCCCTTCTTGTGCCTAATGTCAGTATTCATACCCATCTAGTTAATGCAACAACTATTGCACCCGGCGCCGAAAATGTCGGTCAGGCTCAGATTGTCAACACATTTTCCAAGCCCTTCGAACTCGAGGGTCTTTTCGGGGCCGCCGACGCGGGCGCTTTCGGGGATGATGTGAATATGGACCAAGAAGATGACGCTGATGAGATGTTTTGGGACGCAAACGAAACGTTCGATATGCAGACAGACGAAACGCCAGGAAGTAGGAGAGAGTCACTCAAGCGACCGCGCTCCCCGTCTCCTCAGCCCCCAACACCTAATGCCATGCAGATTACGGACTCGGAGCGTGATAAGAATGTGCGCCAGCCGAAACGGCAGCGCAAGTCCAAGTTGGTGCCGTCGTATGACGACCCTCCGGATGAACATGTGTTGCAGAGGATGGGAAAGAGCAATCCTCTGAACAGGAAGGTTCTCAAACGGGAAAAGAAGAGGGAGCGTAAACTCCAGCGAATGAAGGACAGAGCGATCGCCGCTGAACGACCAGGAGGCATGGAGATAGACGGTGAGGACCTCCAGTTTACGTTCATGGCATGAAATGGCCGTATTCTGCAGGTTATTGTATTAGCTAGGGTTGAACATGTACATGTAATGACACTTAATGTAAGTTATTCTATGTTATACGATGGTGTGACTGTTCAACCATCGCTCATAATTGAAGGAGATAGGGAGTGGTTCTTTCCTTCCCTGTCCCTCGTGATACTGTACGGAACCGTATTCAACGTACCCAAAATATTCACTGGACTCTTCATCTATATCTTGCGACTCTGTCATATCACCCGTGGCCATACGTACAGCTGCCATGTACACCTCCAGATCCTTCCTCTCGCTCCTCGTGCTTGGAGCATCAAGGAGCTCCTCATACTGATCAATATATCTGCGATTACATCATTAGAGCTGATTCAGGGTCGTGGCGGATAGAACTCGCCCTTGGTATTCTGCTTCCTCTGTTTCTGATACGAAAGGCTCGAGCATCTGCTTCGCAATAGCCTCTGTTGACAATGAGTGGCGATCAAATTCGGGCTCGAAAGAAGCTTTCCGAGTCTCGGTCCTTGCGGTTGGCTTCCCGTTCGGTTTCTTTGGGGTTGTGACGTTCTGCGATCCTATCCATTTCCTAACGCCTTGTACGACACTGCACGCACGATTGTGAATTGATAACGATAAGAGTGGGAAAACATAAGAAGACTTACCTAGATGGTCTATGACGCGAGCTCGTTTCAAAGGGACTATGATTCATATCTTTGGCAGTCTTCCTAAAGCCGTTTCAGATCAGATCGCATATTTAGGCATCAAGCGTACCCTGGCAATTTCAATGTACTGTTCATCGAATATGCAAAGTGCTTCCCAAGAGATGTGAATAGCAAAGGTCGGTAATACTCGATCCAAAAGTCACCCTTCGTTTTCACAAAGTCTCGCAGCTTCTTGTCACAGTCGTCGATCACATATGCAGGTTCGAGGTGCTCCGGATTGAACCATTGCCTGTAACCGCTCCGCACAGGACGATGGGTGATGGCACGCTCGCTCTGGACGCCCAGGAAGAGGCTGATAGCTGTTTGCTTATCAGCATCTGCTGTCACATCAAAAGCTGGAATACATGAAACAGAGAAGCGCCCACCTAACAGGGAATTGGTGTAGAACCGGCGGATATTCTCAATGATATCCCGGGAGTGACTGTTCCAGTGAGGCATACGTCGGTAGGTTTCCACGCGATTCACAAGGGCGCTTCCGGTGTACTGGAGCGCAATAGCTAAACAAGAAGTTGGTACGGCTGCAATGTGATAAGGAATAATGAAACATGACGAACTATCACCATGATCGTGGTACATTTCAGTCAGCATATTGACTGCATCAGAGTCGAAGGCGAGATTCGGATTCTCTACGACCCCGAGCGCGTACAGTTGGTGCCCGAGTGCGCGTTTCCCAAAGACAAACTGGGCAGCGTTGGTGCGATCTAGGCAATCAACACAATTTGTCCGGCAGATCCCATTCTGTAAGGAGATGGTGCTTCGCCAGGTTCTTGAAAAAACAGATTAATTGATAGCCTCCGTGAACGACGGGTTTTACTGACTCTGAGTCACTCTGTAGATAGTGCGAATACGGTTCTGGTCCTGAATGGAAGAAACCTGTAACTTGGATGGACTCTTCCGCTATATCCTCCAAATAGCTTATGACGTCCTGCGTCTTCCTATGACAGCCCACGTCAAAAAAGCCAATGAAATGGAAGGAATACCAACTCTTTGTATGCTCTGGACATATCCCAGGCTCTATAAACCATCTGTTTATCCCTCGGAAGGAACTGGTTAAGGTATCTGACGCAAAGAGTATATTCTTCCAGCAACTTGGACTCTCGAGGTACGGGTTCCCTTCTTTTGATGAGATTGAGAATCGTTATGGGCGCGCCATATCTTTTAAAAAGGTCATCAAAATGGCGAGATGCTGCTGTGTAAAAAGGGTCTACAACATTGACTAGGGACGCATCATAATTAACTCAAGGTACAATCGTGACAGGGATAATAGAACGGCTTACTCTCAATGGGCGGCCGCGGGGTCATGCTGTTCGTTTCTTGTGTCCAGTAGATAGGAATACTCCCGCGATACTGCGTATCATGAGCGCAATGAGGCAAAGCTAGATAGAAAAACCAGTACCTGTAGATAGCTGGTATAGTTAGGGCTAGGTCGACGACTGCATTTGTTTCCTGAGGAGTTCCTCGGGCTGGGTAATAGAACGGCGTCGTGAGAGCCTCCGAAACTATTTGCTCCGTTTCAACCTCATTTGCGACGTTGCCCTGAAAGAGAGTAAGCGATGAAAGGCTTGACAGTGAGCTGTCCGACCTCATCGTTGACCCCGCGTTTGAGATATCGTGCCCCTGCGAAGTGGCGTGAACGTCTTGCGATCAACGTAATAAAAACGACGCGACCCAGAACGGTGAGTTCTACTACAGCTGAGAAAGCCGACCTGTAGACAGACATGCGTCACGTACTAGCTTGGTCTACATGCCCGTGAAGCAGGGGCAGAAGCCAATGCGGACTCGCTAAGCCATCCGAGTGTTCAAAAGGAGTTGCAATCATGTTGAAGTTCCATGCATATCTGTCGTTGAAGGCCCATTTCCCGTGGACAGAACGACTGGAGCCAGTGAGATTGTGCTGCAAGGACGAAGTCAGGTCATAGGTATAACTGAAAATGGTCAATTTCCATTATACCGACACGACAAATAGCATACCTGAAGTAAAAGTTCTTTGACATATCAACTTGCTTATAGATATTGATGAGTCGCTGCTCCTCCGCCGCCTTCTCGATCTTTTGGTTAAAGCAAACTGGAATTATCTCAGTGTTTTCACAGTGATAGAGATAGTGGCCGCCGAGTAGGGCGACTACGGAACGCTTCGTGATGATAACCATGTACCACCCCGCAGTAAAACGGACAAATCCTAGGCGTCATTGTAATTGCAGTCGCTAATCAGGACAAGCTCGCTCACCTGCAATCCCAAAGAACATCTTCGCCTTCCCAAGCCCTCCAGAGCTCTTGTTTCCGTCGTCGAGCATCTTGAGCATGGCGCTCATCTGTTTTCCGCTGTACTCTGCTTCATCTTCAACGACGGAAAGTTCATCTTGGCTTGTGCGGTCAATCTTGATAATTCTATGCCTCGAGTCGGCGGTATTGGAAGCAATAACAAAGAATCGCAGCCTGTTCTCGTATAAAATGTACTTGTTGAATGCTGCTGAGCGTTGTACTGTGGGTGATGGCTCGTTCATGATGAATATCACCGCAGTCTTTCCGCATTAAGTCCTCCAGAGAGCAACGCTCACAGACTCGTTGATTCGGTGCTGGCAGTCGTAACGGAGGTGACGGTTAGAGAACGAGCGGGACGAGCGCGTTACCACCCGTTTGCGTGACCCTCATGACCGTGACGCTGCGGTAGTCGCACGTGATTCAGAGGCAGGACGAATCGGACCGAATGAGCTGAATAACCCACACAAACGACCCAGAACACGATACTTACTTCTATCTGTCCACGGCTAGTAAGTTGCATACTTAATCACTGTTACACGGTTTGCTCGATAATCCATGGACGCTTCAACACCCACTTTCAACCAGTTGCCGTTTCACACGAACTTCAAGTTGTTGAAGTAGGTAGTTCCACACCATACTTATCTTGTACTTATCATTGCACGAAAATGATCGGCAACTGTCACGATTCATGTGCTATTAATTACTCATCAGAACTGGTGCAGATCGTGATTGATCAAGATGTTATGCCCTTTGAATGATACAAGTCCGTTTGACTAGGGACGCGAGTCTATTGCAAACATCTTGACAAAGACAATATATTTTTAGGTATAGCCGCATTCAAGCCCGTCATTCCAATAATGCGCCTTCAACAGTAAATATACGGAGAAAAAAACAATCCCGCCTAATAGTAGTGTAGCAAAGTGTTAGACTGGAAATGCACTCACAAGTCTACAGTCCACATGTCCTAGTTCAAGTTTGTTCATTTCGACCTTGCGTTCAAACAGCATAAAATTGTAAAGATAATCCTCCATATCCCCGTAAGCTGGCCATTGACCATCGAAAGATTCTGCATGTATCAAGTGTGAATAGTACCGTTCGACGTATATTCCAAATCGGACTGTGGAAAACAGCGAACGTCTAGCGAGGCTATGATCCAGCTTTTTCCGACAGATCTGTATCGAGGGGGCCGACGACGACCTCGGTATTTATATCCTCCACACTGGTTGGAAGCATCTCGAAGAACCGATACCACAGCAAGAGAAGGCTATCGTTGCAGAGTGTCAATTGAACATGACACATGAAAAAAACGAAAGCTGGTTAAGGTATCACGATGGCATCTCAGCCGCCTCAAATCGATGGGATTCCCAACGGCTATGGGGAAATGTCAGAAAATGCAGAAAGAATAGAAGACGACCCAACGTACGGCACTTCCGACATGCAAGGCGTAATGCCAAACTCTCCAAAGAAGACTCGGAGTCGACAAGAAATAAGAGACACTACATTGAATGCCAGGATGTTGAGAACGGGTAGGCCACTTAGAGATATCGTAGACGAGAACAGATGCTCGACGATGGGGATAGCTAACTGAGACTCCAGCACGGAGGGACGACTCCGATTGTCAGATGGAGCCAGATAGTTCAGAGAACCGACGTCCTCCACAGTTATTCCAGAAATTAACAGTGTCGAGCTGTTCGAAGGTGTATCACTTCGTACCCTCCAAAACGAGATGTTGGACATTGGAGATTGAGTGAGCCGAGTTAAATGAGTCGACGTTGAGCTGGCTCGGTGAAAAAAAAAAATAAGCCGTTGAAAGAGTCACGGAAGAGAGGGAAACATGCACAGATCATTGCAGACACCGGTAATCCAATCAGGCAGTGAATCGATGTTGACACATACTGTGAAGCCATTATAGCATCACGAAACTTGAGACAGCTGTCGACTTGATGATGACAATGAAGAATTTTCACAGTCATAACGAGGAGCCTCAGGCTGTGCCAACTGAGAGGAGGAAAGGAGGACAGAGTTAACGAACTGCCAGGTTTCTAGAGAGCGAGAACGAACGAAGGGGGTCAAAATTACCCCTAGTGTATCTCGATGGACGGCCACAACGGGTGACGGTATTTGGCAAGACTTAGCCGACTAGACCGTCGTCGACGAACTTGGGCAAGTCTTGCTTATACCGGTACATCGGGCCGTTCCACGTGGATGGAGGTGCGGTCCCGACACACATCCGACACCTCTCCGCCTTCGTCCACGCAACGCCCACGATGTCACGGCTCGGGTCCCACAATCTCATACGTACAAATCTGCTCGAATTTTCTTCATGATCTTGCCTATGTCAGTGTGCTGAATCGGGGCCATTCCATTGAACGCGGTGGGTGATTTGGGGTGATGAATATTTTAGCTTTAACGTTATCGTGTTTATGGTCGAGGACCAAGTGCTTGGTTGAAATCTTAATTTCAGGGCTAATGACTCCGGTTCCTTCTAGTTGGAGTGTATTAAACGACGTCGGCTTGGGAAATCACCTTACCACTTACTGCATCCTGGCATCACATCACGCAGGTAGAACCAAGAGACGGAAATTTCTCGAGGTACACAAGGTAAGCACTTCATAGAAGAAATTTGCAATTGGACACCAAGGCACCGACAGGCGAGCCACAGCCATCGGACCGACGAGCCACGGTCCCTTTATCCCTTTTAAGTCAATTTTAAGTTCCAAGCAGGTAAAGTTCATGCAAAGTTCATGTGGTCTAGGTAAGTAGCCGTGCTCGCTTGGACAAACGACTATCCTTACGCGAGTCTTTTTGTTTCTTTTTTTTTCTTCACAAGGGCGCTCATGGAATTTAGTTGTTGCTGCCGCGCAGCTACATAGCCGCCGGTTAGTAATAAAAGTTTCAGAATGATACACGCGTCCCAAAGGCGCGAGCGCAGCTAGTGGCGCTATTTCCGAGTCGGAGGTATACGCAATGGGCGGCATCTGGTGCTGGTCGTCGTTCTTATACCACAATAAATTGGAAAACTAAGCATCTACCCTGACAATGAACCGCCTTGGCATCGTCCTCAGCGCCATCCATACAAACCCTCGTAGCACAATACTCCTTGGTGTTATTGGGCTCTCCGTCCCCTGGTTCCTCGAAGACTACCATCGATGGCTCAGGCTCGGGAAATCCGCCTTGCCGTACAACCCCATGGGCTGGCTACTCGCCGTCTCGCTCAAACCATTTGGCCGCGAAACGCTTTCCACCATCGAATACTCTCAGGACCCGAACGACGCCGCCTGGCTCGACCCCGCCACGATTCCTGAACGCCGGGGCTCGAGACCGTTTACGGGATGGCATTTTGCACCCCACAGACAACTGGATCGGATCCCCGACGATCTTACCCGCAAGGTCAGAGTCAGGGTCACCGGCTATTTCTTCGATTTTCATTTAACGCGTCCCTCGGTAGAAACTCGAAGCGGTATTCGCGAAGCACGCGGAGGCTAACCAGGGCGTGGTCGAAATATATACGTCGCGTCATGAGAGATTAGGCGATGGAATGCATCTTCGTTCCTCTGTCCCTGCGCCACACGGTCCGGCGTTACAAGCACAGCTTGAGATAGGTCATATTCATTCCCAGGACTCTTCAATGCATTTCATGCTGTCGCCTAGAGACTGTCAACTCGGTGAGTACCGTCTGCAATTAGGTGGCGTCCGTATTCACTGGTATGTTCCCGATCAGTTATTGAACAGGGCTGGGGAGAGAGACACCCTCTTAGTGGAGTAAACAATTGGATCCCGATGCCAAAGGAATATCTGTTGATCTATGCCCCGCGAAACGACGAAGAGCTTGCTGTCATAGAATATATAATGATGGCCAGCATTGGATACATGTCGAATAGTCAAAATGCGATTGAAAGTCTATGAATCAATATGAATCGTAGTTATTTAATTTATATCATCTGCTGGTAATAGTCTAATCAAGCTGCCAAAAAGGTGTCCGTGTCGTGGACCTAATACACGTGCGTATAAATTAGACGAGGGCATATTAACACCGTTCCCACATTTTCACCGAATCACTGAAACAAAGTTTCGTTCAGCAGGGAAAAACAAGGGACACGGAAAAAGGCACATACATCACAAAGGCGCGCTGTTCCACGTCCTCCGGCCAGGTCGCATACCAAGTGTCTTTCTTGTTGTAAAAGTCCCTCATCGCAGCTGATCCCATCAATCAGTCAATGTAAATCATTTATCCAGCCAGGCCCATCACTCACTCGAGGACCCATCTAGCCACGGCTTGTCACCATACCCGTCATTAAACCATCCGTTTGTCCCACCAATAGCAATGTCCAATATGAGATAGAACCCTATCAAAAATATATGGTCAGCAGGCTGCGCCAAGTAAGTCGAGAGAAGCCTACTTTGATCAAACGGTGCCGATGTAGATCCATTTACCCACGGGTTCTGTAGCGCGATGGTCTCAGATCCGTTCGTGGTAGTCGACGGAAATTCTCCGAGGTCCCAGAAGGATTCTTTTATACTCATCTGGAACATCTTGTGCAAACGAGAGTCGACGTAAATCCGACTGGAGGAGGAAGTCAGGAACCTGATAGCTGGGTAAGGACTCGAACGTACATGAATTTGTCGGTCCATTCAATGGAATATGTATGGAAATCGTCCGCGTAGCTACCTCGTCGGAGGGTCCACCATCCGTAAGTCTTGGCCACAGCATTAAACCAGGAGACCGGACCCCAGTTGAGCGAGCCGCGAACATAGTTGGATCCCCTAGCAGGCGACGTTAACGAATGTAACAAGGAAACAAGGAGGAAAGGCTCATACTGTCTAGGATATGAAATGCCGTTTCCTCGAGATTCCATGATGTCGATTTCGCCTGGAAGATTAAGGATGAGACGTAAAGTAGAGTAAAACGAAGCCAGTTACTCACCGCTTAGAGGCCACATTCCGTATGCATTGTCAACGGGAAGCATCCAAATCGCAGGCCACATCTGTCCCAGCAGTTAGTATGTAGAAAGGCACGAAGCGAAGGGGAGATACGGACCCAGTCCCTGAGGAGCCTATCAGTCTTCGATACAGCACGACAAAAGTGAAAACTTACCCAGTTGGAATCTTAGCCCTGACCTCGACCTTTCCGTACCGGATATTAGCGCTACTCCTCGTACTCAATCTCGCACTCTGAACAGGGTTTATGATTTGTCCTGTCGTAGCGTTGCTTACGGCCGAACAGGCAGCGAAGTAGGATTTGGCATCGAAACTCTGGTCACTACCAATTGCAGTGGTACCTGTGGTCGTCGACGAGGTCGACGAGTCGGTGTAAGACTGTCCCTGAGTGATGTTGTACGTGCAATCGGTAATATTGAAAACGTGTCCATCGAGTATCGCATCCCTGCCAATGCTGTCCTCAGTCAGCGTGGGGAGGATGTACAGGCGATTGTTCGAAACAAAAGAATTATTAAGCGAAGAAGTAGTCATTTCGAATTGGCCGTTCCTAAAGGATACGAACGTCTCGATTAGAAGCGGCACGGATGAGAAAGAAGGTGCTTACCCGAAGCCACTCATATCGACCTCTCGGAAGAAGACACCGTTGTCACCAAAGACGTCATTTCCGCTTGAGAAATCCTCATCAAGGACCGAGCACAGGTTACCGGTCATAACGGGAAGAGATTTGTAGTCAAAGTAGATCTTCAGGGCACTGGCGACAATTCCTAGGAATGCCACACCGTAGGTCGCGAAGTACGCAACAGTAGCACGACTGTCCTTTTTCTCCACCCATGGCTTCTCGAGAAGATCGCTACTGGTGAGCCTGGTTGACTTGGGACGTTCCCTCGTCACCTTCGTGGGGGGAGGGGTATGGTACAGAGTGAGGGGCCGTGAAGGAGGGGAGGTGAACGCCTCCCGCGAACGTGTAAGATAGCTGGCCCTCGGAGATTCGGACGTAGGCGGGCGGCTACCTAAATACGACGAGGTACGATGCAAATCAGCCACGCTTGTGGCGACCGACGTAATGCCGCTCCTCGGTGCAGTGTCTGGGAACGGATACTGAGTCGGGATAAATCCCGGTGTCTGCATAGGCGACTCTGTGGGGGTACTGAAGCTAAGCACGCTGGCTGGTGGTGAGAAGGGGTTCCTCGCCGTCGACTGGGTGAAACTGTTGGTGCGAGGCGTCTGAGGGGGTGAGTCCATCGGTCCAGGACGGTTATTAAAGTGCGAACGGTAGGGAGTTGGCACCTCAGGGAGCGTGTCATTTTCCTCACCATCAGACTCGATGATGAAGTGCGCATGGGCACGAGGTGCTGTCGCATCGTCGTTAGGTCCAACGAAGGGTGAAGACGATGGGGGTTGTGCTGAAGGAGGCATCGTCGGCTGGGGTCCGAAGCTTCAAAAGTCCTTTGACGTTTACGATTCGTTATAAAACCACGGGAAAGCGGACGCCTAGGTCCGCATCGACACTTCTATTCGAACTTTTCCATCCAGGTCGTGCCAACATCAGCCCCGATGAGCATGTTGATGATCTCGTTCCTCGAAGGAACTGATCTCACCTGTGTACGTATACCCATGCCCTGTCAGTGCAGCTTGATGGAGATTCGAAGACGTCGGCATACATGGTGTAACGCCGTCATCTGATTGAATTAGATGGTGATGACTCTTTTATGACCAAAATTCACACGGAACGTTCGGAGCGCTCCCGGTCGGACTAGGGAGCTACGGTGTGATTTTTCGAAGATACGTCCAACTCAGTGAAAAGCTCTATGACCGGAAATTTGACTCCAAGAGTCACCGTGGTGCAAATCCGGTCCGGTCATTCCTGCCTGACGTAAGGGTCGGAGATATTGTTGCCCCAACACGGATATGTAGATCAGTTAACTTGATGCCAATTTGCGATTCAAGGAGATAAAGGCCCGTTTATCGCGACAGACAAAAGTTATTTGGCCTAGCCGGATTCTCGAGTATGTCGTCTCAGGTATACCGAGAATTCGCTCTACCGCCATCCGAAACACAACTAGTCACAGTCGTTTAAAGTGCACGCATAACAAAATGTTCGTCTAGAACCGTTGATGTCGGAGCCAGGCGGGCATTTCTTTGTTAGGGTCGGCATAATAGGTCACTGTTATGCAGATGATGCAGATAAGTCGCCAGAGAACAAGCTCCACAATGAAAAGTACTAAGTGCATCCGCTGTCTTGCCAGTACTACTAAGCAGTGACTGCTGCTAGCTGTTCTCAATTATCCATTATCGGGCACTGCCCTGGCATCAGTGACAGAGGTCAGAATCCAGGTGCACTGGGCATCAATAATCTATAATGAAGTGAAGAACGGAATCGGGCCATGTGGGACACATGGGAAAACCCGCCGGAACGAGGATTACATGTCGTCCTCCGAGGCCAGATAGATTCACGGTCGGAAGAAACGTCAACTAAAGGCCAAAAAAATCAAAGACGTGCTTACTGCGGGTGCGCATATGGCTGTGATGGTATATAGAAAGTTATTGGGCGCGACTGCTTCCTACCCCATTTGTCCAAGGCGCGGATAGGGGCAGTTGAATCGCTGAAAATGTCAAACGGCGAACTAAGCTCAGCCTGAGTGAATTGGAGAGATAGGAAATTGTAGCCGCGGTATCTTCATGGGAATGGTGACAGTAGCGAAGGCAGATAACACATGAGGCCCCGATAGCAAGCATCTTGTCAAAAATAGCTGATAATCTGTTGAGTTGAGTAGAGCGAGCAGCGGTCCAACGGCCAATTGATTCGCTGCCGATGTCTCTGCACACCTTCCCGCTAATGATAGATAGGGCGTTGAATGGAGACGGCACCAATGACGCTAGTGTATGAGTCTTACCCGGAACTAGGGATATCAAAGAGAAGATTGAGAAGATTGCAGTTGTCACGCAGATCCTGGAATCAAGAGAGGAAAATTAATATGGCACCAGCGTCTAGTTCTAGGGGAACAAACGTTGCATTGACAATCGTGTGTAAAGAACCTGAAGCAAGGATGCGGGAAGCGCCCCATGTAGGTACCGGGCTAATGAATAAGAATAGGTGAAGGGTTGGGAAGTTCCACTGAGAGCATCAAATTCGAGAAGAAACTTTCTGAAAAGATAGGGACTTAGTTAGCTCAGTATAGTAAACAAGACGACACGTTCCGGGAGCGGATACCGCCTCGAGAAGTTACTCACTTACGCATATGCGTTGTATACGGATGAAATGATGCTAAGTTGGGCTGTAAGAATTGCGATATCAGTGGCACAACTTGTTTTCTGGATCAACCAGCGTCGCTTCTGCCTTATCATTGTGTATCGACGGCGGAATCGAAAGACCTGCCGTCCGCAATAGCCGCGACAGATAATCAAGCTCTACGAGTACGGCATCTGGTTGAGGGATACACATCGATCATGATCAGAGTGGCGCCAGACTGAATAAACGTGAACTATTGCACAAATTTAGCTAGCCAAGGGTAAGAGGGGCTTTTACGGAAGTATCAGGATGATACAGATAGTAAGATATGTATCGTCTGGATACACAGATCATAGTATGCGCACGGTTGCCGTACGCAGGTAGTCAGTTGCCGCCGATAGTCGGTTGCCTTCGGTCGAATCTCGAGGAAGACTGGGGGCTCGCATTTGGCCGTACTGAGCACAGCCATATGATGTAGGTGTTGGTGAGTCTTCGCCAAGTGCGTCGTCGTGGAGCGATCGCGCGATCGATTGATCACCCCATTTTGGAGAGAAAGCAAACAAGTGCAATCAAACGACAATATGTTTTTTTCCATTCTCCACTTTGTCATTTCTTCCAGATCATCCAGACTCCAAGGGCGTTGCGGAGCGCCGAGCCTGCAGATGTTCGGCTCCAAACACGGCGCGAGGATTTAATCGACGCGACACGAAGGCCTCATTGTAGCCACCGTTCGCAATTCGATAATCGAGCGCTCGACGATAATGATTCTCGTACTTGGTCCTGATTGTTTGAATTTGACGAACCAAATGTAGTGCCTGCAGCTATTGAAGGGCTAAACGGTGACAGACTTCTTGACGCAAGAAGGCTGGGTGTCCGCAGAAATGTTGTGACCGCTCTCTTTCCACTTTTTTCCCATGGTGGGATGGGCCGGTGGATTCGATCAGGATGGCTAGGTACAGTCGTGCATGCGGTCGTATCGTAGATTCGTACCTGGCTTTTTTTGTGCCGTCTGATGCTTGTGGATCGGCCTGTCACTACTTTTCCTGTCACTGCGATGGGCTCTTCCGTCTTCTCAGCCGTAATCACGGCTTGGTGAATTATCCCTGCACTGCTCCAAAGCCTGATCGGCCTTTAAAGACTTCATCCCTTCGCGGAATCGATTCTTTCAGTTGCTGCTCCTCCGGTTTTGCTTCACTCACTTTCTTTTACCTTCCCCTCACGTCTTGGGTATCATGGACTACGATAACTATGATGCCGTCCTTCATTATGTTTGGGGTCGTGTAAGTTCTCGCTATTACATATCCCCGTCCACCTCCCCCATTATTCTTACTTTCTTGTTAACCTTAACTTTTTTCTAGACGCAAGGAGACGCTTGGTTCAAGCCCTCAGAAGAAAATGTAGCAGCCGGTGTCTGTCTCCGTGTCGCGCCAGGCCAATTCCGCGTGTTTCCGTACGAAAACCGCTATCTGGCGCCATTCGAAGCAGCCGTCCGTGTCCTCAACCCCCTCATCGCTGTCAAAGTCAGGAGCGCCGCCGTAAATGCCGCCCTGTCCACTGTGTACGTCCTGGAATGATTAACTGCTCTCTTGGCTCACATGTCGCATTAGGGCCGAAGATGCTGTGTGCATGTACCTCGATTCCGACACACGAATTCAAGTACTAGATACAATGAACCATCTGGTCCGCGCGGACAAGGAACAGTGCGGTGCCTTTCTGGTGTGTTGTACCTTCGCCCTTGAATCAATTGATGTCTAATATGATTCGATTATAGCGTGATGAGCGTGTCCTGGTCGTGTGGTCCGACGACCTCGACAATATTATTCCTTTGTGTTCGGATTTCGAAGAGAAATTGATGAAGCTTGTCTGGCGGTCCCGCGGAACCATCGCTTCGTCAATTACAGGAACGTCTGCCGCCCCATCGACTACTGCATCCGACGACAATCTCAATGCCGGAACCAAAGCCGCCGAAGCTGCTGCCGTGGCCTCGGAGGCTGTTGCTGTTGCTGTTCTCAATGAACGAGAGAAACAGCCTGGACAAAAAACGTCGACTGGTTTCTGGAGCTGGAAATTGTCTGGCAAGTCGAAGACAGCGGACCATTCAGATACAGAAAAGGGTTCGCGTAAGTCTGCTCGACCTATTCGACTCTTTGGGCCTGTATATGGAGGTCTTGGTGCGGGACTGTCTCTGTGTGAGTTATTTGTGCCTTTTTAATTTACTTTCGGTCGTTCCTGACATTATTGGGATTAGACTTTATTGGAAGCGGTATTTCGACTATGGTTTCCGAGGCCCGGCTTGACGGAGACTACACGAGATTTGCATTGCTCGCCGCAAGTCCGTTTCTCATATGTGTGTCGCTGGTAATTTGCTTCTTTAAAACTTCAATTCAATACCTAATTTATATTTTTCCAGTTCTTCGCCCTTCAAATCATCACGAATATCAGTTTCGCGTAAGTATTCCCGTTCTATTATTAATAACTCTCAAGTGACCCTTTCCTCAGTCTTGGCCCCGTTGCGCAATACCATGAAAACTCTCGCTATTACTCTGCCGTCGTACCCGAACCTAATCCGGAACTAGACGCGAAGCTCCCTCACGTCACAGTTGAGATGCCAGTCTACAAGGAAAGTTTGGAGGAGACCATGTGAGCCACTAGAACTTGCGTCTCAGATTTAGTCTTCTGATCCGGCCTGTCTTCCTTAGTGCTCCCTCGGTAATGTCCCTAAAGAAGGCCATGCAGACCTACGCTCGTCAGGGAGGCACCTCCGCTATTTTTATTCATGATGATGGTATTCAGCTTATCAACGAAGCCGAGAGGGAGAAGCGAATAGCGTTTTATGCTAATCACAACATTGGCTGGGTTGGGCGTCCCGGACACTCGAGTGAACCTGATGGTTTCAAACGAGCAGGTCGCTTCAAGAAGGCATCGAACATGAACTATGGATTGGCTCTCTCTCTTAAGCTAGAGGAGAAGCTCGCCGAGCTCGAGGCTTCGGAAAAGGTGGGGACCGGCTCAGATGATGATCATGAATGTTTGGAGGACAAAGCACTCAAGCTTGCGATCGAGGACATCTACGAAGCGAACGGTAAACGGTGGAAGCCTTGGGCCTCTAATGGCAAATCATGCAGAATGGGCGATGTCATTTTGATCGTGGACTCCGACACTATTGTTCCCGAGGTACGTCGTGACATGTTTTGCGGCGCTTGATAGGGGCGTTGACGATCTTTATTCTTTCTCCTCCAGGATTGCTTCAGAGATGCCGCACGAGAGCTGGCTGAGTGTCCCGAGGTCGCCATCATCCAGCATGAGTCAGGTGAGCGAGAGCCTTTCTCCGAAGCCGAGCTGGGTGTCTGACGGTTTCTCCTTTTCACAGATGTTATGCAGGTCGCACACCATTACTTCGAGAACGGAATCACACATTTCACGCGCCGAGTCAACAGGTGTATTTCCATGGCCTGCGCAAACGGCGAAGTGGCCCCGTTCGTGGGACACAACGCCTTCTTGAGGTGGTCTGCGATCCAAGATGCGGCTTTCGTCGACGAAGATGATGGCGTCAAGAAGATTTGGTCGGAAAGCAACGTCTCCGAAGACTTTGACATGGCGCTTCGCCTCCAGGTACGCCCGGACCCGTTGTCTGGTTTTTTCTATTGTTAGTTCGCGAACTGAGATCATGCAGTTGAAAGGATACGTCATCCGATGGGCAACATATTCTGAGAACGGTTTCAAAGAGGGTGTCTCGCTTACTGTCGATGATGAACTCAACCGCTGGCAGAAATATTCTTATGGTACGTGCCTTGATGCACCTTCCCGATGTCCGGATTGTTATATTCATTCACGCCTTCACATCTTTGTTCTGACAGGTTGTAACGAACTGTTGTTCAACCCGCTGGCATCTTGGTGGCGACTTGGTCCTATCACCAAGCAGTTGCGCACATTCATCTGGTCAGCTGCACCGCCCCATTACAAGATCAGTATGATGGCGTATATGTTTTCCTACTATGGAATTGCGGCCTCGGCGATGTTGTCGGTGCTCAACTACCTCCTTCTTGGCTGGGCTCTCGACGTCGACGGATATTACATGCACAGTTTCGAAATTTGGTTGGCTTGTACTGTTGTCTTCCCAGGCGCCGGAAATATTGGGTACACGTTACTGGAGTACCGTCTTGGGAAGAGGAGCATCTTGTCCTCCTTCCTCGAGAATATTACCTGGATACCATTCTTGTAAGCCAACACCACTTCTAACTTGTTAGTTCCTGACTGATATTCTGTTTGATGCAGCTTTTTCTTCTTCGGAGGCCTCAGCATCCATCTCTCTGTGGCATTACTCGCTCATCTGTTCTCTTATAATATTACATGGGGTGCCACTGCGAAGGTTAGTCACGAATACTTTGTATGAATCAGTCGGTATTGACGGTGACCATAGGAAGTTGAACGATCTAACTTCTTCCTTGAAGTTCCCAAGATCTGGAAGCGCTACTGGCCCGTTATCCTTCTGTCGCTCATTGGTATTGGTGCGATGATCGTTCTATCTCTATCATTTATTCCGGAAGGCTGGCGTATTCCGGGGACTTCTTGGGCTGTAATCTTCCCTCTTGCGTGAGTGCTCCGGTCGGACACTTATCGTCATATTTTGTTGCTCATATCATCTTTTCTAGCATTGTGATCTCAGGGCATCTTCTATTCCCTGTGAGTACTTCGTTGAACAGGATGTCGTGCATCGTACTAATCTAGGCCCTTCAGGTCGTTCTCAACCCGTGGCTTATGATTTTTGCATACTAAGCTACTCCCACAAATGGCTGGATGGCAACGATATACCGCAACTTATATTACTATTGGTTAGACGATTTTGGACTCCCCGTGTCGATAGACTTATTATCAGCTTTATCTATAATCACAAGTGTACAGTACTACATACAGTAGGCTCCGGTATCTTCTTGTTTGTGCGCTCATTATAGCTTGCCTTCTTTTCTTTCACTCTCTTTGCGCACATACCCTATCCTACAGATTTATTTGGATATCCAGAAGCATAACGTGGACACTGGTACACGCAGAATGAATTTTAGATGTTTTGTGTTTTTACCATCAATATATTTTATGGATGCGATGGTCATATTTTGTGAAAAACCTTTGAGATGAGTGAGTCGACGCGAATTCATTCAGGTATTTGATTATCACGCCGCCCAAAGCGCAGTTTGGCTTCACGAAGGCGAAGCAGCACTGATAGGCGCTTGGCAGATCAAGTATTCGATGACGCATAACTAGCGTCCTCTGCAGATTCGCCACGACGCCGCCGCAAGAGACGTATCGGTGATGCGTCGCTTCGTAGCTTCGCTTCTGAGTACCTTTCTTCTCACCGTCCTCCTTCGCTCCCACTTTCAACCGCCTCCGCCGCACAATAACTCGGTTTCGAGTTCCGAAGCGACGTTCGGGTTCATCAAAGTCGGGATACTTGGTAAATCCGTTTATAACTCTAACGCAGATCTGTCAGGAAGGGGATAACCACTTTGAGGCCCTCGTGCCGGCAGAGTAACCGGCGTTGATCCTTTCTTGTTTCACTATTGTTTCGCAAGATGAACTGCTTCTCCACAATGGAAGACACCCCCCCTCCCTCGGGTTCAAGATCTCAAGCGACGTCGCGTAAGGGAACGAAGTAGGTATGACATGCTGAATTTCTGCGGAGGTCGGACCCTCCTAGTAGCATCTTTGCCACGCATCTTCCCACTACATCAAAGCGTACTGGAGTTAGAAACCTCTCAAATGACTGTTTCATGAATCATCTGCCATCCGTCGTGTCGCTCCGACCATTGTGGCGCGTCTTGTCGAGGCGTTTGTGACCAGAAGTAGGATCCAGTGTGAGTTCGCAAAACGTAATATCATTTGGCGGTCTCGTGTTCACTGCGAGACGCAACGAATGTTTCACGCCATCAAAGAGTCTTCGCCGACTGCATAAGGTCAGATAACTTGCCAACTGCACATAGACATAGAAGAGGGCACGGAACTTGTACCTTTCTCTTCGATACATCTATCTCCTTGTCACTGTACAGGACTTATCTGATCTGTGCAAATATAACCACTTGCTTCTTGTTCCTGCAAGACGCCTCGTTGAAATGAACGCTTCTCTCGCCGTCGATGGGTAGCGGAGGCTCGTGCATACCGCAAGTTCAGTATGACGGCATAACGCACCGAAGATGAGTTGCTGCCTGGGAGATCCTCCCATCGTCAAGCAGAGCGAAGGTGGAGTCCATCCAGTACGGGTTTATACAACATCCCGATACTGTATCTCCAACTTTAGAGCTTAACTTTAAACATCCAAGGACGCACATCCGTCGTCGTGGGCGGGGATCGTCGGCACTACCGCCAATAGAACTTCCCATTGAAGTTTCTCTGATAATCGAACATTTCCAGACACAGCCGACATCGTTTACGTTGAACGAGTGACCGCCTTTCTGGCGTTCCATTTCACAGCGCCCCAGTGCGCATCTTTGAGGGACTGAGAGATGCTCGCTTGAGTTTCCATCAGTCGTCCGAGACCCGCGACAAGGAAAAGAAGGACATATGTGACTATTGGATAGACGTACAAATTATGCTCATATCGTGTTGGTCGGTATGAGACTTCATTTGTCACAATACATCTCGCCACGACGTTTGTTTCAGTAGACAGTACCCCAATCGTCTTCTTCATCAGATTCGCTAGGAAGGCGATCAAAATAAGTTAAAGCCACAGAATTTATGTTTACCTGTCGCCGAAATCTTTGGTGAAAGAAAGAGCCCCCTTCTGGACGAGGCGAGGCATGGAGTCTCTGATGACATTCTCTGTCACGTCCAATATTCTTGATATTTCTCCAAGAGGGGAATCCTCGCCCCCCATTAAACGGATCATTAATCTCCGGAGTGGATGACTTTCATCTCCCAGAACTGAATCGAGTTTCGCCCAAGCCTCTTTACCCGCGGTGGAAGAACACTGGGTGCTCTTGTCATCGAGATATAGCTGTATTCTTAGAGACTCCAGACGAGTCGGGACATTACGCGATGGTCTGAGCGCGTTCGTCCACCACCCGAGGATAGGAAGCGGATTGACTTCCAATATATCTGGGAAATCTCCTAGGTCCACGGATAGTGCACGCAGGTGAGACAAAGGAAGATCGAAGGGAGGAGGGGTGCGGCCATCGATGCATGCTTGCATGAACAAGGCTGAGACGCTGATTAGCGTGTCGCGATCACGATTGAGGTCTATGATTCTTTTCAACAGCGAAAGGTTCTCTACGCTCAAATGGTCATAAGGATCGCCGTCGAATTGCATATGCATGGTGAGATGTTCAAGCCCGCTGATACACACGGGTGGAGTGGAGTAGGTAAGGATCGTGTCCAGTAGACGTCGGGAACCCGGTGTACATGTAATCATGAGATGTCGAAGGGAAGGAATGGTAGAGGGATCATCGTCATCACGAAGGGGGGCGTCAGGCTGGTCGCCTGTAAGAATAAGATTGCCAGATATTGACAACGTATGGAGGTGATGACAACTGCGAAGGAACGAACATAACTCCTGGGTATCGTCAACCGTTAAATCCTCAAGTGCTAGGGTCTTCAATCTGTATGAGCAAAGCCTGACTCTAACTCCCATGGAAAGATCACGGAATGACATGTTCTCCAACGACAGAGATTCGAGGTTAACTAGGGTTTTAATGATGGGCATGAAATGCTCATCCGCCGTGACACT
Organism: Armillaria cepistipes; assembly: GCA_900157415.1. Taxonomy (NCBI): domain Eukaryota; kingdom Fungi; phylum Basidiomycota; class Agaricomycetes; order Agaricales; family Physalacriaceae; genus Armillaria; species Armillaria cepistipes. Next base: position 210,445 of record FTRY01000033.1, read on the forward strand.
CCAGCTTGAAATTTTCTGTAAGTACAGGCGCTTTACGCAATAGGATATTTCTGGAGATTCCGTGCAAATAGCATGGAATCCTCGGATATCATCTGCATTGTCGAAGGCAATGCCAGAGAATATTCGCCTGCGCGACGGGGAAAGGAAGGAGCGGCAGGCCAGAGAACAAGCAAGCAAAGAGCTGATGTCTTCTTCGAGTTCGTCGATGATCATGTCCGTCAGCTCTTGGGGTAGAGGAAACCCTGGTACTGATAAGGCCGATAAAGTCATCGAAATTCTATCTATACGTAAGTGATTTCGCATAATGATTCACTGGAGTCAATAGAGTTACTTACCAACGTTCCAGCAGCACTTTTATACAAGTTGGATACTTCGAGTACTGGCAAAATCCTCTCAGTTCGACGTTTTGACAAATGGAGTTCAAAAAGATTACCAAAATGCGTCATGGTAACATGAAATCACGTGAAGTGACGTCGCCCAAAATTCTTGCTTTTCCATTGCCAACCACGTTCGCGACGACAGCGCTGATCCTACTTTGCCTGGAAATGGAAACAATTGAGCAGATATGGCTGCCGTGCGCGTCTCTTTCCTTCCACCACCATGATTGGCGACCGCAAGCGCTTCATTTCGCATGAATGGCCTCGCGATCCCCATGGACAAGTTCTTCCAGAACCACCACCGAAAGGCGTTCGTACGCCCAACGATATCCCTTGGGGACATACAATGGATGATTTCTACTGGTACGTAAACCGATTTTGCTCCATGGATTGAACTCAATGACTCGTAGGATTCGTCGTCTGCCCGACTCGGATGTAAAGCCGATTTGGACTCGAAGCATGTTGGATGAATTCGGCGAGAACTTTGGTGACGAACCTACGGTAACACGAGTTGAACCGCGCCGCTTGAGACCATGGCCGCTGCTCAAGGTCCCGAACGATGACTCTCTATTTGGATTGGTAGATGAGATGTGCAATGGAGATCCTTCTCTCAAGCCGCGACCTTTCGATGGTACGTCAACCTTGCCGTTCTTAATTGTCCTTAGTGACACGTTCCTAGCGGTCAAGGACGCTCATCCGTTCGCAGGTTTTGAGTCCTCGGAGAAAATGGTAGAATTACCCGTAGAGTCGACACTGGCAAACGGTGATGTAGCTATCTCAAATGGAGAATCCGTCGTCGAAGGAGCTGTAAAATTGAGTGACAAGCATCATCTACTAACGGGTAAGAAGAGTCTATTATCACATTGACATGAATTTAACGACCAAAGCAGAAACCGATGCCAAGGACGATCATACGGGTGTGCGCAAAAGTGAGGAATTTGCTGGAATTTGTTCCTGTCAGTCTTCATGTCTAACTTTGGTGATAGTTTTAGTCCAGACTGATGGTATAGCGAGTGACGCTATGTCAGTCGACAATATTAACGTAGAAAGTAAGGCTAGTGACGTACAGAGTTTGCCAACCGGTAGCAAAGGTGTATTGTCACCGCCACCTCTTCTTACAGGAGTTACAAAGACGGAGAACGACGCCTTCAAAGGTGACCAGAGCTTGTTTCTGTCATCCTTACTAAGGTTGATCTGACGGGTGAAGCAGCTATGTCAGTCGAAGCATGCAATGTCGAGGGAATGAGCGGAGGTGGCCATCATCTTTCGGCAGGTTCTACAAAGAACGATGCCAAAGGCGATGGAATAGATACACCCAAAGGTGACGCGTTTGTTTCTGCCATCTTTCTGTCTAACTTTAGCGATAGCTTTTGTCCTGACTGATGATGATATGACGGGTGGCTCGGGCGAAGGATCTAACACAAAAGGAAGGACTGGAGACGGACAACTTTGTACAGGTTTGCTTCACAACCGCCTGTTCTTACCGAGACCTGACAATACAAGCAGAGGACGGCGTCCCCGAAGGTTCACAGACCTTTTTCTGTATTTTCCGGGTCTAACTTTGATGATAGTAAGCGCTGAAACTGCCATGTCGTTCGAAGAATCCAAAATACAAGGCAACATCGCAGACAGCTATACAGTGCCTATGGATGGTAAGTACGGCCGTCTATTCCGACACCAATCTGATAACGAAAACAGAGAACGATGCTAGGAGCGATGGCGCAGGCGTGCGTAAAGGTGACCAGAGTTTGTTTCCGCCATTCTGTATGTATAATTTGGACAGTAGTTCCAGTCGTCATAGAAGGAAAGGCCGGAGACCGACATAATCTGCCAACGGGTCTGTTTCCATATCTATGTCTCCTGATATAAATCTGAAGACGAAACAGATAATGGTGCAACGGACAGTGAACTCAATAAAGGTGATCAGACTGTTTCTGCCAGGTACAATATCTCACTTCGGTGATAGTTTTCGTCGAGAACGATAATACTCCGGTGGGTGACACAACTACGTCAGCCGTACAAGGGAGGGCTGGGAACATCTACGATCTGGCCATGGGTAGTAAGGACCTTCTTTACAACTGTCTCACCTGACCGAGTCTGACGATAAAAGCAGAAAACGACACTAAGATCGATAAAATAGACACTCCCACAGGTGACGAGAGTTTCTTTCCATCTTTCCATTGCTAATTCAGATGATAGTTGACGTCGAGACTGACGATGATCTAACACCAGCGGAACGACGGGCAATGGAGGTCAGTAGCATGACATTGTTCCGTTAGCATCTAAAGATCAAAAACGTAGCCCTGTTTAACTACGAACCACGAGACCATTCAGAAACTTGAGGAACGTATCCCCGAAGAATATTTTCCTGATATACTCCTCGTCAATGACCCTTCCAGTGCCACCATAAGCGGTTTTCAACTGCCTGACCGTCGGCCACGTTCGCTGATTGTACGCTATAAACGCGTGTGGCCAAAACTGGAACGCGACGGCAAGCCGGCCACGCTCTTTAACAATGACCTTGATTGCCGTTCAGCGTTCCACTGGACACCGACCAAGGAGGAGAGGTACGCTGCCAGTGCCTCTCGGCGAATTGCTACGCTCAACCTTTCGGATGCACCACGCCTCGGCAAGGGCAGTCATTCCGTCGTCCTCAAGGCTGCCCTACGCCTCCCAACGCCTCTAACGACGCAAACAGGCGACCCGTGCGTTTCTGTAGCTGCAAAAGTAGCGTTAATCAATTGTGCCGACCGGGAGTTGCTTGAGAATGAGGGGCGGATATACGATGCGTTCCCCGAGCATCTTCAGGAGAGCTACTGCGGCTACAACTTAGTAGACCCGATGGACCACCCTGTTCCCGTGGGCGCTTGCGTGCCCAAGTTCTTTGGGTATTATGTACCGGTGCAGGAGGGAAGAGAAGCGACGTGGAGGCGGAAGGCGCTGAAGAGGATCAAGGAACAGGTGGATGGAAGACGGGCACGAGAGGCGAAGCGAGAAGCCAAGAAGAGGGGTGTAGACGGGGCGGTAGAAACTGGAGAAGCTGCCGATGCAAGCGTGAAATTCGCGGAAGAAGAAGAGGAGAATGACAGTAGTGATGATGACTTCTGCTACTACGACTACGACTATACACCGCCACCACGGGTCAAAGAAGTTCGTTCCCCCATTCTCTTGCTCGAAGAGTGCGGTACGCCTATCGAACCGGAGCAGTTCTCAGAAGATGAGAGGTATTCTAGCTTCATTATGCGTGTTGCTTCTACTCCATGCTGATGGCGCATCTTCAGATCTGAATGCTTCTCACTAGTGCTCCGCCTCCACCATGCAGACTTTGTGCAAAACTCGCTCTACACACGCAACATCTTGCGACAGCCTGGTCCTCTCACTGTGCGACCGTCGGAGCGGTCGCTGAAGACTCCGAGTTTCAGGATTATTGATTTTGGGAGGGGAGCGTTCGGACCGTGGTATATAGAGAGAAAACTTGAGGTGAAGGGAGGAAGACCAGGTCCGCCAACCGTTCCGACGAGAGAAGAAATGACCAAGCTTAAAGAGGCGGAAACGGATAGGAAACTTGAAGCCAAAAACGCGATGGCGGTTGGTTGGCATGATGAAAACATGAAATACGAAACGCGGAAAGCCATGGGAACAATGGTCGTGGATTACAGGTTGTAAAGTGTTTTGTACATTAATGCACTACTGTATCATATGTCGCTAAATTGAAACAAGCACAAGTTCCTTAGAGTCTATTACGCTTTTAGTTAGATATACGGATGATATATTGCTACGAGAGATGATGTGGCACTTTTCGAAGCGGGAGAACAGTGAAAAGGAGATGGTAATATGTCGGGAAGACTGTTTCATGAATCTTCAAAGTTCTATGCCCACATTTCCAACCCTTGTGGCAAAGGACCCCATTTCACGGACACTCGTAACATTCGCATCTTGCTATAAGGCTCCCAGAGGAATCGAACCCCTGCAAATCGACCAAGAGAGCGCGAAAGAAGAAAGAAAGAAATGAGAGAAGATCGAGTCTAAGTCCAAGCAATGCAAGACAACCACGTAAGTCCCAAGAAAAGCCAAGTCCACAAAACCCAAAAACCCAAGAGTCCCAATGAAAGAAGCAAAGAAAAAGTGAAAATCAATATAAAGTCCCGAGACACCGAAAGGAAAAAATGGAGCAGCAAGACCAGGGGAAAAGTCCAAAATGCAGGACAGAACTTAAGGGAAAAGGTAGACACTGTGTCCGATATCCCAGAGAGATGAATCAAAGGTATAGTACACGAAAGGAAGAAATGAAGAGACGAGTCCAAGCAGTGACCAAACGATGAGGAAAGAAAATAAAAATAAAAATAAAAATAAAAATGACACCCAAGGAGAGAAAAATCGAAAATGGCTGAAAAATCCAGGCAATCAAGTCCGAGAGAGAGAGATGAAGCAAATCAAACCGAAGAAAGAAGAAGGAAAAGAAAAACAACGTCAAAGCACCGCAAGCAAGCAAGCAAATCATGAGAGTGTGCGAACAGGAGGAGACATGACCAAGCGATGCGCATCAGCACTCGCACGAGCCCGAGTCAGCACAGGCGGCTGCATCGCTAATTGTTGACGTGGGACGGGAGGAGGGCTTTGAAGGATCTTCGGAGACGGCTGCACAAGGAAGCTGAAATCAATACCCAAGCCTAATCCAATCGGCGAGGTGCGAGGAGGAGGCATCGTCGAAGCACAGAAAGATTGATTGACGTCCTTGACTCTTGCAGTAGAATTGACAAGTTCGGCCTCCGTGAGGAAAAACCGATCAATTTTGCTAATCTCGGCACGGAGTTCTGGGAGGGTGATACGTTTCGAAGAGCGTAAGTCGAAGACGCGGAGCAAGACCTGGTTGACGGCGGGGGTGATAGGAAAGATTTTGAGAAAATAGTCGGGATTGCAGAGGAAATAGTTGAAGCATGGATCTGAAATCTTAGCGGCGAGCCAAGGGTTTCGCCCAACCATCATATTGATGAGGACGACACCTAGAGCCCAGACGTCGCTGCTCCTGGTCGAGTAGGTCGGCGATTTAAAATCCTCGCCTAAGCATTCTACGTAGAAAACAAAGTTAGACGAATAAAATGATTGATCAGGGAGGAACTCACCAGGACTCTTATATGGCAGGGTGCCTGCCCCGCGGAACTGGTAGTCGTCTTCGCAAGTAGCTAGACCAAAGTCGGCAAGGAATACCTGCGTCCCATCTTCCGAGCAAAGGATATTCTCAGGTTTGATGTCGCGATGGAATATTTGATTGGCGTGGCAATGCAGCACAGCATCGATGACCTGAAGGAAGACCTGCTTCACCAGTGAGTCGTTGCGATAAAATAGCTTCTGTTCCCGGATGGCGTTGTGCAACTCGCCACCAGGGCAATAGTCCATGACCATGAAAATATAATCTTCCTCGATCCATGTAGATCGGTATGTGACGATATTGGGATGTCGAGAGACGGTGGCATGCGAAACGATTTCCTTGCTGACTGCTGTAGCCCTTTTAGAACCGTCAATTTCGATACATTTAACAGCGAAATAAGCAAAGTTATTGATGGCCTCGACGTCCAGGGCCTTGTACACCTGCCCGTAGTTACCAGAACCGAGCAGGTCGACGAGGATGAGGCTCCCGTTAGCGATGGACCGGCCGACGAGGTGGGGGACCCTGCTGAAAGGCATAGTATGTTCAATAGAAAAATATGTGTGCAAGAAGCAGAGATATAACACGACTTTCAAAGTCGAGGAGGTGGTGGTAGGAAGAAAAGAGTATTCTGGGGGAACTCCTATTCACGGGAACGTGATATCGTCCACGCTCTAAGACCCACAAAAATAGACGGTAGCACCGGGCCGGGACAAAATGCACTGCTTAACCCAATTTCCATTGTCTACGCATCCCAATCAACCCAAGTACGTGTATTCTTGTGCCGATCCCAATGTGGATCCACTGTTATCCATAGACCTTCGTCGCAAAGCGTCTTCAGCCACAGAATGTGCAAATTTTTCTCCCAGGGTGATCTTCGATAGAGTACCAATTGGCCACCGCGACCTTGCAAATTCAAGGATGGCGGACTGCGTTTCGTACGTCCCAATAAGATGGATGTGCTCGAGATGGGGTGTTACGTCGGGAGAGAGCGCCATTTCCCTGAAAAACTCAGACGGGATATTCACACAGCAAAGATACACATAGCGTATGCTTTGCAGAGTGCGAAGAAATTCGATTAAGCTCCTAGCGTCTCCAGGTTCCGGCCAAGCCCATTCATGGCATAAAGTCAGCCTGGTTATGACATTCGAGGGTGCTACCATGGGAAAGGCACATTGAGTCAACGTGGCTGCACACAATTCCAACGCCGTGAGGCTAGGAACTGTGAGGTGAGAGTATGTATTGGCGACTCCACTATCCGAACATCTCTGACCAATGATGCATAGCGACGAAAGTTTCGGGAGTTCGACCAAGGGGACATTTTCATCGCCTCCGCCAAGTGCCAACCACTCTAAGCTCTGCATATGCGGAAGAACGTGGACAAAGAAGAAGCTGTTCGTCAACTCTTCGCTGATGTTCAGATGTGTGATACGTGCTAGAAGCATTGGTGAAGGCCCCATGTATTCCCACGCCCTGTCTTCGAATGAATCGATACGAAGGCGGCAAAGGTCTGGCGAGGTCTCGAATATTTTAAACAAATGGTGAAGCCCCGAGGGTAAGGGCCGTTTATGCAGGGTAACAGTAAGACTTTGTAGTCTGCAGAGCGTGCCTCCGTTTCGCCGGATAGTTTCCAATTCATCACCATCGATATACATAGTGGCCGTGCGCCAATATGGTGCACTTGAGATCAGGACACAAAAGACAGGATGGTCGCATACGTTTCCACTTGTCTCAAGCTGCAGATCAAGGTCACGATCTCTCGCTCTCTCAATCTGCATACGGAGGAGACGTGCGAGGTACCGAACCGGCGGGGCACAGGAAGGAGCTTTCAACTGAATGTTGAGTTGAATGTATGACCAGAGTTTGGAACTATTGTTGGTGATATTTCGCCAGCTGCTGCAAACTCGAGATAGCGACCATGGTGCCGTTCTTGGGATGGTACGCGAATCATAGTCTCTATGAGGACGGTCTTTCCGAAAATCGACGCATATGGCGAAAATGTCATAGAGAATGTCGGCTGGCACCTTGCGCATTGCATGGAGGATAGCCTTTGCATCGGCGACATTGGCGATTGCCTGGTCCCGTTCCACTTCTAGGGCTCTCAGGAGCTGGGTTGCGACGCTGACCTTGTGATTAAACACAGCAAGCATATTTTCTCCTCCTGAAATTATAGATTTCAGGTAGGCCTGTTCAGAATCTGTAGGCGGAATATTGTGGCCCTGTAGCTCTGTGATCTTTGCATCTCGAGTTGGCTGATGAAAATCTGGGAGGAAAGACGCAAAGCTAGGATCAAAACGACCTTTATCGAATCGTGCCATTTTATAACAATGAACTGAGGTTAGTTACGGGTAGTCAGCACAAACATTAAATTAAAATTTAGATAAATACCGATGATGCAGATAAATGTTTGTTCAAAGTGGCGGGTACGGCACAGCCACATTATCTTTCGCACGTTCGGCAGGGGTTCGGACCGGTGTTGAGTCCGGCACACCAACATCTAAGAGTCCGCCTGTCTCAACACAGAACTAATTCAACTGCCATACCCTACTAAGTCGCAAACCGCCCGTCATTGCTCACCCACTTCAGGTCGAAACTTTTGGACTTTCGACATACTATCAGTCTTTCACCGTGATCTTGTGGCGAATTCAATGATGGAGACCTCCTTCAGCTGAGATCCAACGGCATGGAAGTGCTCGAGTTTCAGCTTACCTTGCACTTTGCCTCACAGACTCTTAGTGAATGGCACGGAAAGATGGTTGAATGTCTCAGTCGTGTCCTATGGAATTGATGCCCATACGAAACCTCCCAGACATATTCCTTCCACTGGAGAATAGATAGCCTCTCTTTAAGTATCTTCAGCTAAAAAGAATTACTTTGACTCGGCAAGAAACCTGCGCGGTCCATCAAACGGTGCATTGCCCTCATTAGTTGATTGGTACGGCGCGTTCGACTGCAAGCAATCTTTCTTCAATCATGGGGCACTGGACGACATCATTCATTAAGTATCACCCATTCTTCGATAGCCTCGCATAAACCTCAGTCCACTGGGACAGAGTAACTGTCCGCTTTTGATGCGCATCTAGTATCAAGGTCGATTCTGGCACTGCATCATTCTAGTCTCTTTAAACTCAAATTTTTATGTACCAGATGTTCACCATTGATAGCCTTTCTTCGAAAGCGTTCTTCCCAGAATCACCCTCTTGTGTAGAGGATCACTGATCAGCAGGCAATATCGTTGAAGTCATACCGTGAACCGTTCACTCAATTCAGCTTGTCGATACCGAACGCCCTAACGACACGTCGGCCATCGTTCTGGAACTAGAAGGTCTTGGCCGACAATGAGACGGTTAAGATATATGGTCCTGTTACTGTTACCCATGATGCGCTGCCTCGCAGTTTCCAGGTCCAGTATGGCTCAGCACCGTGACATAGCGGACCGTACCATCGTTCCTGGTTCGCTCACATAAGTGAACGTTTTCGCAGAAAGGATAATTGTTCATCGATCCCAGATGCTCAAGTAAAGAAGGTGGTCTATGAAGAATGAGCACCAAATTTCCGAAGTGGGCGAAATAAAGCAAAGATAAAAACACCGGAATAGTCGAGCAATGTGAACAGTTCGTGCTTGGAACACCTATGCTGATTCATACAAACGTGCTGCGTGTGATGACCTGGTCTTTCCCCACCCTATCTTCCCTTTCCGATTTTCTCCAAGTAGAGTTCGAAATGAAACCCAACAAATGCGTCCAAACAACCGGTGGGCGGAAGAATCTATCCAACTCTACGATCGCATTGCGGCGCAGGTCCCTCTCGATATCCTCTTGACTGAAAGGACGCGATTTATGTTCACCTTTAAATGCCTGAATCTGGAGCATTTGAAATAAGTGTCACTGCCGACCAGTTCAAGTCTGGTACGATGAAGGCTCCGTAGGTCCTTGGTATGAATTGATTGGCTGAAAAAATCAGTGTCGATTACTTGACGCAACGTGAGAAAGACGGCACGCTGGGCAGCGCAATGCTCTCTCCACTCGAAAGATGAACGACCATGAAGTATGAGAGCTTCCGAAAAAGCTCTCTTTTGAGAGGTAAGTCTGCCTGATCTGCTTCGTCGAGTAACGGGTCAAGGATAGAAGGGATGGGGATAACATCTCGTTCCAAAAAGGGCTGAGGAACCGTGGTGCGACCAGAAAAGAGATTGATCATCGCGAGTGAAAGCTGCAGCGGTATGGACAGTGAATCATCTTTTGATACGTCAAACTTGGCGAACGTTTTCAAGAGAGCGACAGCGACTTCGTTGTCGACAAGATACTTCCTCACAGCATCGCGGAAAGTCATGGCAGCAAGTATAGTGATGCTGACTGTACCGCCCACAGTGATCGTGGAGGGTGATTGAGTGAGCATGCGTACAAATTGAAGGCACAATTTCCAATTGACATTATCTTCGTTGGTACCAAAAATCGGGGGAAGTGTACGCTGCGTGCATCGTACCAGAACCGCCCAGATAGCGGGATGAAGATGAAGGGTGTCCTGGAGGAAGATATCTGTGGAACCAAGTGGAATGTCGACGGTCGCTTGGTGCCGTTCTTGGCAAATAGCCAGAATAGTTTGAAGTTCAGAAGACGCCTACTTGGGAATTTTCAGATTCGCTAGGTTGTATGTAAAGGGGGAACTGGAGAGTATTCTGGTTAAGAACAAGGATCGCAGCAATCCCTCGAGCCTGTAATGTGATCCTTCCTCTTGCTTGTGGACATGTTCCCCCGAAGCATTCGTTTCGACTAGCTCCTGCATCATGTGCAGGTATGCAGCACTGGTTATAGAATTCGAAGGTGCTATCATGGGAAAGGCACATTGAATCAACGTGGCCGCACACAGTTACAACGCTGTGAGACTAGGAACTGTGAGGTAAGAATACGTATTGGCGACTGTACTATCCGAACATCTCTGGCCAATGATGCACAGTGACGAGAATTTCGGCAGTTCGACCAAGGGGACATTTTAAACCTCTCCAACCACTCTAAGCTCTGCATATGCGGAAGGACGTGGACGAAGAAGAAGCCGTTCGGGCCGAATGTCAGGAGAGGCATGTGGATTCTTCACATTTTCATTACAAGTAGACGATTAGCCATTCATACAAAAGGGACACAGAATTGGGAAAAGGCGAGAGGAAGGAAGCTACATAGACATTCGTAGGCATAGCGCAAGAAACGAAAGATGATACACTGAGGGCAGAGGCGAAATTTAGAGACCGAGTGTGTGAAAGGGACCGAACATCGTCCAGAGAAAAAAACGCTGCTCATTTCGAAATGCTGGATGTGGCGAGAAAAGGGTCGAGATATGCAAGGGATACAGAAGAAAGGGCGGGTCCTAGACAACACGAATGAGTGAGTCTGTGATCAGTAAAGGAAAGAACTAACCTCAATCAACCCTCTTCTGAGGGACTGGCACGGTGTGTTTCATGCAGTAGTTATCGACGTTCAAGTCTTTGGTTTCGACCTTATTGCATCGTACGTTCGTGCCCTCTCGCTCAGGACATTGCTTGAAATGCTTGCCGGCGTGTTTGCAGCCACAAGTGTAGATGAAGGTTTCTTCTGTGCACACTGGAAATAAGAGTTCAGTTAACATTTAATAGAGCACTGAAAAGCGGCGCACTGGTGAAAAAGAGGCTGTAAGAATCTAATTTGACGGTGGTGGTAAGAGGCAAGTGGATCGCCGGCGACACAGATGTCTCCGCAAGCATGGACAAATACCAGCAGCCACCGAATGAAGTGAGTCGGAGTGACCCCTCGGTCCCACTCCCCCGCTCCCAGAGCATAGGCTTATGGGAGATCTTGTACCCATGCGTGCGCTCACCCTCTTATTTTCTTAACTACTTAGGTATGATTATCGATTATCATTGGCTAATTGTCCGGACTCATATTATCGCGTCCGCAATGGAAGTCTGCCAGTAGACATCACTCATATTTCACCTAGTGTTGAACAAGCAGTCTGAACTACGAGTTTCAGCTTACCTTTAAATAATTTACCTTGCGCTTAGACTCCTACCCGGGAGGATGGTTGAGCGAAGGTCCCGAAAACAAGCACTACTATGATAATGAAGTACAAAAACATCTCTTCATTTGTTCTCGCCGTCCTCTCCGGTCGAAATGATACAAATTTTCGTTAGCTCTGAAACACCCCGTTTAGAATCTCGTATACGTATGTCCAACTGTAACTCACCTTGCGATAGCAGATCAGCCTCTCCTGACGACGAGGGTTCTTGGCCGCTTTCAACCTCACCAACATGCCAACCAGCACAACCCCGCATCGCCCCAAAGGGCGGCATAGGCGCAGTGAAGGGGATAGGCGGGTTAATGTGCGAAAACACCATGGAAGCCACTTCAAGGTATTCCCAGTCCTTTACCGACAACTTCTCTTGCAGTGCTGGGTAAAACTCTGCGAACTGCGATACCGTAAGGCTCAGCATATCTTCACTGATCTTCTGTTCAACAAGCCGGGCAAGGATTGGATGGAGCGTGCTATGCAGAGCTGTGAGCATGTCGGTGTCAGGCGTAGAGGTCATAATTGTGTGTATGCTGCTCATGGTGGAAGACTTAGCGACTGGAGACGTTTTGTAGCAAATTCTCACCTGCTATGGAGCCCTAGTCAAGTGAATAAAAGGGGCCTGTGAATGTGTAGTCAGACTCAGATCGTGCAGTGTGCTTCTCTATCTGTCTCAGCCGGATCGTTCTCTGCGGAGGAGATGCGCGAGGTAGCGAACCGCTGGGGCATGCTAAGGAAGGGGCTTCTGGCAACTAATAGTACATGTTCAGGCGAATGAATGTCCAAAGTTTGGGAACAGTTCTGAGGACGCCATGTCCTTTTCGGAGATCGGCGCATATAAAGTGAGGCCGTCATAGGGAATTTTCGCATCGGATGAAGGATAGTCTTTGCATCAGCGATTGCTTAGGTTGACTTTTCAGGACAACGCATTTTTGCCTCCTGATATCACAGATTTTAGGTAAGAGTGTTGGGACTCCGTAGGCGGGTTATTGTGACAGAGTAATTCAGCGATTGGTGCAGATAGAATTGGCTGGTGAAAGCCTGGGAGGAAGGACGCAATGTTGGAATCTGACCAAGTCTTATCGATTCGCGACATACTCCGGTCAAAGAGAAGTATTACCGAGAGCAGAAAGATATTCGAAGCTTGCAACTTTAAAAAAAGGAAAGACAACAAATACACTGAAAACATCTCATTGAGGTTATCTCATGGCAAAACCATAACTACGTACTGACGATCCGTTTTGTTAATGTCGCGTCTCTGCTGTTACCAGCACCTTCGCAAGCACACCGACAAGAGCCCTGTTCACCGGGGGTGAATATTCCTTGAGAGGAAGTGGGCGGCCAAACACCAACATTGAAACGTATGTCTACACAAGCAAAGGCTACCGGAAACATTGGTTAATTATTCGAAGCTCCAGAGGAAAGATGAGTACCTTGAAGTGCTACGCAGATCCTCAAGCCTTCATCCTCCCCTTCGAGCCAGTACCAGCACCAAGCTCCTTCCACCACTGTGTCTTCTGCGGGACGCCGCCCCCATCTTTACGTCGAACGACCGTCGCCAACCCCGAACTCACGCCCTTCCTCCCGCCACCGGGGAACCCATCTTCATCCTTGTCGGTATCTTGCCTCTTCCGCTTCTTACCCTCAGGCTTCTTCTGCAGCGTGCCCTTTTCCCACTCTTTACGATGCAGCCGGTAAACCGCCATCGTCGCTCGCGCGTCGGTCAACTATAACAGAGACATCAGACGTGCCGGAGGAGAGAAGAGCGCGACGTACACTTGAATGCTCTCCATCCTGTATAGTTATATCCAGCTCCTGTTTTACTAGATTTCGAAGGGCGACGAAACGGCTCTTCACCACCTTGAATTTTCCAGCATAGTGCTGGGTATCACGAAGCTGGCTTCGCGGGTGTGAGAGAAGGAGAACCTGGGGGTGGTTTGTATAAGCTCAAGCACTTGCTTCGAAACACTGAGCACCACACCTTCAAATCATTATATACCGCATGTCCCACCAATATCCTGTCCTGCAGCAGTTCCGATACCTGTTTTTGCACCTCCTCGAATGGTTTTGCTAGACGTCGTGCATAAGCCAAGAGAACACCACAACACACACGACAGACGTACCTTTGATCATATCCGACGGACGTATCCCACTGTACCGCGTCCGATAATCCACCACTCGTTCCTTCTGCCTCACAAACTCATCCATCTGCACCGCCCCGTAGAAGTTGACCACCGTCACCCGCGCCAGCGACGACTCGGACCCATCAATGCCTATACCCACCATCTCGCAATCTATTGAGAGGTATTTGCCTGGCCTACTTTCCCTCAGTATCAATGCAAAGACGACGGTCGTAAAGAACTCACGTTTTCTGCGCATCAGTGTAGGAAACCTCCCCTTCGACCATACGTCGCAGAGCAGAGAGCGATTCTCCATTCTTCAAATCTGAAGTAGAAGGCGGTGGTGGCTCTGGCATTTCTTCGGGAATGGCAAGAGAGGCGAATGAATTGACGCTGGGAGACCGCGAGTGCTCTGTCTTCCGCCGCTTTCTGGGCTGTTCGTGGGACGCTGAGCTAGGTAATTTCTTCCTATTCAATGAGCAGGTGATACCGTAAGAACTGACCCAACAATACCTTCTGAAGCGCAAGCCAATTCGACGACGCCGACGATCGTTTTTTCTGCGTGCCCGTTTTCGCCTCGCCTCTCATTGTCGTTTGAATACGTCGTCAGTCGTTACACGGTAATGGTGGTTGAAAGAAAAGAGCTCGTACGCTCCGAGATGGTGGTACAGAATCAAGATGTATATTTGAATAAATAAATAATAAAAATAGCCCAATCTTCTTGCTCGCACATAATTCTACTCTCTGCACAAAAAGCTACACTGATCATGAAAGTCGTGATTGTTGCGTGCCTCTAAAAATACTATTGTACTGCTGATGATACTTGTAAATGTATGGACAAATTGACAAATAAGTAACAAATGTGCTAGAAAAAAAAGTCCGATGCAATGCAAATGCAATGATGAGGAACGAAAACTTGGATGGTGCGTGAGTTGACTGAGAAGAAAAATCCAGATACACCAACGGCCTGGCCCGCAGGTCTTATATCTTGAGTTCCCGGAAGCCTCTTACGTCGACTCGCCCGCTGCCGTTGCGCCGCCATTCCTCGTCTTCGGCGTCAGCGTTGTTTACCTGGACACCACCCTTTGGGACATAGCGTCCTCCCGGGATGACGATTTTTCCAGCACTCGGACGGCTCTTGGGTAGCCCCAATCGTTTCCGTTGTCGCCGTGTCATCGGTTTCTCCGCAACAACAGGTGCAGGAGAACCTCGTGAGGACGATGACTCCGAGGACGAAGCGGCCGAGGAGGCAGGTGATAATGACGGCGTAGTGCGCGGCGGTGACTGCTCGTCGTCGTCATCTTCTGATTCGGACGAGGAAAGCTCTGATAACGGTTCATCAAAATCATCGATGATCGTTTGGATGATACGTGTTCGTTTAGCTCGTCCTTCACGCTCATCCTCTTCTTGAGACTTGGACGCGTCTGTGGTTTCGGATGAGCCCGACGCTGATGTCTCGTCGAATGAGCGCTTAGGTGACCGTTGCAGCCGGGCTGGCGGAAGTAATGTACTAAGATTAGGAGGAGCGGGGGTAGGCGAAGTCGACGGTGGAGGTGGCGTATATGTCGAAACAGGAGAAACCGAGCGTGCTGGCGTGACGGGTAGAGGTACTTGACTGGGATCCGCTGGTGAAGGATGTGATAGGCGCAGTTTAACTTTGGCCACGGTCTTCCTCTTCATCGCGTTCTTTAGCTCCCGCTTCTTCGCATTCTTCGATATTGCGGGAGACGAAGGGATAATATCGCCGTCTTCATCGGACGCCTGCGTTTCCTGAATACATGGCAACCCAACATGGGGGCCTCGAAGGTTGCGAATAGAGGAGAAGTGTTCCCAATCATGGTATCTAAGAAATATAAGACCATCGAAGTGATATGAATGGAGATGTTGACTGACGCAACATAAATTGTTGGCCCACTGGTACCGTCCTCATCTTCGCCGTCTGGGGGTTCTCCTTCTTCCTCGGCATCGTCGGCGCGCCGCTTCTCTCGCCGTATCCTCCTGCGGTCGCGATCGTTGAATCCATCAAGGTCCATCGGCTGCTCGTCCTCCTCTTGCTTAATGATGGATGCAGGAGCAAGCGACGTCTTGGGGCTTTCGCACTGGATGACATAGACCAGGCCGGGCTGGACGACCTTGATGTTCCGTTTAGTAAGATGCGCAAACGCAGAAAGTTCCATATGGCCGCCGTAAGTAGCTGTAAACGTAAAACTAAACATAATCCAAGGCGGACGTAAACGAATGGCATACTTACCATTCTCCCGCATGCCCCGCAAGTACCCTTCCAAGCCCTCCTTGCCGCTCCCGAACTCGTCCACGTCGACAAAGCCCTCGTATCGCTCACGGTGTTGGGCAATCCAATCACACACGTCGCGCCTCACTTGCGCATGTCGCGACGGAGAGCCGTAGTATTGATCGGAAAGAGCACGAAAAAGGCAATTCCCGTCACCGACCGTCGGTGCCGCATAGAGGCCCAGTGACCGCAGCTGGCTCTGTAATTCAGCGGTGGACGAAGTGGGATCGGTCAAAAGCTGTAAATTGCCATATAAGGATCCTTGGCCTATCATGGTAAAAAAAAACAGTGAAATGAACACACCTTGGCTTTCGAAGAGCGAGTCGTTCGAGAGCGTACTGCGAGCCCGACATTAGCTGAAAACAGCCGGCAGGAAAGGAAAACTGACAGTTACTTCGCCTTGCAGAGCCCATGGTAGAGGTGATGGTAGTAAATGTTCAAGAGGGGATTCTCAAATCGGGGTCTCGCCTGATCAGAAAAAGCCCCCGGATACTCCATCGGTGGCAATGTTTGGCGGTGCTTCTGCTGAATGCCTCCGTTGCCGGTCCTCGGCACCATTCGCTTGCTCCCCACAGAGCGCTGCTCTCCATTTGGAGCTAGCGTGCACAGGGTATACAGCGTCCCCCCCTGAGGTGCCGTAGCTCCCAGTGCTAGCAAAGACCAGCAAGCGCTACTACTTTCCCGGTCGAGACCGCGAAGCCGTGAGCCGATGTGACAGATTGATCTATCCACATCATGATAAATGATGACCTGAGACTTCGGACAGCTCATGTGGGCGTTATGTCTCTGTTTTGAACATGATCTGAAACTGCGGGAACGGTTCCCAAGGTGAAATCTTTTCGTTGTCTGATTGTGTCGCGGTCATACGCACAAGACGCGAAATTTAGGAAAATCCCAATAATGAGCAACCCAGGCAGCAAAGAGCGTCGCGTGTATGTCATCGTTCCGGATCGATGCGACACAGCATGCCATGAACGCGTGTATGTCTATTTCGAGAAGTCTTAAATTTTCATTTGATGATCAGCCTATAGCCGATCAATCTCACCATCATTTTATCCTGACTCAGAATAATGTCCAAGCCTCTAAGTGCGTACTGCTATACTTTTCCAGATCAAAGACATCATAATAAGTATCTGAAGTATTCGTCACGGGCAACGCCAACAAACTCAAGGAGGTCAAAGCCATCCTGTCGTCTGGCCCTGTACCAGTCGAGATTGACTCCAAAAGTCTAGACAGTGCGTCATATCCTTCGGCTATCCTCCCATAACGACCGGTCTCTCCAGTCGAAGAAATACAAGGCACCACCCAAGAGGTAGCCAGAGCCAAATGCAGCAAAGTTGCAAAACTGGTGAGCTTTCCCCCCAGGTCATAAAAAACCCCGTACGCTGATCATCTACTAGCTTAACGGACCATGCATAACGGAAGACACCGCCCTCTGCTTTGAGGCTCTTAAAGGCCTCCCAGGTCCATACATCAAATACTTCCTAGCCGACCTTGGCCACGAAGGCTTGAACAATCTCCTGGTTGGCTTCCCCACAAAGGCTGCATGGGCCTTGTGCACCTTTGCGTATTGCGAAGGACCAGGTGATCCATTTCTCGTTTAATACGCCCGCTTTACTGATATGAAATTTCAGGGAAGGAAGTGCACCTCTTCGAAGGACGGACGGATGGCTCCATCGTGCCTGCAAGAGGTCCAGGAGTGTTCGGATGGGACGCCGTATTCCAACCCGATGGCAGCGATTTGACGTGAGTACACTCGGCTCTTTATTGATCATCCCACTCAATGGATTTCTCGCAGTTACGCTGAAATGCCATCTGAGGCGAAGAACAAGATATCGCATCGATATAGAGCGCTTGAAAAGCTTCGTGTCTACCTTCAATCTATAGACCAGTGAACTGTAGAATCAGCATAAACTATACCATCTATTCTGTCACAGAATCCCTGGAACTACAGAGTTCCGCTCCTGTGCACTTTTCAGGCATCAGGTCTTGTGCACAGCGGCTTATACTTGTCTTGTTACGCCTGGCTCCTCTGCCAAATATCCCCCCCCCGGAACGCTCCGCTCTCTTGCTCATCGTTTGTCATCCACTTGATCTTAGAGTCCGATTCTGTACTTCGTTCCATGCGTCTCCTTCCGCTAGATGTCTTGTCTCTAGACCGTCCCTCCGAAAACAGTATGTCCTTTTTTAATAGTTCTACAATATTATTACAGCGCACCGCCTTCCCACTTGCAATAGCAGCGGCGTGTCGGCTCGAGAGTCGACTCCTCCCAGCCGCCGCCCGCGTTACGCTGGGGCCGTTGGAAAATAGTCAAGACATTCTGAGAACACATATTCGCGGTTTCGCTCTAAATTTGTTCTCGTTGGCCAGAAATCTTCTGCAGCCTGCCCTGTGCAGATTACAGTGGTCACAAATAAGTATGTCATTGATGGGTTGAATTTTGAGCGCATGGGTTTTTATTTGACGCATGAAGGCGCGAGATCAAAATGTCATCACAAGTTGATTAGGACTTGGTACCTGTTTTTCCTCTTGCAGGCTTGACATTTAGAGCTGTCTCTAAGGTGCTGTTAAGATCCAGGGTATTTGAGCCAATGAATACTTGAGTAAAACCCAAGTCGTGAGCGAGGATGTCCGAAAGCCGAGTTCCAACCACCAAGAGAGATCTGATATGGGTGCTAACAAGCGCTAGGCGTAGTTAACGAGGGCGTCAGCAAGCGCTAGGCGTAGTCGGGAAGCAGTTGATTGGCAAGCGCTGGGCGTAACCGATCAAAGATGCTTAAATCACACAGTTAAGTGGACGTCGAAGAGTAGTAAAATTAGATTGAGATTCTAATACAATGTCAGGTAAGTATTTATACACTACTAGTAAGGACTCGAGTCAGTATTATTCTATAAGATTCCATCGCATTCCAGCATTAGCAAGAAGAATTGAGAAAATATGAGAAAATGCCAGTAGGCCGAGGTCAAGACCGAGAACGCCGAGAGAAAGTATGTGTTGACTCATGTAGGTTTTCCGTCCAATACACTGGGTGTTTTCACCCGAATTTGGAAGAAAAAAGAAAGAGAAAAGAAAAATCCGGAAGGCTCTCGCCCCTTCATCATTATGCTAAAGCTATTACTATTTTGTAGATGTAACCATTCCGTGTCATTTTTCTGCGCTGCGCGTGCCTGACATTGTATCAATTTCTCATGATCTTAAGGGCTCGAAACAAGCGTCGAGCACGCAAGTTATACCAAATTGCTGAAAACTTGAATACAGCACCAGTAAGTCGTGTTCTGATGTATACATACTAGCGGGGACCCGTGAAGTGTTGTATTTTTCGCGTAAAATACATCGAAAGACATAGTATAATCATATGCAATAAAGAGATAACAGCTTGGACGGCATATAATAGGAAGCAATAGCAAGTAAGGTGTATCTTCAAAAAGTAGGAAGAAGAATGACACTCGATGTTACGACGATGTATCCCACACCCGTTGTTGGCTTCACGGGTAGCAGCTATAACGGCTAATTGTCAGTCCTCGACAGTTTCAGCTTGGCATGGCATACCTTCATACACATTGGCCCTTACCAGTCAATTGTCCTCGAAGTTCCGCGTTGTCATGATGCCCTTCGACGCTACTTTGCTCACCGTGCTATACGGTCAAACAAAGTAATTTCTACAGATGGATGTTCAGTATGCAGTTTGGTCATAAAACTGCCGGAGCAGCACACCTGTCACTGGCAGCACTTCGTGCTCTACAGAGCAAAACCAGGTGGGCAGCCTTCTTCATGGCAACGGAGAGCATTGATTGACTATAGCTATGGTGTAGCGTGACACCTGTAACATATGAGATCCCAGAAGACTCCGGAGCCAAGTAGAACACAAACTTTTCCCACTCCCAGAAATTCACATTTGCAGACCTCTTTGCAGTTTGGGGCAAAACCTCTGCCCCGGTAAAAAGACCTCATCGGTTTTGTAGACCATGATGGATACTTGAAGCATGGTACTTGGTGCTTGTGCCTGAGAAGGAGTCGCGTTAATAAGAAGGAATGAGATTAGGCTACGGAGGGGCATCAATGCATGCAGATAGTGAGATGATTAGAGTGACTTACGGTTCCAGGCTGCACATGCCGCTATCTCCCGCCATCCTCCTCCCAAGTCATTGCATCATTGCGGCCATCACTTTTCCATCTTCACGCCGTCTAGGGTTAGCTTGTCAGATGACGATATGTTGTGTTGGGGTGAATTCCCTCCAACAATGCTGCTTTGATGGTGTCGGTACATTGACAAAAGTTGATACTTATACTTCGAGTAGTCGCTTGAAGGAGAGAGCTGCCTGGCTAAGATTAGCGCCTATAAATGTGAGTTAACGGGGAGTGCTTACCATACCCGACGCATCGTATGCCACCATCCTCCCTGCCCCATCATCGCGTATCTCCTAATTCCTCTCTACCTCGCCCTTTCTCGACCATCCTGTGCTTACTTGGCGAATGACAATTGTCTTGACGGAAAAGAACTGTTCACAGAGACCAGGCTCTCATATGTCAGTGAGTCGGGGCTGAATGCACTTCGACGAAGGGAGGAGGAATCTCATGTTGATCGAAAAGGAGATATCATCATAGTACTGAGTCGCGCATCCACAGAACTGCAAGTTGCAAGCCACTTGATGCCCGAGAATAGCAAGCACAAGATGAAGAGCTATCAAAACCAGTCACAGAACTGTTGGGAATATTGAAGTAAATACTGTTTCTGAATATCGAAGGCATACCTCCAGGACCGAGATTCAGGGCTTCTAAGTTCTAGGAATTCCTCTCCCCATAATCCAGTATGGTTTGAGACAAAATGGCATAAATACAGTGAGGTGTCGCAAGGAAGGCTGAACGTGAAGAACGTAAAGGACAGAAAAAACCGTTACCTCGACATAGAGGGAGAAGAACGAACACATGATGGAAATCAGGCCTAAAAATAGAAGAACCAATGAAAAGCGCGACTTATGTAGCCAATGAGAGCGGAGTTCCCACATTCACTCGTTGTATAGTAGATGATGTAAGTAGCTTGTGCGCTCGAAAAGAGTATCAGGAAATACAAGAAAGGAAAACGAAAAAAAGGAGAAAAGTAGGTGCAAAATATTCATTGCACACGCTCGAAAAGAGGTCAAAAAATTGTGAATCCTGCAGTATATATGTATGATGTATCAGAGAATGGTTGTAGGAGCAAATGAGCTGTGAGGAATCGGCGCAAAGACAAGAACGAAGGGGGTGGCAGGTAAGTGGCAGGTAAATCTCGGACCGATTCGACCGGTGGCAGGTAAGTCCGCTTCGGACAAAGCATGGATAGATAACATTGTTTCATTCATAACTCGAGAGATTCGTATTTTTCATATTTTTGGTGAGCTCAGTACAGCTCATAGTACTTAAATACAAAGCTGCAAAGAGTATGAGATTTCTGAGATGTGAGGCAAAGCCAAAAGAAAAGAAATAAGCTATCAATCCCGAAACGGCAATGGCAGGTAAGTTAGCGTGGGAACCCAGGGTATCGGACGGTAAACCCTCATGTACGACCGGAAAAGGCCCGATATCCATAACAGGTGCTACAACATGCAAACGACATCAATTCTAATTTTAAGGCGAACTATCATCAAAAAAATGATGCTGGCTGACGTACTGAAGCGCTGACGAACCGGGGGTAAGTCCAATAACGTACTAATATGAAACGTACCAGGTCGTGCCCAACGCATACTTTTAAACGGAGGGAACACAAGAAAAGGAGAACAAAAGCTCACCACAAAACGCGGAGTTCTCCTAGTCTGAGTAATATCATGAATAGCTAGTTGTATAGTAGAAAGTAGCGAGTCCATATGCTTAGTATAGGATGCGTAATAGACTAGTCTGACTTGGCGCCTACGCTGCGGATGATCATCATATCCCTCTGCACCTCGTTTGCTATTCTCCTCGCCGTAAACAACCCAATTGCTTGCTGCGGCCTAACACGTTCCCACCAGCCCTCAGGGAGCCTTTCTTGACCAAAGAACTCTCTCATCCTCTCTACAGGCACAGTAGCCTTGTCGTCGCTACCATTGCGGAACAACAACCACGACAGTGCACTCTCGCCTAGAGCCACCTGCTCATGCCACCAATTTATCGGCTTCTCAAGCGCGGCCTCGCGTTTGACACGGATCTCGGCAAAGTCACGTATAGACAGCCCGGAAGGACAGGCGCTAATCAAGGATTCAAGAAGCTCAGGGTCAGGGCGGTGAGATGGGTGGTTGACATGAACGAGAGAGGCTCGGTGCGCAAGTCTGGAGGCGCCAAAGTCTGAAAGCGCCGCCAGACTCATCACCCAAGTCCATTTCCACGGCCAGCCTGTGAAATGGAAGGCTCCGTAGAGAATGTAGCCGGGGAGGGCGAGAAAAAGGGCGAGCAGGATGGAAACGTTGTAGACATGTACGATAGCTCTAATGAGGTCGAAAAAGGCTATGTCTTGGCCATCTCTGGAGCTAAAGTACCATGCAATGAGCTACGAGCGATTCTGAAAATGTAGTACGCTTACATATATCCGTGATTTGCAAGAGTGTTCAACGCAGGGCACGGCGCTCTGCACCGGCGCGAGGACGGTGCGGAAATGAAAGCATGGCTGAGAACCTTGGATTCTTCAGCAATTCGCGACGAGCGAGATGGAAAGATAGGCATCGTCAAGGAATCGTTCGGAAATTTATGCTGTCTGAGATAATTGTATGCCTGCCAGAGGAAGAGAATTGACGCGTACGAGATCAACTCGTGGAGTATTCGAGTAGCAGAAGGGACGACTGGCAACAGGTAAGCCAAGAATTAAAAACAGAAAAAGCGAGATAGAGTAGGATGAGCACAAGATGAGGGAGTAGAATGTTCGTGTTCAAGGAGCAAGTCGCGTCCACCGCGTGTTATTAAGCACTTCGGCTTGCCGATCCGGGATCCGACGCGACGGCAGCATTACGTCATCGAGCATTTTTCGACCTTCAACCACATCGAGTAAAGTCTTTTTGCTGGCAATAGGTCTCTGTTTGGGCCTTGTTTTCATGATTCACGTACAGTATGGGTCGCTACATCAAAAATCTTACTCTCAGAGGCAGATGGAGGCTCGAAATCACCAAGCAGGTAGGACATCATTTATACCACAGTACCACTCGAAATTTGATACAATGTTCATGAAGAAGCAACAGTTACTGGACCACTAGACTCGAACCTGTCTACGAGGCCGTGTAGCTCATATTGAAGATGAAGGACGGAATAACGACTAGGTATAACTATAAAGCGACAGGTAGGTTGGTGTCGAGCCTACCGGTCCACCGGTCCGCTACGGCTTCTACCTGTGATGCTCTTACGACAGAAAATGGCCGGTAAAAGAGTGTTCAGATGATCTCCTGCATCACTTTTCGCGGCGCCCATAATGATATAAGATATCTCACGGACCGTAGAAAATAGTGACCCTAGGTGAACCGGAAATATTAGTTCCGCTTCTTTTCTTCCCCGCATTTCCCCACTACCCCACCCCCACAACGAACATGTGGATTATGCCATTGCGAGGGAAATATATGGTGTGGGCCATAACGGGTACGCTGATACGGTCAACAAATTATCTTGCTCATTGGGTACTCCAGCTTGCTGCTGTCAAGGCTTCCTCCTCCTCGGATACGATCAAGGCGTTATGAGTGGAATCGTGGGTGGAAAAGTCAGCTCGTTCGAGCGCCTAACAAAATATACCCTCCCTATAGATCGGCGCAGACAACCAGTTCGGAAGGGATTTCAATCGTCCTGACGCAACAGCTCAAGGAACCATTGTGAGTTGTTCATCTATACCACGTCTAGCAAATCCTAAGTATCGTGTGTCTGTAGGTGGCAATCTACGTGCGTAACTTGTGCTACACCAAGCACCCCTCAACTCTGAACATGCTCTGTAGGACATCGGCTGCGCGGTCGGGAGCCTTGTGGTCTTCTTCTGGGGCGAATCCGTTGGACGAAAACGAATGATCATGTCAGGTGCCACCATCATGCTTATTGGTACCGTGAGTCGGCCAATCTTTTTTCCTCGCACCATCTTCTGAGGTATCTCTTCCAGGCCATTCTGACGAGCTCGACGACGAGGGCTCAGCTGTATGTGGGGCGCATTGTAACTGGCTTCGTACGTTGATGTTGTCTGAGCAACTGCGTCACTGATATTGTGGTATAGGGTAACGGGTTTAATTCCTCTTCAATTCCTGTGTATCAGTCAGAAACCTGCGCTGGACATATGCGAGGAGCTTTGGTATGCTTAAACTCTACGATTACGATCGTAGGACTGGTCATAGTATGATTCTGGTTCTTATCTGCTCATCATCGGACTGACCATCATGTAGGCGTATTGGCTGGACTACGGTATGAGCTTCGTTGCAGGTGAGGTTTGCTCTCATCTACAAGTCCGTTTGTTTTTTCTTACCTACTCGCATCTCGAGGACCAAGCCAATGGCGTCTACCTATCGGCTTTCAAGCCGTCTTTGCCCTGTGTCTTCTGCTCCAAGCCATGGTGCTTCCCGACTCGCCTAGGTGGCTCATTGCTCATGGGTACAAAGAAGAAGGTGCGCGAGTCATCGCCATGCTCGAAGACCGCGATAGTCCGGATCATCCAGATGTCGTAAGAGCACAGAAGGAAATCGAGCTCTCTTTGGAACAAGAGAGTGCTGGAGGCACGTCGAGTTTTTGTGTCACCGCATTCGTTTCTTTGACACACCTTCTAGGACCGTTTAGATATAAAGAGTTGCTAGAGAACGGTCCCATTGGCAATTTCCGGAGGATATGCCTCTGTATAGGTATAAACGTTATGCAACAGTTTACCGGGTACGTCCTTGAGGTCTGTTACTATTGAAAATGCAATTCTGACCTTGAGAATCCTAGTTCGAATATGATCAAGTACGTTCAAATGTGACCACAACGGCTTTCATTTCATTTTCTAACCATTCAATGTTAGTTACCTCGCACCCGTGGTATATCAGAACACGATGGGCCTTTCGCGAAACCTCTCGCTAATACTGGGAGGTTGCACTTCGATTACCTACATGTTCGCTTCATTCATCCCTCTTTGGGTCCGCCATCTCGACTTTTCGTATGGTACCTTCATACTGACTCTCATAGAACAGACCGTCGATCGCTATGGCCGCAGGCCTTTGCTCATGATATCTGCTGCCGGCCTCTCAATATGTTTTATCATAGCCTCTGCCCTTCTGTCGACTGGAAGTAGATCCGCGGCCTATGGCGCCACAGCTATGGTGTTCATATTCCAGATTTTCCTCGGAATTGGGTTCCTCCCTATCGTGAGCTTATGATATCGATATCGTTTTCTGGTTTCTTACATGCGCATTTGCAGCCATGGCTTTATCCAGCTGAGGTATGTGTAGACTTGATTGCACGCCAGGGACGCATTGAAACTGATGGACGTAGATCAGCACCACCCGCATTCGTGCTCGAGGATCTGCGATATCAAGTTTCTTCAACTGGATGTGAGTTTCGTTTACTTATACCATTTCATGATCATTTCATCGTCGCTGTATACAGGTGTGTCTTTGCTGTCGTCGAAATGACACCACCTGCTATCCAGAATATCGATTGGCGTGTCTTCATCATCTTCGCGATATTCAACGCTTGCTGGGTTCCGATCGTCTATTTCGTGCGTAAATTTCCCTCGCTGCAGTGAATGAGATTTTCATCGTCGTGGCACTCAGTTCTTCCCCGAAACGCGTGGCCTAGAGTTGGAAGCTATAGATCATATCTTTGAGAAGGGAGGTATCACCGGAGGAGTTTGGAGTGGCCGTGGACGCACTGTTATGGGCAACCCGGTGGCCGAAGCGGTGAAAGCAGAAGCCGAAATTGATCTCAAAGAGGATGCGGCGAAGGAAGCGTAGTAAGAATTGAGGTAGTGTTTATGTCAGTGGTGCTCGTTAGACTCTGAGCCTCGGTATACAGCTTTCTTTTTTGCCATTATGACACTAGCTTCTGAGTTCTCTCCATCATACTCTCCGTATCAATCCTTGGGAGGGCACTGGAGTCGGATTTGACCGGTGCTCCTGCCGGCAAACCAGAAAAACCAGAAAAACATGTTTCGTTGCTGGTAGAATGCGGACAAACGTGAGAGTTGATACACGTTCCGTTATCATAAATCCGCTTTTATAATAGCACATTGACTTACCGCGTATCAAAATCCAAGCACTCTCTAG
This sequence comes from Armillaria cepistipes, assembly GCA_900157415.1. NCBI lineage: Eukaryota > Fungi > Basidiomycota > Agaricomycetes > Agaricales > Physalacriaceae > Armillaria > Armillaria cepistipes. The sequence continues at coordinate 236,621 of FTRY01000033.1, forward strand.
TACCTGGAACAATCTTTCTTCTTGTGATCCTTCACGCTCTCTATTGGTACGCTGTTTATTCAAACAGGTCACATCATTCTTCTAAAACTACTGTCAAAGTTTCTTTTGGTGCCACATCAAATTCCAATGTGGATGAACGTGCTCCAACGTTCAATGGGGACACCTCTATCACGCATGGCTTTGACGGTGGTGTGTAGAGCCGTTGCTGACTTCTGGAAATCAGCGTGTGCAATGCCATGTTGCAGTAAATAGCCGTAGAATTCTCGAGTAAGAACTGGCCCATCTGCATCTGCCATTGTCCAAAGAGTTGCGATGACACAGCGATAGCCGATAGCCTGCATGACAGCGGCAAGGCTTATCATCTCGTCTGGAGCTAGTTCAGACTCTCCCGCGCCACTATGACAGGCAGCCAGAAATGCCAGTTCACCGTGTGAGGCGGTAGCACCTGCCAGAATCTTTTCCACTGATAGATTTCCGCTGTGCAAGGTAAAGTATGATTGTAACGGGTTTCTACGTTAAGAAATCCGTGGCATGCGAAATGTAACCAGGGTGTGGTGGATGCGCCGACGAGTAAGACATCAGCGTTGGATTCATGGCCGTCTAGCAGAGTTGCTGCATCAGCAAACATATTCCGAAGATGTTCAAACTCCAATTTGACCTGCATCACAAAGCATGTAAAAAAATATCTCCGCGGAATACAGTGGTTGGACTGCTGCTTACCTTGGGCAAGGTATTGGACTGACCGAAAGCAAGTAGCTCCACACCTTTCGGAGATAGGTCGTGACTCCTCGCGCGAGCATTGATCAAGGCAGACAAAGTTGGCGTATAGGAAGAGACGAAGATGTCTATCAAATTTCTCTCTCCCTCTTTATACGGCCCTGCGGAATGGATAGGTAACGACAGTAGTGCGCCCGTTGGACACCACCAAACGCGGGATTGTTCCGCGATACCTGACGCAAGTAAATGCTTAACGACAGGCTCGCAGATGTCCTTCCAAAGGACACGAAGAATCCTGATTAGTGCACTGGAGGTGCCGTCCCTGCCTCCAGTCCATGGCCTGCTCCCCCGTGCATTCTGCTTTACACCCTCCAGTATCTCAACTATTCTGGAAAGTGTCTGTGGAAGATGCGGTGAAAGAGGAACCAAGCTAGGTGCCCCCTCACTGCGTAAGATGATCGCGTCGGAGCGATGACTGTCGACGTTGATGAAGATGATAGGTCCGCCATTCGCAGCCGTCTGGAAAGTGTTAAACGGCTTGATGCGGAGAAAGTCCTGAAATCCATCAAGCTGTCTGATCTTCTTCAGTGTATCAGCCCATTGTTCCCATTTGAGACGACGATACTCTATCCGAGTAGTCTCCGCAACGACATCATATAAGTTGCTAGTGGAAATGGAAAGAAGCATCAGTTGTACACAGACCTCCCGGAAAGCATCCGTCAATTCTTCGGATATCGCAGGAAGCTCTCCCAAAGGATATGTGTAATCTCGTATTTTGGCCCATATTTGACCGCGGCCCTGCTCGAGTATCTCGATCGCGGTATCCAGCGCTCCATGCTGTATAGCCCATGAGGCTGCATGGGACGGAAGTTGACGAACATCTGGCCGTGAAAGGAAACGATGCTGAGACTCGTTCGTGAAACGCACATTAAGCACTCGTTCAATGAGCATCATGGCAAGTCTGTATGCCCGTAGGACGAGAGAGTTATAGTGTATGCGAGCCAAGTTGGCCAACGCGAGTGCTATCTCAAATCTCTCCTCAGCACTCGCGTTGGGATAGGCGGATAGCTTGTCGGCAATGGGAACGCTGGGGTCAGAAAGTGCGACACAGTGGTGAAACCAGAGTAAGTATGGATGATCGATGCCTATCGCAAGCCCTTCAGCCTCCTCAGCGAGACAAACTGATTCCTCGAGATCCTCTGTTCGACCATCCTGCTCAAAACGAGTTTTGAGAGCGACGGAGAGATTATGAAGATGTGGGATGCGTTCGGGGTGGTCTCCCGGACAATTCTTCAAAAATTCTCGGCCTTGAAAGACTGTGTCAGCGATGGGATCCCTTTGCGACATGGGTGCGAACCATAAGGAGACGATACATTCGATGAATGCCCTTTTCGGTGATCACCTTTTCGGCTAGATTTCGGCATTCGAATCTATCGAGTATCGTAGATGTTGTATATTTCCTAAGACTTGTTGGGAATAGACGTCGGCAGGGGAAATGAACGTGATGGTTGTGGCTTGAACGAAGGTATATTCCGGTATAAATACGCAGTAGGTGGTGGTACAAAGCCAAGTTACGGTAATGATCGATACGGAAATCAAAATAAGGTAAAACAAAAAATGGCGTAGCCGTCAGCCCAGTGGCTGTGAAACCATATCCTCAACAAGACTGTGTACTGAGTTGACCTGCTCATATATATATGATATCCTGTCAGAAATGAGCGATATGTTGCAGGCAAAGATCTTCGTCCTCAGTCTGTGGAAAAGAATCACGCCAAGAAAGGCATTTGGGAAGGAAGCGGCTAAGAAGCTTTGTGTCAATTGATTCTTGCTCATGGTATCCGATGAGACTGGTTGGAAGGCTTACATATCAAACAGTGATGGAACAATACTATGTCGCACGCTTTCCACGGAACATCACAGAAGCAATCATTTCTGTAAAGCCTTCACAAACCAACTAGGAAGAATACCAATCCTTGCATCGTGTCTATTTAACGATCGAACCTCCTCAGGATTCAAAGCACGAATGGTAGGTCTTCGTAGTCGTTTTTTGGTTAGAACCCTCCATATCGGATTGCCTTCCTTTTCCATAATGTGCGTCATGCAGTGCCGCCGCAAGGAGGCAAGGAATATGGCGACATTGTCGTACCGTTGTTGCAGAGCTGTTTCATCGAACATGGTAGCAACATTGATCACATCAACCGTCGTCAACACGCCCTCTTTATGCCAACCTAGGATAATGGTTGGGACACCGATAAGAGACGATTGGAAGTACCATCGAAGTTTCGCAGGTAACCATCTACAATGCATCGTTATCACTGTTTGGCACCCGAGGTTGTGATATTGATCGACTTACTTCGAATCTTGATATTTCGTTTTCAGCTCTAAGCAGTCTTTTGCCTGCCCTGTGACGTTTGCTAAGGAAGTAAAGGTCACAGACGATATCCTCACACGCAAGTAATCCTAGCTCACAATCTTTTTGGCAGTCGACCTCGCCAGCAAGGACTACCTTTAGATTTCCGAGATTGAACGTGACACCTGCATACCACCGCGCATGCAAGTTATGAATACCGTTAGGAGATTCACCAGTGCACAACGCTTCGAAGTTGGATCTGGAGATATTTTGAATAAGATAAGGCACTTGATCTATGGGCGGAGATAGCAGACCCAATGCATTCGCCGTCACGGACAAAGGTGTGGGTGCTGGATAGTAATAAGATTGGAGCTACTCTATTCATTCAATTTGTTTACCGGTCAGGTTCTGGATCGTACTCTTCAATGTACATCACTCCGTTGAAGAAAAAGATATTCAGCTGTTGAGCGGTTCCATATAATAGCCTGGTATGAATCAGTCTATGACTATAATATAGGTAGCGTTCGCTCACTTGATCATAATACTACGGTGTGTTACGATTTGAGATGCTATGATCTCATCTATAGAGCCGGAGTCAAGACACATTTTCAATGTGCGATCAAGACGATTCGGATGATCATGAAAAGGATCTGATCCCACGCGTCTCCGATATTGGCTCAGTCCAGCTTTGAGATTAATTCCGATTGGCGGTGGTATAAATGTACCCAAAGACTCCATGCTGTTTGCGTGGACCTCACGATCCTCGGAAAGCGACATACAAGCGAACTGGGTGGGGGATGTTCTGATAGCCGGCAGCGACACATTCGAGCAGTCAGAGAGATTGAGATCCATGTCGACAGACCTGTGTCTGATAGGAAGATAGGAAAGAGTGGGCGGCTATTCGAGATCTCAAGAGCTTAGGTTTACGCAGTTTGCCGGGAATTGTGCGGTGTTCTCTATTTGTGGCGGTTCAGCGGTTGTGTAACTTTCATTTTGTGCTCAGCCAGTACAAAAGATCAGAAATATAGACTGTATGCCTGAGGTATACTGCCCTCCAGAGCATTTCGACTAGAGAGTGCAGGCAGGTGGTGGAGAATCGACAAGAGAGTGATGCGGAAAGCGGCCCGAAAGTCCGGATTCGGCCTGAAAATTTCTCACTTTCACCGCGATCAGTTATCCTTGTCTGGATACCAAAAACTTTGGTCGTGACTCGATTCACTGCCGGTATTTTAAAAAATCTAAAATCTACTGTATATGGTACTTTCGCCGCCACGTTTAGTGGAAATGCCTCGCTAGCAGATCGTTCTACGATCTAGCATTTTAGAACACTGATTATTTCCCCTTCGTGTCTTTCCCAGCTCTTCTAGTCGACTCATGGCGAACTGTCTGAAGCTATTCACCCGTCTCATCGTTGCTCGGTTTACAAAGACAGCGGTAATGCTTCTGTGCCTCTTGAGAACCAGTACTTATTCTTTGGGTCCTGGGCGCCTTATTTCGACGTGATACACACTTACATCTTGGTTCTCGTTCCACGGCCCGGCCAACCAGCTCATACAGAAACGTTGTCAGCTTGATGGGAAACTGCTTTGGGAATGCTTTGATGATCGAGAGTTGCTTCGAGGCTTAACGATGCCATTGAAGGTGAGTTTGACGATTTTCAACGGAACCCAAACTAAAACTTTGTTCCCAGAACACGAAAGCATGTATTGTAACAACGCTTCTGTCCGTGGAGCTTTCTAGGAAGTGTGTTCCCCCGTAAGGACTCGTCCCCCTACGAAGAGCTTGGGTTTCATAACCAATTTAGACCTGTAGAGCACGGTTCCGGTATGTCAAAATGCAGTGCGCACTCATAGCTCGAAGAACATCAAGGTTCTATCTTTCCGGTTGCTCGGCGATTTATATGCCAGGAAATCCGTACTAGGCGCTATCTGTCACCATTTGAGAGTCATCTCTTCTGGTGGTAGTACTTTATGTCTTTTATCTCTGCGACCTCCTTCGTTGACCCGACAACATCGAGCTCTACAAGGGATCCTGTTGTACCTTTTTCAGCGCGCGGACCTTACCAGTCTTATGACAGTGCAGTGACAGACACGGGTCGCCACCAACTTCGACTTCTTTACACTACTCTACCCTCCCGATGGAAGGCTTTTGCCCACCTACGCTTTTGTTTGATACAGGATCGAGGACGTCCAGAACCGCACGCGTCAGAGGCCAAAGAAATGCTTTTGGTATACCGTATGAAGCAAGGCGCATTCGTGGAGGACCATCGAAGCCCCCAGCAACTTTCATTATGCTTTGGGCAGTCAAGGGTATTTTTAAAGGCGCAGTTAGCATACCATTCTGAGAGGGTGAGGTAAAATGAAGGGAATTCGACGAACGTCGCGTGTCCCATCTTATGAATTGCCAGAAGTGTAGTAGCATGAACTTGCCTCGCGCCGTCGAAGGAGTGCGTGTGCTCCTCTGCTTCTCAGTAATCGGCCCGAAGCTTTAGCTTGGGGCCGTGATGGTACGACCTGACGTTGATATTCAAGCCAGGCACCTACTTGCAACGCCTAATTCAGCATCGCAGCGGATCTTTTCTCTGTCAAGGGGGGGGACTCGGAAGTGGGTGCTGCCGCCCTAAACTGCCAGCCAGCAAGAAGCAGTCATTTTTCTTCTCAATTCTTTTGCGTAGTTCCAGCTGATAATGCACCCGTGGGACGACCTATGGATATGACGTAGATGCAGGGAATGTGATTGCAGATCGCACGGAACCGTCACTTCGGGTATACCTCCTCTCTGCCGGCCCGAGCGAGCTGTATTAATCATCCAATGTGCTTACCAGATGGTGTCTCGTCGGCCGTAGCAAGCATTTATAAGGACCAAAAGCTTTAAAGATTCGCCAACGAGCCCTCTCCAGACTCTACTTCCATGTCACTAATCACCAACGGTACTCTTCTCTTCAACGAGATTCCCCAAGGTGCGGCTTCACGCTCAAATTTCCCCGGAATATAACGCATGATTATTTTAGGTTACCCTGAACCGGGGAAAACGACGGTTTACGACACGACGCAGACAATCGACCTGGAAAATGTTCCATTGAATGGGGGGATTTTGATCAAGGCTCTCGTACTATCAGTTGATCCGTATCTGCGCGGTAAGATGCGTGATCCTGCTATAGAGTCGTATTCCGTGAGTTTTCTGTTGGTACAACGATATAACAAACATATTAACTGAAACCACCCAGCCGCCATTCCACATTGGCCAGCCGTGAGTACATATAATCGAGCCTTCTCTGCATATCTGAAGCTATACTATCGAACGTGTGTAGACTAACCAACTATGGAGTGGGGTTGGTATTGCGCTCTGAGAATCCGGATATCAAAGTTGGAGAACATATTGCTGGAGTTATCAGTAAGCTCCTTCGTATCTCTGTATCTCATGTTCTGATTACGGAGACTAGATTTCCAACAATACAGTATCATCACCGACTTGAAACTTTCCAGAGTCATGGTCATAACTAAGACGGAAGAATCTATCCCCTGGTCAGCTTATGTCGGGGTGCTTGGCATGCCAGGTGAGAGTCATAGTGTTGTGTATTTCGAACTGCACGGATGCCCATTCCTTCTCAACTCCAGCTAGGACGGCCTTTTATGCATGGAAAGAGTATTCCAAAGCAAAGAAAGTAAGAATATCAGCCCTTCAGCCTTGTATGTGTGCTGATGTCGAACAATCAGGGCGAAGTCGCATTCGTTAGTTCCGGAGCAGGTATGTTATCATATTGCTGCTGCCTCCCTCATTTTGAAGCGTTCCTGTTTAGGTGCTGTCGGAAGCATGGTCATTCAACTCGCAAAGCTCGACGGGCTCAAAGTCATTGCTTCTGCCGGTTCGGACGAAAAAGTTGAATTCATGAAACAACTCGGTGCAGATGTCGCCTTCAATTACAAGAAGGATGATACTGTGTCCGTTCTAAAGAAGGAAGGCCCTCTTGATATGTGAGTTAAACCATGTTTCTTGTACTTATCTCATTGTCTTCCGGCAGATATTGGGATAATGTCGGCGGCGCGACCCTTGATGCCGCCTTTGGCTCTGCGAATAGGCACGCTCGATTCCTGGAATGCGGTATGATAACCACGTACAATTTCAAAGACAGGTATCCGTTCAAGGCTCGTCGCTTCCACATTCTCGTTCTTCTCTTTTTGACAATTCCGTGTAGAACATTTTCGAGATTGTGTCTAAGCGTATCACTATTAACGGCTTCATTGAATTCGACTTAACGGACAAGTGGAAAAACGAGTTTTACCGTGTGGTTCCAAAGAAAATTGCGTCAGGGGAGTTTAAGTATGCCGAAGATATTACCAACGGGCTTGAACATGCTGGGGAGGCCATCAGACGCATCCAGACAGGACAAAATATTGCTAAAAGTGTCATCCTAGTTGCTGGGGATAAGGCATAAATAAACACAGTGTTACAAAGAATTTTTAGTTGTACGAAGAGCGTCCCTTACGATAAGAAATGGTTCACTAGGACTGATCAATGTGAAATTTAATCCACGTATTGCTTGGGTTTGCCAGCTCCTCCTTCGCCCACTTCAAAATGCCGTCCCTGTGTGGCTGACAGCACTCTCGTAGAGGATCAATTGCTTGGATATTGTTTTCGTATGTCCGCCGAATGAGCTTCAGGTCGACATTGCAAGCAGCAAGCGCGAAATCAGTGAAGACAGGTGTTCCCGAGGGATCGGGGGTGAGAATGATGCATGACGGACACACATCGCGATGGGCAACACCCAGTCTGTTGATAGAATGGACGGCAGTCAACACCTTCTTGAACTAGACACTGATGAGCATATAACTGGCAACTTTTGATGATAAAACTCGCCATGATTTTGGTGTCTGCCACGTAGTTGACATCAGCGTTTCCTAAATCTTCAGGCTTCGTATGCTCGGGCCGCCCTGAGAGCCATTGCTCGAGTGTTTCACCTTTGACATACTCCATAATCAGTACATCAGCGTCTTCTCCGTTCGGCATTGTAAGCTATACACAGAAATCAGAAAATCAGTAAGTATTTCCGGAAACACAAAAAAGAAGCAGCAACCGTATACATTCCGTAGTAATACGGTACCGTCGTTCCCTGTAATGGCTGGAGCTCCCCATATGCGTTGTCCTCGGTGGAAGACATTACCCCTGGTCTGACATACTCGAATAATCGATAATTGTCACGGTCATCGATATCAGGAAGAGGCATCAGGGAGGGTTGAAAGATCTTCAAAATGACTTGGCCCAGACATCGGGATTGGGGCTTGAAAACGTCTGCGATCCAGATTTGGGAGTACTGTATTTCATGCCGATACGGCTTGACTGGACAAGACAAGGATAGTATGTAGGAACCACCTTTGTTTGCGAATGTGGGGAGGGGGCGAGAAGAATGACTGAATGAGGATGGATAGGGACCAAGTGTAACTATGAATGACCAGCCCGTGGTCAGAGAATTCCCGTACGACCGTTCGCGATACTTTAGAAGGTCTTCATAGTAGAAGCGTAAAGTCTCTGGATCATTGAGGTCCAGGTCAAGAGAAGAGGACGGCGAGCTTTCAGAAATTTCACCCATTGCGATGGCCGTCAAAGTTTCCTTTTCCGTCTTGATTGCAAATGCAGTGGTGGAACTGTACAGTGGCGGATAAGTTATGATGTTTCAAACTTGATTTCTCCGTTCCCGTTCCTCTCTCTGTGATGAATTCTTTGAGATTGTCTCTCACTTTTCATTGAATGGGACTTGACGGATAAGGTAGCAAGAGGAGGTCTACATGTGGTTCCCAATTGCGTCAGAGTACTGCTTCGAAGTAGCTTCGAAGATATCTCAGTGCGCTGGGCAGGTAGACACATCCAGACAGGACAGAATATCGCCAAGAGCATGGTCCCAGTGACTGAAGATAAGCCATAAATAAAACAGAGTTACAACACATTTGTAGTACACACACAATCACATGTAGCCATAACAGTAGCAATTTGATAGCAACTTGAATCATAATAGTGTCCCCCCGCGTCGTCCCTTACTTATTTACAAACGACGTCCTCCAAGCCGAATGCTTTCACCAAAGTCTCCTCGCAGGGACCCTGAAAAGAAAACTCGGCGATCCGATCCGTATATGTCTTCTCGATATTGAACACCGCGACCCTCCCACCATTACCACGAACAATATCGCCAAATATGCCCGACGGGAGGACCTCCGCCGAAGTTCCGACGACCAAAAACAAATCGCACTCCTTATCGACCATACTGGCGATCTCCTCCAGGTCACGGACGCCCTCCCCGAACCACACCACGTCCGGTCGCAGGAGGCCCCCGCACCGTGTACACCGTGGGAGATCTTTCTCGTCAATGACGGGATCCTTAGCGTGGTTCACGGCGGTTTCGAAAGAGCGTTCTGTCCCAGCCAGAGCGGGGCAAATGGGGCTCTTCGTGTTCACTTCGACGTGACTGCACCGGGTGCACCGGGTACGGCATATATTCCCGTGCATCTCCATGGGGCGCGCGGATAGTGGAGCATTGGGAGGTAAGGCGCGTGTGGAGAGATTATCAATATTTTGTGTCACGAGACGGAACGTCGCGGAGGGTGCGACGCGTTTGAGTATCTCCGATGATGAGGAAAGCAGTGCGAGAACACGGTGTCCGGGATTAGGCTTCGCTTTGATTACTCTGCCAAGACATAGGTTATATGATGAGCCTCCGAGTCGGAAGAATTCGCACTCACAGTTCTCGACGGTAATGGTAAAATTGCCACACAAGAGATGGGTCTCTGTGGAAGGCTTCTGGCGTTGCGAGGAGAGTAGCGTCCTGGAAGGCAGAGGAGCAATGGATAAGCTACCATGCGAAAGCAAGTACAGTACTTAGTACTTACGTGTCGTCTCCATAATCCTTTTTCCCCTCTAAATGTTGGAATCCCTGCGATAAGGTGAGCACTATACCCAATCCATAGGCTCAAATACACTTACCCGAAGCAACAGATAGTCCCGCTCCAGTAAGGACAACAATATGGCGGGCTTCACGTACCGCCTTGCGGAATCCTTCGTAGTCGTTAGTAGCCTTCATTTCGTGGTTCTGACGGATCTCGCCCTCCTAACTTATAGTGGAGAATATATGTGAGCGTGACTGATAGTGCCACATATAAGTGGTCCCAGGCCTGTCGGCGGCGCAAGGATAACGCAGACGCGCGTATACGGATCATGTTTGGATACAACGTGATCGATCATCCTGTGGCTCGGATTCTGGAGAAAAGTGGATTAGCCGTAGTATAGTGATTACAAGTTAGAGGGCATACATACGCCGAGACGGACAAGATTTTTACGGATATAAAGACATAAAAATTAAAGCAGTGGTATACAACAAACAGCGTGATAGCCGCAGGAATCATCAACCCGGCTGACAGGCCTGGATCGGTCGAAACCGGGCCTCTAAAGGCTAACCGTAACCAAAGATTATCCCGAAAACGTCTTTCCAACCTCGCCTAACAACAATCTGTGCACCCCCACCGTACTCCTGCCCTAACCACTCAAGATATTTGGCATCCACACCACTGAGTGGACCCAGCTCAAAGAGTAATACATCTCTGGGCGTGAGCTGCACAATGCTTTTCGGACGGTCCGGAAGTGGCGGGAGAAATGTCTCCAGCGTGGATACCTGGAACGAAGTATGTGCGTGGAAGGTCTGGAGCAGCGCCAGGGTCGTTAACAGCTGTCCATCTGTACGTACTGCTTCATCTCTGTCCCCAGGTTGTTGCTGCCCGTCTGCGGTGGAACCAGAAGGAGAAGCCCTTTCGCTTGACCACGACATACCGCTTGATCTCCGCATCGGCTTGTTACTGCTGGATCCAGAAGGACGACCTTCGATTCCTAGGCCTAAACTTCGGACGTGATCAGACCCGTTGATGGCAGTGAGAGTAAGGTCATCGTCTCCTTCTAGTCGAACGCTTCCCCAGTTCGCAGACCCATTCGCAGTGGAATAAGATGAAGGCGAGTTTCCTCTCCATGAACCTATCCATAGTCCGGCACAGATAATACAGACGTCTTCGTAGACTCGCCACACATCCGTCCACGCAGTAATGAGTTTCGATTTCGGATCAGGAGAAGATGATGATGATGATGATGATGGCGAACAACAAGAAGTGTCGGCGCATTGCGAGGAATCAAGTTGAAGTATGCGATCAAGCTCGTTCCACTACGAAGAAGTAGTCAGTACCTTGATGGGCATTCAATATTAAATTGAGATATGACATACGAGCTTGATGTCACTCCATGCAAATCTGACCGATGATAGTCGATGTGTAGGACCGCGAGAAGACATTCCCGATGATGGAACTGGTCGCGACGAAAAGAACGCCGGCCGAGTCGCTTTGTTTGGAGTTGATGCAGTCAAATCGATGAGGAGATCATAATGAGACGGTTTTTCAAGAAATATTGCGTCCGTCGTACCTGACGAATTGAAGAATAAATAATGAGATAAAGTGGAAATAAGTGGGCAGCATACAGGCAATCCACCCACGACCAGAAGCACCCTCCTTCTGCATCCTGTCCAGATCGCTCAGAGTCACCATGCCCAACACGTTAATGCCCTCCTTGCATTTGCCTTGCAGACGCCCTGCAGTGCTGTTGGGACTTGCTTCTTGGTACTCATAACACATGTCCGCGGCAACGTGACACAGAATGCAGGCGGCCTGAACCGGAGGAAGTGTGAAAATGAGGATACGCTTTCTGCCTATGACATGCTTGTATAGGGTCAGCGACGACGGTCCCAGTATCCTTAAGAGATGCGGTAGATGGAGAGTAGGGTTACCGACGGGCCCTTCATTCTCATCCTGTCAAAAGTTAGCACAGAATCCGGATAGAGAGAAACTGTGAATACGTACGCCGTCAAACTCAAAACTCCACCCATTCCATTGCCCAGCGCCTCCGAGGTCGTCTTGCCTCACCTTGCGTTCTTCAAAAAAGATCCGGGCGGGTTCCCAGTCCTCATCGTTAGGCTCGAGGATCTCAGATACCTCCAGGCGGGTATATATGGTTGCAACAAGATCTTTCAGGGCCGAAAGATGTCGCCACGGTTTTGAACGTGCAGACTTGGCTAGCAGAATTCCGAGGGAGGACAGTCGGAAGCCTCGATGTCCCTGCTCGGTCGTTTTCCTCCGACGAAAGACACAGACGCCATGGTGCTCGTCCTTGGTAAAGTAACTGGGTAGAAATTAGTATGCGACGCCCAGGAATTGGGATGAAAACACACATAACATCCTGCTCTACTAGATGAAGGCCGCTAGGCAACGCGCTGAACTCGAGGTTATCCAGCGACACATCTAGCAGGCGATTAGAAAGAGACAAATTTCTTGTCTTGTGCACCTACCATCACTGGCCTTGATACTCCAATCAATAACATTGCCTTGAGTAGGATGGAATGAAGCGTGGAAAATAGCAACTGCCAGGGTCGTTGTTAGTGGGGGTCGTGGGCGCTGCAGGTAATAGAGCACCTATATCCTGGGGACACCTCAGCTCGGACATCGAGGCCCTCGATAACGATGACTACGCAGACGACGACGACGACGAGAATAAATAAGCAGTGGAGGAAGACAGAGATTAATTTAGGGGTGAAAATAAAACAATTCAAGTGGTTTCGTCATAATGTGCCGGATTTGGGAATGCAATGGAGGAATTCAGTGCAAAACTATAGCCGATTACATCTTGCCTTCAAACGACGACGCGCTGTTCCCCCGCTTTTTGTTCCTTGATTCCCATCCAGTATGTCTGAAGCTCAGCAAGTAAATGTCGCGGATTTGGATCTTAGTCAGCTGGGTGATGTCCGGAAGCAGCTCGAGGAGGTCAGAAAAGCGATTCCCAAAGTCCAAGGTTGCTCTAATATTGAACTTGTAGGAGCTCGGCCACCTTACCAGCTCATTTGCCCAGCTGAAGCAAGCGCAAGTGAAATTCAAGACCTGCATTGAAAACATCGGCGACCTAAAGCCTCAGAACAAAGGTATGAGTGCCTCCTCGTTCCTTTGCCGTACTGACGCGAGACCTGGGTCTAGATAAAACTATACTGGTGCCTTTGACGAACTCTCTCTACGTTCCTGGTAAAATCTGTGACACCGAGAATGTTATCGTTGACGTTGGGACAGGATATTATGTGCAGAAGGTACGCGTATTTACCATATGACCTCACTGAAGCTTACGGCGTTGTTTAGTCGCGGGTTGAGGCAGTGAAGCACTATTCTGACAAGGTGGAATACCTGAATGACAACCTCGTCGTCCTCGAGGATACCATTGGCAAAAAGAGGGAGAATATGACATACCTTTTGAATGTCATGCAGTCCAAACTACAAGCAGAGGCGAAAACCGCTGTAAAATCATGACCAGCATGACGATCGTATAGCGCTTGTCCATTGTATGTACGTACGTTGTCAGTGGCCTGCTCAATCCTCCATACCATACCAGACAACTAATGAATATGTTCTAGGCTATCTGTAATATTATATTGCTTCAATGCATACCACAACATCTGTCATACCCTCAAAGCTTTCTACACCAGCCGAAGGTTGGACCTAGGCCTAGACCTGACGATCTTGGAATTCTGAGCTGTCTATCCTGCTGATCTGAGATCATCCAAGCTGTGTTGCAGGGACCTACAAGAGCCTACAGATCAAACGGATCTAAAATGCAGAAGAAATAAGAGTATTCTGATTCCAGGATGATTTGTGCATACAGCTGATGTGCTATTTACTTGAATGCCCTTCGACGGTTCGAGCGTTCATGCCAGACACGGCTCAGACAGAAACATACACCAGATCTTCCCAGGTCCCAGGCACTCACTGCAAACCGTCTCCTGCCCCGGAGTATCGCAGGAAACGTAGTCGCGTGTGTCGACTACTTATGTCGAGGCATCTTTTTTGCTATTACCTGGTGCATAACCATGCGTGGGTCGACCGGCTCTGACGCGATTGCGAATAAAGGAATGAGGACAAAAGATACGAAAGTGTGGGCCCCGGTAATGTAGTACTTCTAACTGCGGTGACGAGCTATCAGCCGAGTAGGTTCTGGGCTATACTAGGTATGCCGGGGAGTATAGGCCGTGAGGGAAAGAACTCCTCAACATTTGTGGTACCGCGTACACGACGGGGCGCTTACTGGCATGCGTGCACAAATCATGCCGGATCTTTCTTCTGCATTTTATGTTCCGCAAGTTCTTTCGAAAGTCTACCCGGCACCCCGGCGGGGTAAGGATACCCAAACGAGCTCCGCCCCGTGACTTTTCGGATAAATGGCGAGCGATCCTCCCCAGTGTGGGGTACGTTTCGATATTATGGACGCAAATATTTTGATTTTGAATATCCTGCGAAAGGGGTAGTAACGGTAAATTTTCTCCGCGTCTCTATTACTTCCACGGCTCCGAATTCAAGAGAGCATAAATTTGGGCCCGAAAATAAAGAGCCCGATATGTAGTGATGGAATCAACTAACCGGGCTACTGATAAAGAAGTCAATAGAAATTGGGATGGAGATGAGTAATGTAAGAAGCCTAGATCTGGGAGCTAAAAGATGGGGGCAGGAAAGTAATCGAAGGTGAGAGAAATGACTCCGGTGATTTCCTTTGCTCAAAATAGGACAGGCTAAACTTATGGTGATGGGCAATGCCTCGTTAGAGTGCGTACTGCTGATTCAGCATATAATATGCTTTTGATGCCTGGACCCTGCAAGCCAGCTCCCGTCTATATCATGGCTACATAAGCTGCTGTATCCAGTCTTTCCTCATTTTTGTATTTTATTACGGCTCTATGCACCTGACAAAAGATATTGTTACAGTTTTAAGCCGGCAACATGAGAGAAGGAATCCCTAGAACGCTTTCATGGCTTCTGTCACAGCTTGTCACACCTTGCGTCAGTGCCATTTGTGACGTGAACTAAGGTGCATTTTTGGGACTTTTGTCACTGGTTTGGCTGACAAAAAATGATAAGCTCGTCTAGACCTACATTCTGGTGCAAGGGATTGACCCAGTTCAAAGTTCCAGTGGTAGCTTGTAGGTGCAGCTTCCTCAATTCTAAATAAAATTAAAATCGGTTGCAACAAATTGAAGAACACCTCAAACTGAGCAACTGGGTCACTTCAGATTCTCGGCCCGATGAAGTGGTCTGTAGTACAATGCACTTCCGTGGTTCATTACACCTGGCTACTATGTAAGGCAGTTGAACCGGGATCAATCAACACAACCATACATACGCGCCCTCGGGGGAAATTGCCCATCACCAAGTTTTAAACTTCAAAAGCATGAGTGTTCACGTGTTCGCGATGGAAAGCGGTTGTTTGGCTCTGTTACATTCGGATGCCAGTGGCTGTCACCATAGCGCTCTCAGCTTGCTCCTCATCTATCATTCAGTTATGTCTTATTTCCTTCCGCACCTTCCCTCCGGCTGGCACGTCGATGAGGCTATCAAATCTGAGGAAGATCGCGTCGTTGTGATCCGATTTGGTCACGACTGGGACAGTCAATGCATGACTATGGACGAAACGCTGTACTCGGTCGCAGAGAAAGTGCAGAACTTTGCGGTGATATACCTCGTCGATATCACAGATGTTCCGGACTTTAACAAGGTTAGTGGCGTTTTGCGATAGTGACCGGCTGCGCAGCTGATGGATTTGAGAGATGTACGAGCTGTACGATCCATGCACTGTGATGTTCTTCTACCGGTGAGTGTTGGTTATACCAGCACTTTCGCTAGCTGATCGTGTCGCATATCACAGAAACAAGCACATTATGATTGATTTGGGTACTGGTAACAATAACAAAATGTGAGTTGGTCATCACACTCGAACAGGCCTTGAAATTAACAATTCTCGACCTTCTCAAGAAACTGGGCTATGGATAATAAGCAAGAAGTAAGCAACCTTGATGCATATGCCTTTCTATTACCTGCTCATCCTCGTATAGTTAATTGATATAATTGAAACTGTGTATCGAGGTGCATCAAAAGGTCGCGGTCTCGTCGTGTCTCCTAAGGGTCGGTTACAATTCATTTCTGGCTATTTACTTACTCAATGGGTCTCCAGACTACTCCACTCGCTACAGGTATTAGGCGCGCACATGCGCGCGCTCCGGATGATGCCTCGTGGCTGAGTAACGCTATATCTCTGAGGTCATGGTCCTGCTGAGTTTTCTATCTCCGTCTGTCTGTTCCTCTATACGAATACAGTTTTTCCCTGTTCTACGATGCCAGTACTACTTGAGTTATCAAACCGTCGTCCGAGGCTTGCTGGCTTGCTCCCCGATCGACTTGGCATCTCCAGATCTACAGGCGCCCGAAGCTCCAAAAATAACTGCCAAAAAACTTTTTTCCGAAACATTTCGGCCAAAATCCTCCCGTATCAGTGTTCACTTTATTTATGGTCCGGTTTCCGTTGGACGCGGTTCCATGTGGTCGCTGCGTTTGCCACCGACTGCAGGTGAGACTGCTTACCCTTTCCCCAGAAATGACATCATCAAAACCCCGATCCCGTCTTATAAGCTGCTCGGTTCTCCAATCCCCACATTCACCTTTTTTGAAACACTCATCACCCCACAAAAAATCGAAAATCGACTGCGATGGCGCTCTTCCATGTGTATGTCTTCCCCGCCTGTGGTATTTTCTGCTACTTACTTGATACTTCAGGCAAGGAGTGCCCATCGGCGCGGTGGCCATCATGCTCGCCCTTGTGGCAAGTATGGGAGGCTTCATCTTTGGTTACGACACAGGTCAGATATCAGACATCCTTCTAATGGAGGATTTCAAGCTGCGGTTTGCTACATGTGGAATATCTGATGACGCTTCCACTTGTCACTTCAGCAACGTACGGTCTGGTCTGATTGTCGGCCTGTTGTCCATTGGTACTCTCTTTGGAGCTCTCTTCGGTGCACCGTGCGTCTTTTCTCCGTTTTACCCTTCTTACGTTACTGATGTTGGAGCCAGAACTGCTGATTACCTCGGCCGTCGATATGCCATGGTCGTCGAGTGCGGGATATTCATCGTCGGCGTCATCATCCAGATAGTCAGTACCACTGTGTGGCAACAATTTGCCGTCGGCCGTCTTGTTAGCGGTCTGGCAGTTGGAGCTCTCAGCGCTGCGGTTCCTATGGTCGGTCGCATTCCATTACAACTCGCCCCACCCTGATTTCCATTCTTTCTTATTAGTACCAAGCCGAAACTGCTCCACCGCAAATTCGTGGAAGTCTGACGGCAACATACCAGCTATTCATCACATTTGGTATACTCGTTGCATGTGCGTAATCTTTTTGCACTATGGTTGTCGCCTCATTAACTCTTCGCAGATTGCATATCTATCGGCACACGCGATATCAACGGCCCAGGATCTTGGCGAGCTGTTGTGGGTATTGGCATCGCTTGGCCCTTCGTTTTAGCGATTGGAATTCTCTTCATGCCTGAAAGTCCTCGGTGGCTTGCAAAACACGGACATCTTGACAAGGCTGGAGATGCCATTGCGAGGACGCGCGGAATCCCGCTTTCAGAAGCCAAGACAGATCCGATCGTCGTACGGGAAGTCGAAGAAATTCGGAGCAATGTGGAATACGAAAAGAACTTTGCGGGAGGTTGGCTGGATTGTTTCAGGCCCGGGAACAAGATCTTGTATCGAACACTCCTCGGTAAGCTGACTTGCTCGTGCGAATAACCCGTATTTCCTGATCGAGTTTTCCACAGGTATGGCTCTGCAAAGCTTCCAACAGTTAACTGGCGCGAATTACTTCTTCTAGTGGGTCTTCGAACTTAATTGACCTACCTTTATCTCATTCTATATTCAGTTATGGAGCCACCATCTTTTCATCAGTCGGTATCGAGGACTCTTACGTCACTCAAATCATCCTTGGCGCTGTCAACTTTGTATGCACGTTTGGAGGTATATATGTAATGGAGAAAGTGCGTCATATCCACCCGAGATTGTCACTGGAGACTAATTGTTGGCTCTTTCCAGTTCGGACGACGTATCCCTCTTATTGTAGGAGGCCTTTGGCAGGCGGCATGGTTGTTCATCTTTGGGGCAGCCGGGACTGCAAAAGTTCCTGCAGATAATCCAGGGATCGGAAAGCGTACGTCCTTATCATGTTTGATTGCATCGAGGCTGATTGGGGGGCTGTCGTACAGTCATGATTGTCTCTGCCTGTATGTTTATCCTTGGATATGCTATGACATGGGCCCCGTGCGTCTATTTGTTTTTCTTCGTCCATCGCTTACTCATTGTTTGAATGCAGGGGTGTGTGGATATTGATTGGAGAGACGTTCCCTACGAGGACCCGAGCTAAGCAAGGTGCATTGGCCACTGCTTCGAATTGGCTATGGAATTTCCTCCTCGCTTTCTTCACGCCTTTCATCGTCAGTGCTATTGAATTCCGATATGGTTTCGTCTTTGCTTGTGAGTGTATCACCTTCTCCCACACATTGTCTGTTTGCTCATGATTTGTCGCAGCATGCAATCTCACCGGGGCTGTGATCGTCTACTTCTTCTTGTACGAGTCTTCTGAGCTATCCTTGGAAGGCGTTGATCAGGTATGGGGCTTGGCCTTGAA
This sequence comes from Armillaria cepistipes, assembly GCA_900157415.1. Taxonomy (NCBI): domain Eukaryota; kingdom Fungi; phylum Basidiomycota; class Agaricomycetes; order Agaricales; family Physalacriaceae; genus Armillaria; species Armillaria cepistipes. The sequence goes on from FTRY01000033.1 coordinate 255,253, forward strand.
ATAACTGACCTCATGCTTACTGCGGCATCAGATGTACAACGATCCCAAGTGCAAGCCGTGGACTTCTCGTCAGTGGGCACCTCCTGGGTATAAGGACCGCCGCGATCTTGTCGAGCAAACGCGCGCGGCTGAGGGGCACAAGACTATCGCTACAATGGAACACAAGGAGAATGTGACGCCGTCCAGTAGCACCCATGCTGCGGAAAAGGTCTAACATAAATGTTATTCATGATTCTGATGCCGTTGATGTCCTTATTCATCATTCATGGTGTAGATGTATTCTTAATGACCTTGGCTAAGGTAGACGGGAGATGTATAGGTCGCTATACACGTTAATAATGATATGTAATGAGAGTTTCCCGTTGATCGCAGTAAGTCATGGTGGTTTCCTGGCCGCATAAGTGAATATGACGACACGGTGTGTGGGATTAAGCTTCGGATGAACAAGTGGAGGCTTTGTCCGCTAGTCGTATAAGAGAATGGATACCGATAAGTACCGGGAAATGGAGTTCTCAGTGCTACGCACGATGTTCTTCCACTTTATCGAGCTTCTCTTCACGGCGGGATTGTCCCCGAATGAGGTGGTTAGCGCGTCGCAGACCAATCTCCAGAGGCGCTTCAGGGGAGACGGCGACCACGATAACCAGACAAATCCCTATAATCAGACAGATCCCTATAACCAGACAGATCCCTACGCAGCCGCCGATAGTGCCGCCGACGCCAGTGCCGATCATGCAAGGTGAAGTGTACCCCTTCAATCAAGTTTGCGTTCTAAACGTGTTTACTAGCCTCGTACGCCGGGCCGTCATTGGAAGCGTCGTCGGCGGAGTGGGGTTGATGTCGTTCCTATTTTTGGGGTTCCTCTTCCTTCGACGCCGTCGTCGAAGACGGTTGGCTGCTAAGGTGCTGGAAGAGGAAAAGGAGGGAATCGTGGTTCATCGCGACCATCGTGAATCGGAGGAGGGTACATCGACAGAGGAACATTTCGTGGTGACGGGGAAGAATATAGTTAGGTTGGTTCCTCCCCCTGGTCACGGTGAGTGGGATTGCGTCTTGAATATAAATGGACACTTACCGGTGTGTTTCAAATCAGCGGACGAAGGACCGTCGGGTCGAAGGCATGACGAACCGCCTCCTGCTTATCACGGATAATCTGTTGCAACGATATGATGGTTTTTTGTACTACTAGTAGTGTCCAATGTTTTACAATTTGTTTACGATGTTTTACCAATGTTTTACGACAAATTTAGCTAAGTCCTGATACCACCACCATCGATCTTCACGGTTTGCTCTCTGGGCCTAAATTCTCGCCTCGTCAGATTTGAATAGCCTCTCCGTGTGCTGCAAGACATTGCATATAGCCCTGAGAGTGCTTACTTTGATGGATGGCTCCGGATGACGCCTGATTCGAAACTTTGGTGGCTGTCCACTACATCCTCTGCAGAAACTCGGGCTTGGAAGTTGGAAGTGTTCGTGGCCTTAATCTGATGCCTCTACCTTTGGTAGACGAGCCTGATATGGCGATGCTGCACTTGCGCCCTCATCTTTTGATCTTTGGTCAATGCTCTGCTGCCATTCAGTGGTTCTGCCTATGTGCGCACCAGTCACGCCGTGATAGTCATTTCTGAGATTCTTCTAGTCGCAATTGCCCTCAAGCTCTGCGCTGAGGTGTATACTATTAGCATTGTTCTACCGTCTCTGGCCCAGTGCGCAGATTGCACTGTCTAGTACAGGCGCGTTTGTTGGATGTCCATTATCTTTAAGGTTCTGTCCTCCCGCCGACTGTATCCGGATGCCTCTCGCCTGCTTATTTTCTCATTTCACACTGTCTGACATCTGTGCTAGGGCTGACGCTGTACCTTGCGAGGACATGTCCGTATCAGTGAGGCCAGATATGTGTTCGGTCCCGTAGCATAGTGATGACCGTATATAGGTAGTACCCACGTAGTACGGACTCTGGTTCGTTTCCTTCTCAGCGACATTTGATCAGAATAAAAACCACCACCACCACCACCTCTGAGTCCCGGGGTATCGGTCCGATTGCCGATAACCATCTTGATCGCAACTATCAACATGTTACAAACACGTTGTGTCCTTTCTCTCAACTGGTCTATACATGGACTCTCCAGCGACCACCGGCGGCTCGGATAGAATGAAACCAGCAGATATCATACCTGACAGCAGCGACGAAGGTGGTTCACCCTCGGTTGATATACCAACGAACGATGCCAAGGGCAGGCGTCGCAAAGCTAAACGCTTTGGACTGCGTTCACGCAGACGCTATGCTCGGCCTTACGGTATATATACTATAGCTCCAGCGCCACCAGTTTCTGACTGTTATGCTAGGCGTCAATACGTCAGATTACGAACAGAAATATCCAGAAGACGCCATGTATGAAGAGGCTGGTCCGTACGCAAGAATCTGGCGGACATACCAGGATGAAACCCAGATCCATGATACAGCAATGGTTGAAGATTCCAGGGATTCGGTTGATGTACTTCTTGTCTTTGTAAGTCAACAGGACATTAATATATATCGGTGAACGGCGTTGATATCATTTAACAGGCTGGTCTTTTCTCTGCCGTCGTGACTACCTTTGTGGTTCAGACATCGCAGAACCTTCAGCTTGACTTCGGAGAGGTGTCCGCCTCACTGCTGTATGAGCTCGTTCTCATACAACGTGCCCTTGCAAGTGGCGCGAGTATAGACCAGGTTCCAGAATCTCGTTTAACCCCCACCACCATCTTCAGTCCTGTCGGTACAACTTTATGGGTTAACGGACTGTGGTTCATCAGTCTCTCCCTGAGCCTAGTGACTGCTCTCATTTCTGTGCTGGTCAAGCAGTGGTTACACCAGTACATGTCCATTCCACCCGGTACGCCTCGCGATCACAGCCTTATACGTCACTATCGATTTATGGGTCTGGAAGCCTGGCACGTCCCTCTCATTATCGGTCTTCTACCTGTCCTCATGTACATCGCTCTCGCATTTTTCTTCCTGGGCCTTGTTGTGTTCCTTGTTCCTCTCAACATTGATATTGCGTTAGTGGTAGCTGTTATTGGCGTTGTGTCATATATGGCATACGTTGCATCGAATATCCTTCCTTTTCGCTATTCCCAGTGCCCATACAAAACCCCGCTATTAAATATTCTCACCCGACTAGTCCGCCGCCGCTTGCATCCTATCGAGTACACCATAGCTACCACACAACACGCTGCAACAGATGCACTTCAGTGGCTCTTTACTGCGTCGTCAAACCCCACTGTCCAACACATTGTGCTGCAGTCTCTTGGTGGTATTCCCGGGCGTTGCAGTGAGTATTTATCGAAGGCACTGGGTAGACACCGTTACAAAGTAGTGCCCGCATATCTGCACATGATGCAGGAGCTAGTCGAAACGAATCCTTCGGGGGAATATGTCCTCAAGCAAGAGGAAGGATCACAATACAGGCTCGAACGATTGCTACGATCCTTGTTCTTAACCGGAATACTCTCCAGTTCCCCCTTTACACAGATCCTAGCGAATCTGAAAATTCCCCACTCGGCGTCTTTTGAACTTCAAACTATTCTGGCTATTTGCCAAGAGCGGCACCAAGCGACCGTCGACATTCCACTTGGTTCCACAGATATCTTCCTCCAGGACACTCTTCATCTTCATCCCGCTATCTGGGCGGTTCTGTTACGATTCATGCAGCATAGACTTCCCCCGATTGTTGGTACCAATGAAGATAACGTCAATTGGAATTTGTGCCTTCAATTTGTACGCATGCTCACTCAATCACCGTCCACGATCACTGTGAGCGATACAATCAGCATCACTATACCTGCTGCCATGACTTTCCGCGATGCTGTGAGGAACTCTCTTGTCGACAACGAGGTTGCTGTCGCTCTCCTGAAGATGTTCGCCAAGTTTGACGTATCAAAAGATGATTCACTATCCATACTGCTGCGGCTTTCACTCGCGATGATTAATCTCTTTTCTGGTCACACCACGGTTCCTCAGCCCTTCTTGGAACCAGATATTATTCCCGTCCCTTCTATTCTTGACCCGTCACTCGACGAAGCAGGTTACGCAGACTTACCTCTCAAAAGAGAGCTTTTTTCGGAAGCCCTTATACTTCTCGGTCGCTCGTCTTTCGAGTGGAGAGAGCATTGCGCCGCCCAGCGTGCTGTTTTTCTCACATTGCGTCAAGTAATCGACACGAATTTTTTCAGCCAATCAATTCAAACCAAGGGCCTACGGAGCCTTCATGTCCAGGTTTTGGACTTATGTGCATCCCTTTATGAGAGCCACGTACCGGGTACAGCTCAGTTCAAATGGGACGAAAATTCAGAATCTTTTCTGAATAAGATTTTTAGCGTTCTACATATGTTAGTCTTCGAAGCATATCTATTAGTTAATACTAATGTGAGTATCCAGGGAAGACGAGACGCAGGATGTCGCCTCGGCATCCGCAGATGTTTTCCGGCACGGATTCCTCTCGTCGGCGCCTCTTGCGTATCGAATCTTTCAGTGTCAAGACGGTTTTCGAGGGCTGTCAAGCCTTCAAATGGATTCAAAATACCGCTTCATGAAAGCCTACGTTCAAGGACTCTCCCATGCAGTTAGACAGGGTGTAGCAACGGAGCACCCTTGGGACCGTTTAGGCCTTGAGGAGCAAATAGACTATTTGTACAAGCCGGATAATCTATTCCAGGCTTGTACGATCCTGGCAGTTGTCTCGGCATTGCCATGGAATGCTGGAGCAGACAACATAGGAGTGCTGGACTTGGCAGCGCTACGGCATGGTGACCATTTAACGTGGAATAACTGTCGTACCAGACTTGAGCATCTGGCCGACAGCGATACTTATTTCAGAATACTCCAGATTCAGGCATTTAAAGGTGAACATAAGTTGCGTCCTTTCAGTCAAGAGGATATCGAGAGGGACCTGCGCAATGCGATCGTAGATTTGGATAGAATCTTCCGCCCACCGGTTGTTTTGACGCAGTTGTTGGGTTTCATTTCGAACTTTGCTTGGAGAAAATCAGAAAGGGAAGATAGGATAGGGAAAGACGGGGTCATCGCACGCAGCACGTTTGTATGAATCACGGTTCACCATATGTGTCCCAAGGACGAACTGCTCACATTGCTCGACTATTCAAGTACTGGTGTTTTAATCTTTGCTTTTTCTCACCCACTTCGGTAAATTTGTGCGCATCCCTTATAGAAGAGTCTGGGATCAGTTCAACGATTATCCTTTCTGTGACGACGTTCACTTGGGTGATCGAACTGCGAAAGATGGTGCGGTCTGCTATGTCAGGGTGCTAAGTAAGATCGGACTTTGGGAACCCAGGTCACAGTAGCAGTGCCATATGACCACATATCTCAACCGTCCCAGACCTCCTTGTTCCAGAACGTGTCGTTAGGGCGTTCGGTAATCGACAAGCTAAATTGAATAATGATTCACAGTATGGCTTCAACAATATTGCTTGCTGATCAATGAGCGTCAACCGATGAAGAGACGAGTTTACAACGTCAGGATTCAGTACTTCAGTTCCGGAATCCCCGTTAAACGTGCAGACAGGGATCATCAAATGCCACTGTCAACTATGGAATTCACTTTTCAGTCCCGTGGATTTGGCACGCTCATCGAATAAATAATACAGCAGGAAAGACAGCCTGTCTGCAGTCAATCAAGAATTCACTCCCAACGACTTCGCGCTCTTGACTTCCCAAGCATCTACCACAAAGCTTAAAACCGCGTTCTCGATACTGACACACCGATCTCGATGGTGCATCCAATTACTAGGATTGTACTCGATGCTCCCGAGAAAGATATCACACCCACATCCCAAGCACACTACTTTGTCCGATTTAATCCTGTTTACATCAAGCGAAGGCTCGCGTTCGAGGAAAAATCACATCCGCTCCGCGTTGTCCTGGCAGTACCAATAGAGCGGACAGTGCCGACGGAGAGGTACTAGTGGACAGAACGTTGAATGTGTTAAAGAAAGAGGGTTGTAAAGTGCACTCTTAATAGAATACTACCGATACGGGGTGGACATAGTTTGCAGAGGAGCGTAAACGCCCGTCATCCTGTATACGATAAGGATTTTCGACACTCTTTGCAATTGACCAGTAGAACAGATGTCTGGAAGGTTTCGTATGGGCAACAATTCCTTGAAATATTTATGGTGCGAACCACTTAGTCACCACCAGAAAGTGACAGCCGCCAATTTGGTCCAAGAAATTTCCAAACCCCAAATCAGCCAGAAAAGTCGACTGCGGAAGGCAAAAAAATCCCGAAAAGTGTGACATACCATGACCCGAGTCACATCCCCTGCTGTTTTGTGACATCCCCGCCAATTTTGACCCAATCAAGAATTCCTCTAGAGGATTTGTTCCTTTCATCAAGTAGTACATTTATACAAGAGGACTTTTTTCTCCGGTCACTTAAGACCACTGCAGAAACTTTGTCACATTTTGGTGGTGACTAAGTGGTTCGCACCATTGCGCCGGACCAACGGTCCGAAACCCCCTGCCGAACGTGCGAAAGATAATGTGGCTGTGCCGTACCCGCCAGTTTGAACAAACATTTATCTGCATCATCGGTATTCATCTAAATTTTAGGTTAATGTTTGTGCTGACTACCCGCAACTAACCTCAGTTCATCGTTTCAAATGGCACGATTCGATAAAGGTCGTTTTGATCCTAGCTTTGCGTCTTTCCTCCCAGATTTCCATCAGCCAACTCGAGATGCAAAGATCACAGAGCTACAGGGCCACAATATTCCGCCTACAGATTCTGAACAGGCTTACCTGAAATCTATACTTTCAGATGGAGAAAACGCGCTTGCTGTGTTTAATCACAAGGTCAGCGTCGCAACCCAGCTCCTGAGAGCCCTAGAAGTGGAACGGGACCAGGTAATCGCCAATGTCGCCGATGCAAAGGCTATCCTCCATCCAATGCGCAAGGTGCCAGCCGACATTCTCTATGACATTTTCGCCATATGCGTCAATTTCCGGAAAGACCGTCCTCATAGAGGCTATGATTCGCGCACCATCCCAAGTACGGCACCATGGTCGCTATCTCGAGTTTGCAGCAGCTGGCGAAATATCAGCATCCATAGTTCCAAACTCTGGTCATGCATTCAACTGAACATCGAATTGAAAGCCCCATCCTATACCCCGCCGGTTCGTTACCTCGTACGTCTCCTCGTATGTAGATTGAGAGCGAGAGATCGTGACCTTGATCTGCAGCTTGAGACAAGCGGAGACGTATGCGACCATCCTGTCTTTCGTGTTCTGATCTCAAGTCATATTGGCGTACGGCAACTATGGATATCGATGGTGATGAACTTTTGGAAACTATCCGGAAAAACGGAGGCATCCTCTATAGACTACAAAGTCTTACTATCACCCTGCATAAGCAGCCCCTACCCTCAGGGCTTCATCATATGTTTAGAGTATTCGAGACATCGCCAGACCTTCGCCGCCTTCGTATCGATTCATTCGACAATAGGGGGTGGGAATACATGGGGCCTTCATCGACGCTTCTAGCATGTATCACACATCTGAGCATTAGCGAAAATTTGACGAACAGCTTCTTCTTCGTCCACGTCCTTCCGCATATGCAGAGCTTAGAGTGGTTGGCACTTGGCGGAGACGATGAAAATGTCCCCTTGGTCGAGCTCCCGAAGCTTTCGTCCCTGTGCATCAACTGGCCATAAATGCTCGAATAGTGGAGTCGCCAATACATACTCTCACCTCGCAGTTCCTAGCCTCACAGCGTTCGGTTTGTGTGCTGCCTCATTGACCCAATGTGACTTTCCCGTGATAGCACCCTCGAATTCTATAACGAGGCTGATTTGGCCGGAACACGGAGATGCTAGGGGCTTAATCGAATTTCTCCGCACTCTGCAAAGCATACGCTATATGTATCTTTGCTGTGTGAATATCCCGTCTGAGTTTTTCAGGGAAATGGTGCTCTCTCCCGATGTAGCACCCCATCTCGAGCACATCCATCTTATTGGGACGTACGAAGCGCAGTCCGCCATCCTTGAATTCGTAAGGTCACGATGGCAAAATGGCAGTCTATCGAAGGTCACCCTCGGAGAAGATTTTGCAGATTCAGTGGCTGAAGACTGGTGGGCGCTTTGCGACGAAGGTCTATGGATAGCATTGGATTCACGTTGGGACGGGCGCAAGAATGCACGTACTTTGGTTGATTGGGATACGTAGAGTGACGGAGGAAGGTGCTGGAAGAGTCAAGGCTGGATTGATTGGCCCTCTCCCCTAATGCAGCTCAGGTGAATAAAAGTAAACCCCTCCTACCGACCTCGAAGGCTCATTAATGTAAAAGCAATAACTGTTGTAGCCTGTTGTCGCAGCGTTATCTCCAGTACATTTTGTCCCGGTCCGGTGCCGCCGGCTGTTTTTGAGGGTCTTGAAGCGTGGAAGGTATCACATTCCCGTGAATAGGAGCTCCCCCAGAATACTCTTTCCTTCCTACCACCACCTCCTCGACTTTGAAAGTCGTGTTATATCTCTGCTTCTTGCACATACCTTTTTCTATAGCACATACTATGCCTTTCAGCAGGGTTCCCCACCTCGTCGGCCGGTCCATCGCTAACGGGAGCCTCATCCTCGTCGACCTGCTCGGTTCTGGTAACTACGGGCAGGTGTACAAGGCCCTGGACGTTGAGGCCATCAATAATTTTGCTTATTTCGCTGTTAAATGCATCGAGATTGACGGTTCTAAAAGGGCTATAACAATCAGCAAGGAAATCGTTTCGCATGCCACCGTCTCTCGGCATCCCAATATCGTCACATACCGATCTACATGGGTCGAAGAAGATTATATCTTCATGGTCATGGACTATTGCCCTGGTGGCGAGTTGCACAATGCTATCCGGGAACAGAAGGTATTTTATCGCAACGACTCACTGGTGAAGCAGGTCTTCCTTCAGGTCGTCGATGCTGTGCTGCATTGCCACGCCAATCAAATATTCCATCGCGACATCAAACCTGAGAATATCCTCTGCTCGGAAGATGGGACGCAGGTATACCTTGCTGACTTTGGTCTAGCTACTTGCGAAGACGACTACCAGCTCCGTGGGGCAGGCACCCTGCCATACAAGAGTCCTGGTGAGTTCCCCCCTGATCAATCATTTTATTCGTTTAATGTTTTCTACGTAGAATGCTTAGGCGAGGATTTTAAATCGCCGACCTACTCGACCAGGAGCAACGACATCTGGGCTCTAGGTGTCGTCCTCATCAATATGATGGTTGGGCGAAACCCTTGGCTCGCCGCTAAGATTTCAGATCCATGCTTCAACTATTTCCTCTGCAATCCCGACTATTTTCTCAAAATCTTTCCTATCACGCCCTCCGTCAATCAGGTCCTGCTCCGCATTTTCGACCTACGCTCTTCGAAACGTATCACCCTTCCAGAACTCCGCACCGAGATCAGCAAAATTGATAGGTTTTTCCTCACGGACGCCGAACTCATCGAAGCTCCTTCAAGAGTCAAGGACGTTGATCAATCTTTCTGTACTTCGACGATGCCTCGTCCTCGCACCGCGCCGATTGGACTGGGTTTGGGCATCGATTTCAGCTTCCTTGTGCAGCCGTCTCCGAGGATCCTTCAAATTTCACCTCCCGTCCCGCGTAAAGAGCTGATGGTGCAGCCGCCTGTCCTGACTCGGGCTCGTGCGACTGTCGGTGCGCTTCGCTTGGTCCTGTCTCCTCCTGATCGCACACTCTCATCATGATTTGCTTGCTTGCTCGCGGTGCTTTGACGCAATTTTTTTTTTTCATTTTTTCTTCTTCGGTTCCATCTCTCTCGGACTTGATCGCTTGGATTTTGTACAGACATCTTCGATTTCTCTCTCCTTTCGTTTTCATTTCAACTTTGTTTTTCATTTCTCATTGTTTGGACTTTGCATGGACTCGTCTCTTCATTTTTTCCTTTGTTGTACTATATTTTTCGCTCCATCTCTCCCTCTGGGATATCGGACACAGTTTCGCCTCCCCTTTTCCTTCTGCCTGTATTTTGGACTTCTTTCCTAGTCTTGCTGTTATATTTTTTCCCTTTCGGTGTCTGGGGACTTTGTGTTGACTTGGACTACATCTCTTTATGTCTTTTCCATGATTTCTAGAGGACTTCGTCTTTTTCTGCTTCTTTCTTTGGGATTCTTGGGTTTTGGGTTTTATGGACTAGTTTTTTCGGTTTTCTTGGGACCGTGGTTGTCTTATACTGCTTGGACTCTTTCCCTTTATCCGTCTTGATTTTATTTGATTTACTCTCGGTTTCCTTGCTCTCTTCTATCTTATTATTCCTTTCCTTTCCTTTCATGCTCTCGTGGTCGGTCTTCAGGGGTTCGATTCCTCTGGGAGCTATGTTTATACGCAGTAACAAGCTACGAATGTACTCAATGGCACAACTGATATCGTGTTTCTCTGTGTTTGAACTGCACAGCTAAGAGCTTTGTAAACGCGCTTCCAGAAGGCTGTAGAGTAATTATCGACGGTTGAAATCTAATACAACGACTCTAGGTATCTGTCTATATAATTAGGCACAGGAAGATGGTGTCCGTTTATCTACTAAGTATGCAATATTTTGTTCCTTCATGGTCACCGACGATTAGTAGGCCCGACTCTCCAATTCGATGACACTGTCACTGGATTTTGAGTTGGCATTCGGGTCCCGTCCTAGGAGCCGTCCTGGATGGGCGAAGTTTATAGCATAGATTGCCAGCACAACCATAGCACCATCGAGAACGTCTGTTATCAATTCCGTTTTAGAACTGATGCATGAATGATAAGAGGAAGCGACGTACTGAAGTATACTTCGGTGGTGATGATTCTCCCGTTCCACCCATCTGACAGTTCAATCGTCCTGTAGATTGCTCTGCAATATGATGAGTGTCCAGCCTGAGCCTTGAATAGATATCTGAAGCTTACCGGATATATAAACAAAGGGTATTGAATGACAGAGCTATCATCATGAGCTTGATCTTCCCGGAGAGCTCGCCGCGGAAGTACTGTTCATTACTGGCGAGTGTTACTTCACTCTGTCTCGTTGTACTAGAGCCGATTCTAGAATAGATGGGTTGGTTCTTGATGTACCGGACGAAGAACTCAGCCGCGAGGACTGCGTAGCAAGTTATGACGACTGTGCAGAGTTGAATACGCTAGAAAACGGTGATATTTCAACGGCGTACCCATCTGGAAGACGATACCACCAAGCATGATATTACCGCCCAGCGCAGCGCCGTCATGGTCGTCTGCAGAAGCGGCTATGCCACCTCCAGCACCTTGAACAATGAGGGAAACTATGTCCTGTAGTGCGAATATTATTAGCCACTGAATTCCGTGGTCACAAGCGATACTTACGCAGCTAACGAAAATCCATGAATCTGTTGTGCACCAGATTTGTCAATATGTACAATAGAAGGAGGGGAATAACGTACAATATTTCGGGCTCAACCTGCTGTACGCAGGTCCTAGTAGGCTGATAATCCCGCCGAGAATGATGAAGTTACCCGCAACAAGAGGAGTTGGTCCAAGGATAGTCGTGACAATTCTGGGAGGCGATCAGTATACTATTTGAAGGACGTCTCCTCAGCGCTTACTGTATCATATACGGAGTCCTCAACGTCGGTGAAAAGCTCGACCAAAGACGACCGCTCCACCCAAGGACTTCCATCACACCGGCGAGAATAATAGTTGGGAATGGCCACCATATGTGGTAGTGCAGGCTTTGGACCGTGTGAGCGACTTTGAAAATAAGATTAACACGGGCGATCAAAGAACGAGACGAGGGATACTCACAGGTAGAAGCTCCAAACAAGGCCACGAATATTATCGTGACGTATTCTGTGGGAGTGTAGCCATAACGGTAGTCGTCTGCTGTTGACGAAGTGGCATGGGCAACTACTAGTACTGCTCAGAAGGGTCAGCTGAAAGTTTACTATTCCAGAAGGAAAAGAAGATATGCTGACCTTGATCGAGAATCATTGGAATGAAAGAAGAAGGGTGTCGGTTCTTCTAAATTAACATGGATGTACTAGGTTTTATAGCCCGACAATGCAACTCGGATATCCCGAGGCGCAGCGAATAATCATTTGCCAGCAATCTTTATCTGCATCGCCTCCTGGCGGCAATGCGGCTTGTAGTAAGATTTTCGTCACAACAGTGAGAGTTTCTTTGCACCCCAGAGTATACGCGAGCGAAGGTACACTGCCGCGGGTCGTGTTGGCGGATGTCGATACTATAAAAGGCAATCGCAAGCGGGGTGAGCAATTTCGTATGACAAACAACCGGACAGCCGAAGGAGACCGTTCAAGCTATCATCGGTGCCAAGTAGCAAAGGCGTTTCAGGAGAAACAGTCTTGCATTATTCATGGTTCCGTTTCCAATTTCCGGGGATTGGCTGATCCAAATCCCGATCCTGTGTACCTAATTTTCGCCCCACAATTCCTTTGTGGACCAATCACAAAATGCGGGGACTTCTCCATTTCTTAAACACCTCTTCCTCAAAGAAGAAGATGAGTGTATAGTATTAAGATTGTATAGTCCAGTGAAAATGGTCACGATACCGCGGCGGACTTCAATTTTCAATTCTCGAGCCGCTTTACACGCCTTGGTCGAACGAGTAACGTCCCAGCGTTGATGAGGCCGGGCATACGTCCAAAAAGTATGATACGCGCAGTGTTAATGCGAGAACCCCGGCGTGAAGGCTAGGGTAAATGGAAGCAATAAGCATACACTTGGCGGCCTCAGAATGATAGACAATAAAGAGAGCACTTCTTTTTGAGATATATAAACTATTCGCTTCAGCATAAGTACAAGAATAAGTCATCCCGGCTTTTTTAATGATTCCGTATTTAACACTGCGTGTCGTTGTAGACCTGTGCCACAAAGCACTATCAAGAGATAAGTATGCATGCACGCAATATGGAGTGTGTACACATACATTGAAGCTATCTGCGTTTTGAATCTGTTGCGCTGCGGTGAGACGCTGATCAGCGGCACATCCGTAAGTGACGTCCACCGTACCAGCCACGGCATGGGTGAGCTAGAAGATATGGATGAGAACACTTCAACGTGGGAGGCATGAGACGTCACACCTCGTGCAGTAGGGTTCCACCACGAATGTTCCTCGCTGCGACGGTGGTGTTTCCACTGCAAAGATCAGTAGAAGGAACCTCATTGAAGAAGATGCCACAGAAGTAGATCTGGTGTTTTTTTTAGTAAAAGATGTGTTGGGACCATAATGACCGCGCTCACGTCTGTGGTGGAGATGACCGTATATGCAATGACATTTCCATCGCACACCCCGTACTCATCTAAGCAGTTCAAACTAGTAAAGTTAGCCGGGGAGAACTGAATAAGTCATATGCACTGACGTTCGCGAAGGGTCGTTCTCATCGGCGACGAGCTGGAGCTTATCAGTGACATTCTGCGCTGGGTTGGTGCTGAAATAGGCGGTCATTGTATTATTCGAGCTGTTGCCCAAGGTGCCAATATAATCCAACGAGATTAAAGCGAGTTCTTTTGCTTCGACGTAACTACAAAAAATTAGGTTCGACCGTTGAACGTTGAACGGCTGACAAGAACTACCTTGCATTAATGAACCCAGAAAGAGTTTCATTCACGCAGATGTCCGTGGAGCGTTTGAGTGACCGCTTGGTGACCTCGCTGGTGACCTCGACTTCGATGACTTCGGCAACTGCTTTGAAGGCGGAGAGCTGAGACGCAACGCGCTCCTCCGCGCCGACCACTCGGAAGTCAGTGATGGGCTCAAAGGCAAACGTACCCTTGCCAGCGGAAGCAAAGTCGTAGAGATCCGCCACTGACAGTGATGGAAATGGCGTTAGTCAAGAAAAAAGTGCATATAGCCGAAGAAAGTCCTACCATTGTGCTCGACTGTGACATTTTCTCCGCTTGGGATGGTGGTATACGCGCTGTCACTCACAGCGACGTTGAGCTACAGTGAGTGAGTTAGATGGGTGTTGGTTTGTTCAAAGTTGACCACACCTTGACTCCGGTAAAGTCAACCGGTACACCGTCCTTAGTGACGCTAAACGAGCGTGATGGGAGACCATCAAGTACGGTACCGTACTTGAGAACCTTGACGTCCCCTGCATTCGTGTTCGTGACTGTAGCGGTGAATTTCAGGTCCTCGATTGAGCTGACTCTCCCTCCGGGTCCCGAGATGTCGACAGTGAGACCATCAGACCTCTTGTAGGGACGGGCGAAGGTAGCAGTGGCTAAGATAGCGAGTGCGGGTAAGACGAGCATGAAGAGAAGAAAGAGGCAGACAGGTGAAAGATCTTCGCTGTCTAAATTGCCCGTTCTTTATGAGCGATTTCGGGATCAATGTAGTACCTCACGGCCAGCGCGCGGAATTAATAACATAAAAGAGAAGGCAGCGATGATTTCCTATCTGATCAGGGTGAAGGAGGCGGCGCATGGACGTGATATGTATACAACGCGGGGACAGAAGGCGAGGATGACACGGAATCTGGATGCTCCGCCACATTCGAAGACTATGTAATAGACTGTTATGAAAATGGATGATGGATCTCGGAACCTTTGTCCAGTCTGCTGATCTCGTTTGATGGAGGACAACGGGTCGCAATGAAGGACCTATTGGAATAAACAAGTTGGTATTCTGCTCAAATTCTGCTCCTCAGTTAAAGATAAAGCTTGGACTAACCTTTGACGACAATAATAGTGACTGAGGCGAAAGGTCTCGACGAAAATTCCAAAATATGGTTTAGGGTGTCGCCACAGGGTGTTGGAGCAGCCAAAGTGGTCGACAGTAGCTTTCAGCATTCTGTACGGCGAACTTCCGGTGTACATTCTTCAGTGGGCCCAGGTTTGTCACGTAACTCGTCGAGAGAAACTTCTGGAATAGTCATCTTTTGCATTTGAGCTTGTCGAGAGGAAACCTTGCGTTGCACCTTCAGCTACTGATGAAGATAATAATGAATAGCAAGCGTACCCAGTCGGATAGCGGCTGCTACTGGCCGTTACTAAGAAAGTCTTCGCAATCCTGGACCGCGACTGTGCTACGCGTGGTGTTATGCAGGCCTTAGAAGATAGCCATCCCTCCGTACTTCACCCCAAATCAATATCGCTGCCAAAGTACGTCCGAGTCCCGGCGAACTGGAAGCATTTTGGAAATACCTGATACACAATGAACGGCATTGTTAAAGGACAGGCAGAGGGAACAAGCAAACGTACAAATTACTTTATTTTTGCCGAACATCGCATTTTCATGAAAACGGCGCCATCGTGTTACCCTCTTTTGGACCAGAATAAGTGCCTTTAGGCAGAAAATTAACTGTCGGTGGTAGGTCGCCACGGCCGGAATACGGGGACATGGTGGTAAGTGGAAAAGAGCGATGTCGCGATAGTGGCCCGCCAAATCGATGCTTGTCTTCTACCATCACCCGACATCCTCTCACCATGATTCCAGGCGTATAGGAGACCGTCGATGCTTCAGCCCTCACTTTCAGTCAAGCAATACCAGCGAGGTCACCATCAGTTGCCAATGGCAGCTTGCTGCTGTTCAGGTGGGGCCGACAGTCTGGAAAAGACAAGGGCAACGACACACACGGCACGACACGACGACGACACGGCCATGACAGACGGCCGAGGACAACATACGCGGATAATGGAAACATCTACAGCTCTACCTAGGCGGTATGGCCGCCGTACTTGGCGGCCTTGTCAGCTCTGCCTTCATCCGACTACTTCCGACTACTTGCCGGCTAGAAAAAAATTATGACCCGGAAAAAGGTGGTTCATACAAATTTTTCTATTCTAGCGACTCATGCTAATGTTCTCTGTACAGACCTTTGAGCACGTAACCATGCTGATACCAAGGGGCATCCAGCTAAACTGATATATGTGTCGACTTCGACGGCTCCTTTCTTGAATCTCTCGAGCTCAATGAAAACGAGATACAAACTGCTACTGAGTCGGGCTCTGGTCCCTGGATGTCAGCTATACCGTCGTCCAGCTTACGAATGTCGGCTTGACACGGGATACGAACCTTGGTCAGATGAGCGCATATATGTCAATCCTGACTGGACAATCCACCAGGTACGTGATGTCGTTCCCATATGAGCGACATTTTACCAGTTCATCCATAGGTTCACTCTGTTCTGTTTCTAGAGAGAGTATGAGTCCAACCTGGCCATGGAGCTGGCGGTACCGTCTTGCCAATTAATGGTGTGACGATCGAATTTCGCATTGTCTTCAATAGTAATACCAAGACCGAATTCCAACTAACATCCCTTGCTTGACGGACTGAGGTTCCCTTCCAAGCGGTGAGTCATCTTATATCACGCCTCGTTTTCCCTTTCCCCCATTTTCCGAGTCGGACTTGTTGGATGGTGCAAAGTTCCGTACACAAAACTCTATTAGAAGAGGTCATCGTATGACGTCAGCGGCATTTGCTATCTATATATAAGGACCGAGTTTCATTCAATTCACATCATGTCTCAAACTCACGAAATCCCTGCACATATGAAAGCCGCCGTCACCTTGGGGAATACCAAGGTAGCATTGAAGTCGGATGTTCCTGTACCAAAACCCGGTCCAGGTCAGATTCTTGTTAAAGTAATTGCCGCGGCGTAGAATCCGCCTGATTGTGAGTTCTGTGTTATATCGATGAGTACAAGTTCTTGATACAGCTTTGCAGGTTTCTCGCTCCACCAGAACGTAACTACGGGATTAGTGATAGGTCTCGATTATGCAGGCATAGTAGTCGATATTGGCCCGGACGTCCCTACTGGTCAGCGGCATGTCGGTGAACGAATTGCGGGTTTTATCAATGGTGGTAGGTACCCCTTAATCAGAGGCTGCTCTTGATTTATCGTCTATGGCTAGCCAGGACAAAAGAGTGGACTGGCGCCTTTGCAGAGTACTGTTTAGCCGAGGCCCACTTGGTGCTAAATCTCCCCGACTCGATGAGTTTTGAAGATGCCTCCAGTCTCGGACTCGCAGGATTCACAGCGTGCCAGCTCCTCTGGCTTAATCATCGTGCTCTCCCGACGCCTGACGCACCAACACAAAAGCCCTTTCCCGTACGTGGATGATTTATGTTTGGTTACGCCACTCTTCAATCTGCAGGTCAGCTTCTAGTTTGGGGTGGTGCATCGTCTGTTGGCCAGTATACTATTCAGCTAGCCAAGCTCTCCGGTCTCACGGTCATCGCTACTGCCTCTCCTAAAAACTTTGATCTGGTCAAGTCTCTTGGTGCCGACGCTGTGTTTGACTATCGAGATCCGGGTGTCAGTTCTAAGATCAAGGAGTTCACGAGCGACGAGCTGTCTGAGGCCATCGATTGTGTGTCTACTAAGGATACCATTGTTCAAGTCGAGCAATCTCTGGGCAAGAACGGCGGACACATCGCTGCCGTCATGCCGGTGTCCGTGACACGACCAGATGTGACTTGTGAGTTCATGCTCGTTTATACGCTCCTCGGTCGAGTAAGTAGTATTCACCTCTGGCTTTCATGCAAACATTGACCAGCGTCTTTCACAGGTCATCGATTTCGGGCCGGCCTATCAGTATCCCGTCGTTCCCAAGCATGTGCATGCCGGCCAACGTTTCGGGAAGACTATGAGTGAACTGTTGGTGACGGGAAATTTGAGGCCGAATCCTCTCAAGATCGTACCTAATGGTTTAGCGGATGTGCAACAGTGGATTGAATACCACGAGCAGGGAAAGGTTCGTCTCCTGTTTTACTACCTCAGTCACACTTTTGTTAAGATGCGGTACAGCTAAGTGCGGAGAAGATTGTTTATCGGATTTCTGACACACCGTAATCGATATGTTGGAAGGACGACGACACATTTTGTGCATCTCTAATACAAAATTTGTATAATACAGTTAATGTAGCACTAATTCACATCCCTCTCAATCGTTGAAACTCTGCAGTGCTTATACAGTTACAATTATCAGGCCGATCACCGAATGCAAGTTAAACCGAATACTTGTGCAGCCACTGACAGACAGCGCGTCCCGAACTACCCAAGCGCTTATTGAAACCTCGCGTAGGTGAGTATAAATACAATATTACATGGTCTTGTTAAAATCTGATACTTTTCTGTGCACCAGCGACCTCCGACTTTGACGCAATCTCCATTTCTTCCTTTGACTTCTCTGTCCCCTATGCGTCTCAGACAGTCATTGCTAGCAGGCCCACACCCACACCTGCAATCACCATCCCACCCGATACACCATTTTGAAGGGCAGCATTTGTACAGCCTGAGGTGCTTGTACAAATACCGGCAGTAGACGCCGCGCTCGCAACGGAAGAGATCGAACTAACCAAGCTCGACGGGAAACTGCTATACCATTCATTACTGTGAGTTCTTGCCATTACAAAGGACGCACAGTGGGATGACGCCGCTACTACAAAACTTAGAATTTGATGCAAGACAGACAAACGGGTATGCTTTACCTTGGAAGAGATATAGAGGCGCTCGAGAGAAAGGAAGTTACCTCCGGCGGTAAGGATACTGTGATAGACTCGGAAGAGCTTTGCCCAATGATTTGAAGGGGGAAAACGACGAGAACGAGGAAGCTAGTGAGTAAATTCATCTCAAGTTGTTGTGAGACCTGTTGGTGCCAGATTTTATATGTTATTCTGCGTGACGTAGTTTTGTCGTCGCGCGGAAGCTGAGCTAAATATAGAGTCTAAATATAGTTCCACCGGATGGCAATTCAGGTCATGTTACAACAGATATTCAATTTACAACGTTATTTATCTAGTAGTCGCCAGAATCAGCGAGGGCATCATTTGCCTGCTTCTTAGCTGTCCAACGCTCGAATCAGCCATCGCGAGTTACAACAGAGAACCAAAGATCTATCTTACCATGGTGCTTAGCCTTCGCCGAATCGATGTAGTCAAGCTAATGATGGATGTCAGCAATGTGAAAATGCAAGGCCCACTGTGGAACTTACCCCCTTAGTCTCAACCATGCGGTCGACGAAGCCTCCTGAGAAAGTGGCGCTGTTCTTTGTTTAGTACATGCAATGAATAAGGGAGCAAATGCACATACAGAAGCTCCTTGGCCTTCTCGTGGGACTGGGGCTGGCCGTTCTGACCGCAGTGTTTCTCGTATGCCTTAGCAGCCTAAGTAGAACGGTGAGGATCACAACGACAGTATATATTTCAGCGACAAACCTCGTACGACGCGGCGGCAGCAATCAACTCGTGGGAGAGTTCGGCCTTGTGGGGCGCGTTGACGACCTGAGCAACGACAGAATGAGTATGAGGACATGTAAGGAATATCGCAGGTTGAAACCAACTTGGTCGTAGGCTTGAGCATGATCAGAGTCATCGCTGAACCAACCCATGTTGTGGAATATAAAGTATAAGTATTGGAGATGAGAGTGAGTTGCAAGAAAGGATACGGAATAGCGCTGTCTTTGCACTCCTTTATACGAATTCACAGGCGATAAATTTAGCACACGATGGAGACGCCATATTTAGAGAGAGGCTATCCTGGATAGAATCCCGCTTCAAGATGATGGTAGTTGAATCGTTAGAATAGGTCTTGTATCATTGGACTACTGGGATCAGCTCTTCGGAGGCAAACGAAAGAGGTAAGCCGCTGATCACCCGTCGCTGGAGAGAGCGAGTGCGGTGTGTCACAAATGATCGGAAGAATTCGGTGTCGAGAGACACGAAGTAAAGAAATGCTTCGTTTAACTCAACGGATGTTTAATCTACAGACCAAAGCAGTTGAATGGCCATTATTCGACAGCCTAGGTAGCAGAATGCGGATGATGACCGAATATGATGTACTATAAATAAATATGATGATGATGATGATGATGAGGTCAAAAAAAGTCAGACAGCGGTCAGTCCCGGGCCGGATAAGATGCCTGTCTTCGGGACGGGGCGAACTTTCGTTTCACGTAACCAATGGTGTAACTTGAATTTGACCAAGACGAAGACGAACCCCAGGACGATGAACCCCGCAGGACAAGAATGAAAGACATTTGTTACACATGGTTCTGGAGTATAGGTTCTGGTTGTGGAGTCACGTTTCTTCTTATCTCAACTTCGTTTTTTAGGCCTACAGGTTTCAAAATCGACTCTCTAAGAATGCTTGGGCCTTCCCCTGTCCTCGTACGACTGGACTCCCCATGTACTCTTTTTCTATGGTAATCCAACGAGATGTAAAGCTGATGACCTGACTCCCCCATACCACGAACTTGAAAACATCTACCCGACTTCCGAATCCGAGGTCAGTACTTTCATGCATCCTTACTGGCAAGAACATTTCCTCATACAGAACTTGAATGTATCTGCTCGCCAGATTATCATGCGTATCTCTCCTTTATCCATAAGGAAAAATCGCGAAGCCGACATCAAAGACGCTATCAAGGCCAGACTCGAAGTTAATCCCGATATTGATGACAATTCCCCCATGAAGGCCCATCTCATTGATGTAGAGTCTCATGAGAAGATATTCTCGGCTCATTTACAGTCGGCGGAGGACGCAGGCTCACCTTTGTTACTCTCGGAACTCCGTGTCGAAGACCATGTGAAGTATGTCCTGTGGTGTAACTTGTATATATATCCCAACCAGCTCTGATCGTTGAAGGTATCAGGGACGCATAGATGACTATCAGCTCTGATAAAGATGCGTCTCACCGTCCCCGACCGGAATGGTGAGGAAATGTCTCTGTCTGGAGCTGTGGAGTTAGGAATAAGGACGAAGGACAGCAGTTTCTCGATTTCAGGCTCTCTTATATTGACCATATTTGCATTCAGAGCAAGTCCGATATGCTAGCTGTGGTGCATCATAAAATTGTCTTTACAAGGCCAAGTCGAGACTCGGCCCTATTTTCTCGAAGCAGGGCTCGACAATGGACGGGAACGGGACCTATGCAGTGAGCAGCTGATTCAAGCATTGATTTAAGCCCTTGCTGTAAATAAACGGTTCAGGGAATTCTTTAGCTTGATTCAAATATTTACCTCAGAAACCCCAACGTTCGTTTCGTCGTGACTGATTCTAGGCTTTGGATCACTGCGTGTATGCGCAATCCTCTTGATCGAGGCCTACCACAGGTTACAACATAGCTAATACGGCCGTACTTCTGCTCCAACATGCCATTTCAAGCATATTACGGTACGACACTAGGTCGAGTGGGAGCAACGCAAACTTATAGAATGCGTGTCTGGGAGGGTTCTGTGACTTTCCTGGATTGGGTGCGCTGTAACGATTTATGGTCTACATGCGCTCTCATTTCCACCGACACTTACCAGAGAGTGCTTCGGCCATCACAGCTTTACCGCGGTTCCACGAGCAGCCTGGTTCCAAAGTTTAATTTGAGTTAGCTGGAAGCTGTATGTTTCTGTTGTCAAAGCTATTGATCGGCCTTTTTCCCCCACGGGCAGTATCTATATGATTTGCTGTTGCTGATTCACGCTGTGTGAAATCGGTTCCTTATGGAACGTCATGTCTATACAATGATAAGGGAGACAGGTTAAATGGGTCCGGCGTAAGACGACATGGCGTAAACGTGTGTCCAAACAGCCTTCTTGCAAAGCGCGGGGTGGGAAATAATACGATAGCTAATGACCACTGCCTCGTCTTGCATTAAACATCGTGAGGATATATATTATAGAGTCGGTGTGATGATCAGTTCAGTGAAGGTCTAAAATGTTGCCAATATTCTGTGTCTTGTGTAGGATGAGGCTGATTAAAGATTCAGTACTTTGTTCGGGCAGTAATGGTCAGTATCATACTGCATTGCTGACGCCTGAGGTGTCTTAAGTCAAAGAAAATAAGTATCGGATCGATGGTGCGACAGAAGTTAACCAAACGTACGGGGTTTCAAACACCTGAAATAACACCCCCTCAATAATACCATGTGTCCCTCCAGGAAGATCTTGCCGTTTTCCCAGAATTTTACTTGGGACATCCATCCGAGAGGAGGGTAAGACATTGTAAGGGATGCGATGCGAAGGGGGGTGGGGATTTCCTGTGGGTTGGGTATTTAAAGGGGTACCTGGCCGGTTAAACCGATAAATGGCAAGCTCTTTGTTGGCTGGAAGGGGGAATCATATGGTCGCATTTAGGATCCGTGTAAAGACAGCGCGCGCTTATATAGTAGGATGCAAGAGCCGACCGGAATTGTGGCGAAACAACAGTCCAGGCAGAAGTGGAAGACGGAAGCCTCCCCGACTCGGATGCAGTACTTACTGATGAGCAAGCGTCCATCAAGTGCTGTGACTGTGAAATTTCACTTGAAATTTCGGGTACATGGCATGTAACTATTATGATGATTTATTCTCGGTTTGCGGCGCAGCAGTATGCATTGCCGCTAAGGAGATGCGTGGAAGCGAGTCAGTAGCGTGGTAAGAACTTGCGTTCAACGTGGCTGTGCTGTGACATTGTCCAGTGTTTACCTGAAGCTTTAGCCTTCGGAAGCGACATGAGTCATTAGTCAGCAACCGAATTTTTTTGTCGCTGTCGTCGTATCCAAAAGCCATCTGAAAGGCCAATTACGCTTGTAAACTCCCCTTTGTCTCCCTGGCATTCAGGCTAACCTCTCTTTTTCAGTCAACATGGCACCGTTTTCCAAGCCAGAAACAGTGCTGAAGCAGGCCGAAGGTCTAATTTCCGTCGGCCAGATGCACGCAGCCCTACAATCATTGACGGAAATGTTTACTTCAAAAAGATTTCGCTCGACCCCGTTGACGACTTTGGAACCTATAATGCACCGATACATCGAGCTATGCGTTGAGATGCGGAAAGGCCGTACGGCGAAGGAAGGATTAATGCAGTACAAGAATATTGCACAGAACACGAGCGTGCAGAGCATCGAGGCGGTCATCACGCGTTTTGTGCAATTGGCGGATGCGAAGGTCAGGGAGGCACAGGAGAAGGCGGCGGTGCAGGTGGCCGTTGACGTCGACGATTTGGAAGCAAGCGAGACGCCGGAGAGCATCTTGCTGGGTGCTGTGAGTGGCGACCAGAGCAAGGACCGGACGGACCGAGCAGTGGTCACGCCTTGGCTCAAGTTCCTGTGGGAGAGTTACCGGACGTCTTTGGAGACGCTGAAGAATAACGCGAGGTTAGAGGTGATATACCAGGTGCGTCTCTAATGCCACGAAAAATTATCTTTTCTTATATTTTGCTATCAGCAAATTGCCCAGCAAGCATTCAAATTCTGTCTTAAGCATCAACGCAAGGTCGAGTTCCGTCGTCTCTGCGAGACGCTTCGCCTTCATCTTTCAAATGTGGCAAAATATTCGCATCAGCCGCATTCAATAAATCTCTCCGACCCAGATACCCTACAACATCATCTGGATACACGATTTGCTCAGCTCAACACGTCAGTCGAGCTCGAACTATGGCAAGAAGCATTCCGCTCCGTCGAGGACATCCATAACCTGTTGACGATGGCCAAGAAGGCGCCGCGTCCTGCTATGATGGCCAATTATTATGAAAAGCTGACCAAAATCTTCCTCGTCAGCGGCAATGCCCTCTACCATGCTGCGGCATGGGCCAGATATTACGCCCTTGTGACGAGCATCGGAGGTAAATCGGACGAGGAACTGAGCAAGCTCGCCGGACAGGTGTTGGTGAGCGCCCTTGCTGTTCCGGTGGGTCGGCATACCGAGGAGCAGGATGAAGTGAAGGGAAAGCTTGGTCGGCTCACTGCTCTTCTGGGTCTCGCAAAGATGCCAACGCGAGCAGGTCTGCTCAAAGACGCGGTATGCCACCTCGGTTTCTATTTCAAGCTTTGCCTTACACATGCATCGTAGCTCTCACGAGACGTCCTTAAAATATCTCCAGCCTCTGTCAAGTCTCTCTATGACATGCTCGAAGTCACGTTCGATCCTCTCACACTCTGCTCCTTAATAGCACCTCTTTTAGAAACGTTATCGTCCGACCCGCTCTATTCGTCTTACCTTCCTCTTCTTCATCAGGCCCTACTTTCGCGGCTTCTCTCCCATCTATCTGAGGTTTACTCGTCGATCAAGATCTCTCACCTCCTCGAACTAGTTGCACCCTTGAAGGCGGCGGGTGTTGATGGTGCCTACGAACCCGAGCAAGTCGAATCTTACGTGATGGGTTGTGCCAGGAGAGGTGAACTCAACATCCGCGTGGATCATTTAGACGGATGCATCATTTTCGTCGATGAAGGCTTCACAGGCATCAGCGGTGAGGATACCGCGTACGTGCCCTCAGAAGGCGCCGTGCAGTCCTCCGTCTCGGAGCTCGTCAAGAGGAAACTAGGGAACGTCGCACTATGCTTGCATAATTCGCTCTGGGTCTTGGAAGGGTCTGAGAAGGAGTCTCTTTCGACAGAGGAACAGCAAGCCAAGCTTCAGACGCTGGTTGCTGCCGTCGAGTCGGAGCGTAAGGCTCTACAACTACGCCGTGCCCTGGTCGCTCGCCGGAGGGAACTTTTGAGTGAGCTCAGTGTCAGGAAGGAGAAGGAAGAGACGAGCCGTTTAGCTGAAATTAGTCGGAGGAGAAAAGAGGAGGATGCCAAGAAGGAGAAGGAATCTGTTCGGGCTAAAGAGCTTGAGAGGATAGCGAAGGAGAGGGAGAATATCCAAAAAATGGAGGCTGAGAAATACGCCAAGAGTCTTCTCACCATGGGTACCATCAAGGCTGACGATATTGCGGTATGCTTTTTTATTCTAATTTTACTTATTTTCCTAACGCTTGTCTTTGCTAGAAACTTGACAAATTTGATACCGAGAATCTCATCACGATGCAAGTTCAACAACTGGAGAAGGAGAAGAAAGAGACTGCTCAACGTCTACGGATCATTCTCAAGCGCGTCGACCATCTAGAGCGTGCATATCGCAAGGAAGAGCGTCCTCTGCTCGCCCAAGACTACGAACAACAACAATCGCATGATAGGGAAACCTTCAACGCTATCCAACTCGCTCGTAAGGAGGCAGCAAAGGTCAATCATCAAGAAGACTTGACTACCAAGAAACGACTATCTCGGATGATGGCAGACTACTCTGCTCGTCGTGACGTAATGATTGCGAAGAAGGGCGAGGAGTTTGCAAGGAAGAAGGACGCGGCTCACAGGAAGATCGAGGAAGAGAAGGCCAAGCGGAGAAAGGCCTTTTTACAAGCCAAGGAAGAGGAAAGAAAGCGGGCAGAAGAGGCAGAGCGTATCAAGAGAGAACAGGAAGAAGAAGAGCGACGATTGGAGGCCGGTATGTGTCTTAATCTTTCATTTCGTACTACCTTTACTGATACGAAACGAATATGCAGAGCGCTTGGCAGAAGAAGAGCGTCTACGCGCCGAAGCAGAGGCTAAAGTAGCTGCCGAGGAGCAGCTTAAGCGCGAAGCCGAAGAGAAAGCAGCTGCTCAACGTAAGGCCCGCGACGCTGAGCGCGAAGCGGCCCTGGAGCAAGCACGGCTGCAACAAAAGCGAGAAGAAGAGGCTGAGGCTCGTCGTGCCGCTCGTGCCGCTGAGCGTATCCGTGGACCGCCCACGATAAGTCGCACTAACGGTACGAGCGACGCGTGGAGGCGTAGTACGCCGACGAACTCCATGCCTCCGACGCCTACGCGTGCTGCTACCGTTGGTGGCGCGCCTCCTCGTCCTGAGAGCCCGAGCCCGGCTGCTGGTAAGTATAGACCTGCAGGTGGTCTCGGTGGTGGCGGAGGAGGGTGGAGAGCCCGCGAGGAGGCCAGACTTGCTGGCACTGGCTCAGGGACCAACACCCCCCGGCCTACCTCGCCTGCCCCAGCAAAG
This sequence comes from Armillaria cepistipes, assembly GCA_900157415.1. Taxonomy (NCBI): domain Eukaryota; kingdom Fungi; phylum Basidiomycota; class Agaricomycetes; order Agaricales; family Physalacriaceae; genus Armillaria; species Armillaria cepistipes. Next base: position 281,015 of record FTRY01000033.1, read on the forward strand.
GAGGCGACGCAAAAAGACGACGATGGTTTCCAGACTGTGGCCAAGCCTGGCGTCTGGCGTCCGCGTAGGGGTCGGGGCTAGTTGGTAGTATACCCTGTTTGATTGCTTTCGATTGCATCTTTCTTTTCCTCATTCAAATCCAGTTGCATGGTCCGATATTGAGCGTCATGATACTAATGTGCTGATAGTAATGTACACATGCTAATCTATGAAAACCGTCCTTACTGTAACGAGTCTACGGTTTCACAGCCACTGGGCCAACGGCTACGCCTTTTTTTTGTTTTACCTTATTTTTGTACTGATCATTACCGCTTCTTGGCTTCGTACCACCACCACCTACGTATCTGTCCACGAATATACGTTTGTTCGAGCCACAACCACTACGTCCATTTCCCCTGCCGACATCTATTCCCAACAGTTTTGAGTTTGTAAAAACTTATCTCACAGAGTCCGGAAAGTTCGGTCCATTATCCGACCGGCTATCCAGGGCGCTCTTGGAGGTGAAATTGAGGTGAAACCACGCTATCTCTTTCCCTCATGCCTCCGACTGGCATGAGCACTTTGCAGCATTTTCATCAAGACTGGTGGGGGAATAACGACCTTCTCTGTGCCAATGTAGTCGTACACCTTCCGGCATTCTCAGATCTCCATATCTTTGCTTTGCCCGGCCCTCGACTTTTGGTTCGCAAGGAATATATCTATGTCTTTGGGCGGCTGCAGCGCTTTGGCCAGCTGGAGAACTTTTATTCTCAGGGTGTTGTTCTGAATGGGCAAAGGGGAATTGGGAAGTCCATGTTCCTCTTCTACGCCCTCATCCGGTGTCTGCAAGAGTCTCGGGATGTTATATTTTACTTCTCCCATCGAATATTCATGTTCTCGAAAGATGGCGTCCAGGAAGTCGACCTCAACAGATTCCCGTATCACTCCTTTCGCTCCCCTACATGGTGTCTCATAGATAGTTTTGATGGGGAGCATCCTCCAGTACAGTTCATCGGACACAGGTATATCTTCCCTATAGTCGCTTCATCACGGCCAGACGAGGCGTATTCCAGCTGGGCCAACAGGAGGGGTGTTTGCGAGCACTTTATGAATCCTTGGAGTGACGAGGAAATTTCCATAGGGTGTGCTTCCTGCTCGTCGTCTCTGTAGCCTTTTCCTGAACATCTTGAACAGGGTAGAACTTTTAAGTCGCGACGAGGCCTCACTCATCCTGTATCAATCGCTATTGCCACAAGTTTTGAACTTTTGCGGACCTATCATACGGGATGTTTATAGTTGTCTCTTATCCCAGGGATCGACTACTATCATCGACAATATCTATGGTCCTCATCCATGCGTTTATAACGCCGCTTCCCTCGTTCAATTACTCAACACTTTTCACTGTTGTACGTTGGACAATTTTGAAACACCCTGTTCTGCCGCTCTAAGGTTTCGTCGACCTGCTCCAAGTGCCGCAGGGAGTGACGATTTCTATCTCGACTTCCGCTCTCCTCGTCTTGCACAAGAAGTGTGGGATCAACTTGTTCATCTTGGATATGAAGATGCACGAGACTGCTTCTCCCGTTTTAGCTATAATCCCACTCGAACTGTCGCTGGCCGATGGCTTTTCCAAGACATTGCTCGGAAACAGATATGCCGTCAAACGACGCAATTCGAGCCTTTGGCCCCTCTTCAGGAAATGAGTCTGGCCGAGGGGACAAGGACGTTTATCGACCCCGAGATTCGTAGTCACCACTGTCTTCCTATCAGTGGCGCCAAAAGGAGACCTGTCTTTTACTCCTCCGCAACGGAGATTGTTTGCGACGAGACATCCTTTTACGTTCCCCGCAAGGTCACTAAAGACTTTCTGTTTAATGGATTATTCTTTGGCCATAGCCCGTCGCCTGAAATTTCAGGCCCGGATGGGGTGACCTCAGACTCAACAATTCTGTACATCTTGCGTATAACGACGGAATCCGAAAATGAAGGTTCTGGGCTAGAGGTCAATGTGATCTGTGAAATCCTCCGTCGTTATCCAGATCTTGTCCCCATCTACCTCTTGGTGGTACCATTACCGAAACCAAACAATATTTTCGTCACCCCGATGCTTTCCGACTCTTTGAAGAGGAGTTGGGCGATGCCGCATAGCTGGTTCAAAAAGTGCCCAGGAAGAGTATTTTGTCAGTCGATTAAAATTGGGCGGCCATCTGTTTCTCTATCTTCATTTTTACTTTAACTCGTTTTAACTGTAGCCCCAAGAAATAGACAGTGTGATGGTGACCACTGGGGTCCACTTCGACGCGAGGGGAGGAGGTAAATTCTTACTTATAACTTGTATCTCTATCCTGAAACTATTGCGTCTACATATGATTCAATTCACCTATCTGCTTGTGCTCGTGTTCTTCTCGTGCACTCTCTGAAGAATAGTATCCTTCAAACCGTCCACGTCGTATATAAACATTTACGCATGATATGATGGGCACTGATTTAACTATGACTGTTCACGCAGACTTGGTCGATCTGGATCGTGTCCGTTCTGTGCTGAAGACTATTTGATTCGAAAGGTACGCATTTATCGTTATGGATACAATGCCTGAGACGCAATCGGTGATAAGTGAAGGTATTCCTGGCGAACTAGGAGATGTGTGCAACATGTCCAACTCAGGAAGGGCGATGATGGTGTTCGCGATGATCAGGTTAACTGAGGTGTTACACTACCATGTGTAGTTCAGTTGCCGTAGCCACCACAGGAAAGGACCCAGCCATCGTCCCGAGGCAAGTTGAAGTCACTGTGGTAGTTGGTAAGGTAGTGAATCTTAGCGAATCCGGGGTTGCGGACCGTTGTTCCGGTACACGTGGAGGATCGCTGAGAATAATTTTGCCTCACCAACACGAATGAAGTGTTCTCGGTGGTGTCGGAGGAGGGTAGAGGTCCGCGAGGAGGCCAGACTTGCTGGCACTCGATGGATCGGGGATCAATACTGCCGGGCCTGCCTCACCTACGCCAACAAAGGCGACGATGATTTCTGGCATTCGCGGACCGCGGTATACCATGTTTAGATAATTGCTTTCGATTGCATTTTTCTTTTCCTCATTCAAATTCAGTTACATGGTCCAATATTGAGCGTCATGATACTAATGTGCTGATAGTAATGTACACATGCTAATCTATGAAAACCGTCCTTAACGAGTCCGATCCAAATGAGTGTCTAGTTTGTACAAACATATTACCGATTCCCCTCCTCTTTCACAGCTTCCGACATAAGATCTGTCATTGGCAAAGATCAGAGATTGACTGTAGAATACAGAGATCACGAATTCCTGACCTCCCCAAATAGAATTTTGCATAGATGACGAGAAAGGATTTTCAGGATCATCCTCCAATATAGATGAATCCCGCCTGAGTAATACATGAGAAAAGCTCAAGAAGACAGTCGGAGATATCCATACGGTAATTTGAAACTGAAATCGGTCCCTAGCATACTGATATCGCTGATCCTCCGACTGCTCCTCTGCAGACCACGGCCAGGACTGCCGCCAACAAGCACATCTGGAGGAGCGAATCGGTGTTCTGGTGTCGGGCTCCCTGGTGATGAACCATATCCAAGGGAAGATATATCGCGGGATGACAGTAGCGGCGTCTCAGGCATTGTATCGACAACGATAGACGGAATTTCTGTGATATGATTCAGTTTTATGGAGTGTGAATCAGTGTATACTGCGTACCTTTCGAGTCAAACCTTGACAGCCGTTTTTGTTCCATGTGTGCCAAGAAGCGACGTCGGTGCGAAATGGTCTTCAGCAAAGAACGGACACGATCCAGATTGACCAAGTCTGTTACAAGCTTATTGGTACGCGTCCGAGTAACGAGGTCGTGTAATCTGTCCAAGAACGTTTTAACGACCGCCGAGCCAAAGACAAAGGGCTTACACTAGGGCCTCGTGATCAACGATGAGCTTATGGTGTGCCAGTAAAGTGAGCATTCCGGTGAACGAAATACCAACGCCTTGATGTGATACGCTTGCTTCGTGAAACAGTCGACTGTAGACAGCTCTCCGTTTCCTGACAGCGGCGTAGTCGATCCCATCGAGGGTTTTAGACAACTTAGCGAGATCAATCCCCTCAACTTCTCTTGGGTAGTGGTCTCCGGTAGCCTTCGAAGCTTTCATAATATTCGGTATACTGTACTCCGCGGGGTAGATCCTAACTTCGAAAATACCGCTGAGTCTCTAAGGATGGAGGTGAGAAGACAGACCGCCTCAGTACAGGGCTGAAACGAACCGAAAAGAATGCAACAAAGCGGTTTCTCGGCAGATATCCCGTCTTCGGATCTGCAAACTCGGCCCATACCTTCTTGAAGGAACGCATTTGTTCTCGGGTAATGGACTTGGCGCCACCAGATGTTTGAAAGACATAGGAAAAGTTGTCGACGACAACACCTGCGGAAGATTAATCGCCAACAGCATGAAACAAGACCTCCACTGTACCAGTGAACAGATTGACGAATATATACTAGACGTATTAGTCAGAATTATGAGAATATGAAGGAAGGAAAGAAAATGCACCATGCTTAGGACGTTCCATGCTATAAAGAGTGTAAAAGCCCATGCCACACTGCCACAATCTGAATCCGAAAGAGACGATGACGCATTTGTACAGCGTGGGTATATAACAGCACTGTGGTGATGTCAGGCCAATGTATAGAGTATGATATGCAACACCCACTAGTCATGCATATATTGATTCCACCCTTCCCTACGAAGAAATCAGCGTCAATAGCGCTACTGTTGAGGTATGCTAACCACCTACCCAGTGCTCATGAAGGCAAGCATAACAAGAGCATTGGCGACGGAGTTATAATTCTGATTTCTGTTCTCCGCAGAACCCCATTTCGTCAAACTAAAGACCTCCACGTAGAGAATAGCAAAGAACCCGAAGAAGACGAGCCATAGAATGAGCAGGTTCACGATGGCCATCAAGCTCGCCCTACAGGGTCTGTTAGTAATGTAAGCAGGTCACGGGAAAGCTCGCTCACATAACGGTTTTGAACAACTTATTAAGACTATTTGTCCGTTGAACCAGTTTGAAGGCGATGCTGACGAGAAATAACTTCTGTAGCTGCTGGGTCACAAACCCGCTTGATCCGAACCGAACGATGATCGTTGTCACGAAACTACCTCCTGCAGAAATTATATCGAAGATGTTCCAGCCATTGGCGCGGAAACTATGCCAGCCGAGTCCCAAAAATCGCACGGCGACATCGATGAGATAGACGAACGTCAATCCCAGGAAGAAGTCATCTGCAGAGTAAGAGCATCTTCAGTCATAGAATAAGACTGAACTGTTAAAGGCTCACTGCGAAAAGTGTCGGCCAAGTTTTGGTTGGTAAAGGTCTGAGTCCTGTAAAGGGTCAATACTAAATCTATCTCCAGACTAGTGTCACATACATGAGTGCAACGATGTGCAATATGTACAGCACAAGCATTACTCTCGCCCACCAGCCATGCTTATGCACTGCTCTGTCATAACACCAGGCACGAAGTGCCCATGTTGGCCTTGACTTCGGTCTTTTCGAGGGTCTTTGACGGGTGATCAACTTCTTCAAGTCGATCCACTCCCTTTGAGGTTTCGTGAGAAGGGCAGAACCAGTCTTCGAAGTGAAGTTCCCGATGATTATCCTAATACCGACCGCTTCGTCAGTGGTGGATGAGAGGACAAGCCAAATTATTCTTACGAGACAAAAAGTGTCAAGATAATGACACCTCCCAACAGGTTGTAGATCACAAAGAAGAGCGCATTGTATTCACTTGCATTCGTTGACGGTTGCTGATTGGCGCCCGTGATACTGGTGGCGACATCCATTGCGTCAATCCAGCCTTCCAAAGACACGATTTCAAAGAGGATAAGTAGAGAAGACTTGAAGTTGTCGAAGGAAAACGTGGTTGATGGCGACGGATGGTCCCAGACTCGTGGAGCTACAAAACCGAATGCATTTCCATACACCGTAGTAGTGTATTCGTTGATGCAATCAGACAATCCTGAGGCATCGTTGTCGTTGCATGTATTCATCTTTCCAGCAAACAGGTTGAGACCCCATACGGCGTAAGGAATCATGTACAGAATGGCTAAAACGGCGGCATCAAGGATACGGGAGGCACCGGAGATGATTAATGACCGGAAGGATGTCCTTGTCGCGTCAAACAACGTGATGAACCTGAGGACACGCAGCGCCTTGAGAGAGCGCGTCAGTCGACTCAGTCCTCCGATGAAGATCAAAGTGGTCGTCACGTTGACCAATAAACCGGCCAAGATGAAGAAGTCGATGACGTTCCATACACTGTGAATGTACGCGTTCGGAGTAAACATGAATCCGTCAGCGACAACTTTGATAAGAAACTCGACGAGGAGGGCGAACCCAAAGGCAACTTCTGCCATGTCAAACCAGGCCCCACGAGCAAGCCCATTTTCGATGAAGTAGTTGCGGCGAAACTTCGGCGTAGCGATGATCTCCACTACAATTCCGGCCAGCACAACCATGAACAAGATCGTCTGGAAAATGGTATGCGCGACAGGGGAATGGGGTTGGCCAAATATACGCTCTCCATTGGCCGGCATGACAAGTTTCTGACAGGCCTTTCGAAGGACGTTGTCCTGGGAAAAGAGCCAAAACGTCTTGTCATACGTGGGGTGATTTCGAATGAAGTCCGCCTTTCGTGCTTTTCGCTCGTATAGTGCATCATTCAGATCTTCTGTCGCAGTAGCCTCAGGGTTTAGCGATGCTAAAAGTTCTCTAAGGAAAGATGTCAGAAGGAGGGACGCCTAATTATCAGACAACATACAGATGCCGCTCTGTTTCTTCATCGTCGAGGACGTGATCTTCCCGGGTATATTGCTTCAAAGTTGCCAGTGGAACGTCATTGGACTCCGTCTTTCCAGCATACAGCTGATGCAAAGACTTCAAAGACTTTGTAGCATAATGCCTTGCACCCTGAGCCGTACGTGACCCTGCGGTAGGCTGTGGCATAACAATATCAACAAGAGAAAATACCGGAAGAAGACCAAACGTACTGTGATCGGGGACTCAGGTTTTGGGACGCTGTAGTCTTGAACAAGCGACTTCTGCATAGGGAGGATCAAATTGGAGGGTAGATTTTCCACCTTGACCTTGATAGGATTAGCCGGTACCCAGCGATACGGGTTCAATCGTTTGAGCCATCCCGCACTGCTCTGTGTTTGATGAGTTGTCGCGTAGTAATTAGTCACCTGTTTGCCTTTCTTGGACTCTTCCGCGACATCAAAGTTCTCGTTGATAACAGCGATGAACATTTGGAGAACGATGACTAAAAAATCCTTTGTCAAAGACCTCCACGACAGGGATACTCGAGCTTACAGTTGGCAAACAGCATCCAAGCGCAGATGAATATAACTACCACCACAGTTTGACCCAGCGCATCTTCCGCGGTAACGGCGCCGTATAAGACGTTTGTCCAATTTTCCGAAGAAAACACTTGATAAACATTCAAGAAGGCATTGAACAAGTTCGCAAAGTTCGCTGCCTCGTCTGAGTCATAATCTCCGCGTAGTAGTTGGACCGATACAAGGGCAGCGATGTAATTGATCAAGATCAAGAACAGAGTCATGTTCAGCAAACCGTACATGTTTCCAAAGACGGTCAACTGTGAGCGATGTCATCAGTGAACGTAACTCGCAATTCCATTCCCAAGCAAACGTACCAAAAGGGGCCGCATCCTGGGAACCTCCAAGATCACTCTGTAAAATCGCATTAGCTGCAAGATAGTCATCCAGGGATAAGCGGCGGAGTTGCGGATCACGGGTATTTGGATGATGCTCGTTCCAATAGCCAGGAAGGTGTCCAGATTATTCTGCGTTTCCTTGAAAAAGCTTCGCCAATCGGGGAGGGAAGCCAAGATGCGTAGTATGATCTCTAGGTCGAAAATAAACGTAATCGCTAGTTCCCCGTAGTACATGACCATTTCGTGCACTTCGGAAACGTTCACAGTTCGCGTCGCTTGCAACGCAAGGGAGACCAGGGCAAGAAATACCCAGAAATATCGTGTATGCTCATAGATTACTTTGGCGATATTTTTATGTTGAACCTGGCGACCATCTGTAGCGGGCCAACCATCATCTTGCTCGTCAGCGAGCTGTTCCGTTCTGGGACTAATTTTAACACCCTTCGACAATAAGTAAGGCGAATCATAACGTACGTTCCAGCACCAAAAGCACTTGTCTTGGTTTCCTTTCTGATGGCAGAAAAGGTGTTGGTAATGACAGCGACGAATAGATTGATGAGCCAGAAGTTGAGGATGACGACGCATATGATGAAGAACAAGCATGATATGAAGAACTCTGAATCTATCATTGAATACATCAGAGGTGACCACTAGCGGCTGAAGTTAGAACAATGAGCAATCCTTGGGAAATGGCGGTACGCACTCCATTGGCTGAAGCGACGATAATGACTTGCAGAGCCGCATAGTACATCGTATCAAAACTTTCCACGTTGTTCTGTGGATTGTCTTGCTCCTAAAAAAGACCATCAATATGTCGCGCGCGAGCAAAGAAAGACACCATACCCGACAAACTTGCCCTATAGGGCATATGTAACCTTTACTCGTCGTTCCGGGTGTACCATCCAGCTGAATGTAGTTGGTGATGTTGACAGTATCTGGGTCAATATAGCCTCCACAAAACTGATTATCTATCTGGATTTCATCTTCGCCAAGTGTCGGACTTAGGTAACAAGCTCTCCGAAGAGAACCTTTGAAAGCTTGGACACCAATGATACTAGCGATCGCATCAGAAAGTTTAGACGGAAACAGATACGATGACGGCTCACGAAAAGAGTATCATAGCAAATAAAACGAAGTAGGCAACACTTGTTAGTAGCGGCCGTGCCGTCTTCAGTGAATGCATGATGGTCTGCGGAACCAAATTGACTGAGTTTGGATCGTTTAAGGGACCAAAGGACTTACAGTAGTGCCGGACGTAACGGTCAAGAGCCTCGCTGTTCTAATAACGCTCATTGCCCGAAAAATACCAATGTGCTTAGAGCCACGTTCGACACCAGTGGAAGCCAGTACGAATGATATCCAAAAGCTGACTATGGCTACGAAATCTATCCGACACCAACTGTGCCGTAGATACGGGATATTCCTGTGTGTCTTGTCATGGGCCTGTTTAAGACTGAGCTGAAAAGGCAGTAGAACGTAATCCGACTTGACGGACGAGTGGAACGGGTTGATCTGCGATAAGAAAGTAGGTCTCGGCTCGAGGGTGAAACTTTGAGAGAACTGAACAGCATGCTTAGACTTTTCCAATGCAGTCACATCGTTTTCGGAGCCATTTACGGTGTTATCGTCCATGAGGGTTGCGCGGCTAGAAGACAGGGCGAATGGGCGGCTCAAATTACGATTGAAGTTGCGCAGTCGCTGGGTGATGGAGAAATTGCGGGAGAGTGACGACTGTGCGGCTGCTGCAGAAGAAGACGCAGCAGGAGCGATGTTCGCGTCGCGGTGGGAGGAAAAGACGGTGAAGAGGGAGGATGCGGGAATTTCGGGATCAAATAGGAATCCAGATACACATATTCTAGCAAAAGCTTCCAAACTAAGCGATGTCAGTAAATGTTAACCAGGACGAGTGTCAAGAACGCACGTAAATACAATAAATAGAACAAAAAGCACATAGTCTTCCCATGTTTGAAAATAGCCTTTGATGGTAGGGGGCGTTGAGTCGTCGTCTGCCAGTGTCAATGAAGGCGCGGCTTGGATAGTGAGTATGATAGCATTGAGGATAATTAACAGTAATATGACAGTTTCCGTCCACCTGAATGAATGGTCAGCCCAAGACGAACAAAAAGCAATTCTTGACGCACGGATACACGAGCATTCTATACAATGCCAACCGAACCCTACTCTGCGGTCCAAGACAGCATATCGTTCTGCCGCGTAAAGGCAAACGTTGAGTCAAGTCAGGTAGCTCCTCCTCCGTCTTGACCTCGTCTGGATCGTCGTCTGCGAGGCGCATCTGTGTCTCCAGGCCGGCACCAGCAAGATTGACGACGCGCAGGGACATACGGCGTATGTTCTGGGAGACAGACTTGATGGCTGTACCCGTCTTCTTCAAAGGCGAGGGCGTCGCACTGTATCTGACCGTTCTCCTGCGCGACCTAGGCGTGGCGCCGGCACCGTTCTCCGGGTCCTTGGCACGATATTCCGACCATCTTTCACTTGGAGGGCTGCGCGACGTTAGCCCCACCTCGTCGTCGTCCTTCCCCCCATCCATCTGAACGCCTTGGGCCTGTATTAGCGAAGCGGTGGACGGCCCTGCCTGGCCAGACGTATACATGTCATTTTGGCCGTCGTCGTAGTGATTCACGATGGATGAATATGAAAAATCTCGCGAAAAGGGCGCAATATCGTCCGTTGGCGAGTCGAAAGGATCGTCGTTGACGGTATATACGGCTGGCGTTGTCGACGTATTGGCTGCAAACGAATGTGTGTCGGGTCCGCTAAGAGGGTCCTGCCCTGCCTCCACCCTTCCCCAGCTTCGTCGTCGAGTGACACGGTCGGAAGTGTCGAGGGACGGAGAAGGACTAGGAGGCGCTGAAGCAATCCCGGCTGGGGTTCCTGTCAAGTCGATGGCAGAAGAGGATGAATTGCGCGGTATTACAGGATGCTGAAGGTAGCTTTCTTCCATCCAAAAACGTCGACGTTGTCCGCGACGATGAGCAAAGTGGAAATATCAGTGTACGTTAGCGACCACGATTCCGAGACCGAATGTGGTGGCTGTGCCTGCGTGGGAAAAGTGATGATACCCTCACTGTCAATCGTGATTTCACTGATTAATTTTTCTTGAATTATTCTTTAGCCTTTGTGCGAGAATACAAATATTGAGGAGCGAACATAAAATAAATCAACATGAATTGACGTATATTATAACTAGGAATTTATTAGTGCAATAAGAAGAGACACAGAACATATGTACATCATGCTATAATTTGAAGATAAAGATACAACGTCCTGCGGGGTCATAATAAGGATTTTTTGGGAAGTGTGAATCTGATATGCCATACACGTTACATTTAGGGCTGATTAGCGGTACCATAAACCGAGTGGTAGAACATTAATCGACTGACATAAGACCCTTCCAGGACACTTCTGAAACCAACCCTGCGGCATTGTCCAGCTGCTCCTCGGGTCATCGTGGGGAAAGTGGGTGAACTTCAAAGTAGTGTGCAATGGGTCCGGCTGTGGCACCACCAAAAGGTAGATAGGCACAAGACCTGGATAACGATGCAGGATTTCACAAATCATATCAACTCCTTGCTCAAAACCTCCATTTTGAGCTTCTGTCGTCGTCCGCACGACATACAAGGCTGGGATTGCCCCTGACAACGGATCATGGCCAAAGAATAATCCATCAAACAAGTAGTCTTGAGCGATCTTGCGGGGAATGTAAAAGGACGTTGTGTTGCAAAGGATCTCCGTTGTGGAGGAATAAAAGACCGGTGTCCTCCTGGCGCCACTGATAGGAAGACAGTAATGATTACGAATCTCGTTGTCGAAAAAGGTTCTTGTCCCTTCAGCCAGGCTCATTTCCTGAAGAGGAGTCAGAGGTTTGGATTGCGTCGCTTCCTGACATATCTCTTTGCGAGCGATGACATGAAACAGCCATCGGCCAGCGACTGTTGTAGCGTGGTGGTTCCTAAAAGGGGAGAAGCAGGCCAGCGCATCTTCGTACCCAAGATGAATAAGTTGGTCCCAAACTTCTTGCGCAAGAAGAGGAGAACGGAAGTCAAGATAATCGTTGTCCCACCCTCCGGCATATGAAGCCGGTCGCCGAAACATAAGAGCCGCAGAGCAAGGTATGTAAGCATGTTTCCATGCAGAGCAGTGAAAGGTAGAGAGTATTTGAACGATGGAAGCGGGATTGCAAACGCGTGGATGGGGACCATAGATCCGGTCTACGGTAACAGTCGATCCATTGGATAAGAGACAATCACGAATGTCCTGTATGATAGGCCCGCAAAAGTTAAAAGCTTGTGGCAAAAGCGATTGATACTGGGCGAGCGAGGCTTCGTCACAACTGAAAAGTTTTGCCCTGTCAAGATGTCAGAAATAGAATACGGAGACAATGAGCGAGAAGCACACCCTATAGCAATTTCCTGGTCGCTCCAAGGATTCATAACAAGCCGAGAAGCACACCTGCTTGTGACCCAGCTGGAATACGGCTCGTCCGACCGTGATGAAGCAACTATAGGAAACATAGCATACGCGTCGACGAGCGGTTCCGGAGGATGCCCCCCTTCATAGCTATCGATGAGACACCATATAGGGGAGCAAAAAGAGTAGTACGGGAAGTCGTTGAGGTCAAATTTCTGAACGCCGTCTTTCGAGAACATAAGGGTTCGATTGCAGAAGTGAAAGATAACATCCCGGGACTCCTGCAAACATCGGATGAGGGCGTAGAAGAGGAAAACAGACTTCCCAATCCCCGAATTCCCGTCCAGGACGATGCCCCGATTATAACACCTAGGAGTCTGACAAAAGCGCTGCAGCCTCTCGAAGATATAGATATAATCCTTGCGGACCAAAAGCAGAGAGCGGGAAAATGCCAAAATACGAAGGTCTGAGAAGGCTGGAAGGTGTATAACTGTGTTTTCAGCGAGAGCCGTGTCATTTCCCCACCAGTATTCACGGAAATCCTGCAAGGTGACCATGCCAGTCGGAGTCATGAAGGGGAAGTGTAAGATGCTTTCGTTTGGTTTCACCTCAATTTCACGTCCAGGAGCCGAGATGCCGCCTTATGCCGCCGGTCGGTTGACGGACCGAACTTTCCCGAGCTTTTCCTCTGCCTCGACGCCTCATCGAAAATTGCGAGCACTGACAACAAACCTCACAAAGTGCGACCCGAAAACCCAGTCAAATTCTAACTAAGTCTATACTGAACATACTGAACACGTCTCGTTCATCTGGGCCATCGATGAGAGGCAATCCATGATCTTGGGGTAAAGGCTGATGCCGAGTGACAGAAGTAATGTGCGTATCCTGTCTGATTCCTGTTCATAAGTATAGCATAAGTAACAGTCTGAAGCTTCAGATCTGGATATCAGTAAAGCCACCATGCAAGACGAGTCACCGTGTTCACTTGCACGTTGGTCGAACAGTTATTGACCAACAGGATAGTAAGATGCCAAAGGTCACTGGCTCTGCTCTTAATGCTCCCTCGCTGGTGGACATGAAGCTGAGTCCAACTCTATACAGGACAACCAAGGATTGCACCTTAGTAGCCGGACAAGGAGTAAGCATTGCTGCACATCAAGGCTCTCGTTACCCATTCTTCGCAAGCAAATCAATTGCAAGGGAGTTTGCGTACCTCTTCAGTCAATGTTCATGTGAACCTCTCAGCTTGACTCCGTTGACCACGGGCGCTTTCACTTCTGCCCGTCAACAACGCCTACGTCTTCTGTTCATCGTTGTTTTCAAAGCCTCTCGTTTGTTCGAGGAAAAGCTTGATTAATCATCAGCGATCATCGTGCGCTGGTACTCACATCTTGATAAGTAGGTGGACTGATTTCCTGATAAGACTGAGTTGATAGTTTTCATTCAGTGCTCTGTTCCCTCGGCGGAAGTTCAACTATTGCCACGAAGTTGACGAGGCTTCCTCGCTGTCTTGGCGGACACCTTTCTGTTGCCAGACAGCTTCCGATCCTTGTTGGCTTTCGGTTATTGCTGAGTCCAAAATACTGAGGCTCAAAACAAGGATGCACATCAAGGCGAGATGTCTTCGTTTATCGGACATATCGCATGAAATGATGCCGTCTTTGCTGTCTAACAAACTTCATCTATGGTGAGCGTCTATCCACTGGGGATCTTAAGTTGTGGCGATCCTTCCGAATCGCAATCAGAACCAATTGACTTCTGCCTCATGGCAGGATGTCATGCAAGCAAGTACCCAAGTCGACGTTTCAACCCTGCGCCAATGTGCGATTTCCAGGTCCAACGTCAAGTTTCCTTCATCTGGAGCGTCGAGGAGAACCCGAGGATGAATTAAAGATGTGCAGATTCCCAGTTTACAGTTTTCGTGCACATTGACCATAATTAGAAAGGAAGGCTGTCATAGGTAGTCCTTCGTACGAGTTGAATCTGTAGCCGAAGCTGAGCTTGCAAGTCGCCACTCGCAAAACACCGGAAGTCGCATTATGTGACTTATCCGCCTTTCCAGGATATTACAAGATGTTGCCATACAGCTCGACATCGACGACTCTTATGGTACTTAGTTCATGTGAATGAAAAGAGAAGCGTCGGACTTGGATCCGATTTGATCGTAAACGTTCCGAGGTTTTAGGACTTGAAGCTTGAAATTTGAAAGGCAGAAAATGCACTCCGAGGTTCTCCAAGCGGTGCACTCGCTTCAATGATATATGGTGTATTGGGACTACTTGATAAGAAATCTCGTTGAACGTTATTGAATGACAGATGTGGGCTGAGGATAAATAACTACAAAGCACAAATTCCAGGTTCGTAACCGTCATCATACTTTCTTGATTGCAATGTCAAGTGTCCAAACAGACGGTCAGCAGTCTACACGAATTCTTCTGCACATACTAGTACAAATGCTCGAAGGTGTTGTGATCGGCATTCCCGGGCATGCCGGTTGCATTGTATGCCGGTATTTGCTTCCAAAGTTGTTAACGTTTTGGCACTGATCCACTCTTTTTTTAATCGATATCAACGCCTTTTTACTTCTAACAGTCCTAATTCTTTTCCGTTCTACCTCAGAATTATGTCTAGGATGCCTGTTAATGTCCTTCACCGTTCCATCTCCTCATCTACCAGTGGTGCGTCTCGCTCCCAGAAAATAATCCGGAGTTTTGCAAAGGTCCACCGATCAGACTTGATACTTTCCTGCCAAAATTGACCAATTACAATTCTGCAGCAGTTCACATTCTCCGAAAACTTGATGCAGGTATGATATTTAAACTATCCTTCTACCAAAATTCCGACGTAAACTCTCGAAGTTGAGGAAACGAGCCACTTCGAACATTTAGATTGACACGTCTAGTTGATCGATAATACAGGAAGAACGCCAAGTCATTGTACGAATCGAGGAATACAATCTACTCCGCTTCGCAAAGCCCGCCTGATCGAACCCCATGGCCCTACTCAATAGCACACAATAGCATCCCCTCCCCCGTCAGCAGGGACTGGTTACACAATCTATGCGTTGAAAGATAACGTCCTGCAGGTTGACGTCTTTAATGATGTGGCGATTAGTTGACTTCTATCATCTGCGTTAACTCAGTAGCGTCGAGAGTGCGGCTGACAAGTGACTCGTTCAGAAGAAGGGAATTATGCAAGCCTATGGTCCCGAACCTGAAAGATATCAAGAATCCCTATATAAATCTCTACCCAATAAACTGGGTGTCCCATATTCCCTATCGTTATCCTCCACAATGTCGTTGAGACCTGATCTGACCAAGACTTTTGTCGTCGTACGTTGTCTTGGATATCAACGTAGTGGCCATATCACTGACCTGGTCCTGACTTACAGTCGGCTGCAGAGTTCCAGTACTTCAAGGACAGACCAGCCCCGACGGCGCCTGATGGCTTGTACGACTCTCAGGCTGCTGCGCAGAACGAGCAGAACGGACAGGACGACCATCACTCAATGCTCTACAATGTTGTCAATGGGGTACAGCAGGCGGTGAAACGCGGGCCGATACTCCCAGACAAGCTAAAGGCCGCCGTGAGCTCATATTCCCTCGTTCCCTCACGTATTGACTTCTTACGAGTATTATAGCAAGGTATCTTGGACATCGTGAACAGCCCCGACGCGATAAATGACCGGAAAGGGATCTTCACTACATCGTTGGCCGCCATTACGAGGCTTCCGCCAGGTGATGTACAGGACGGACTCAACAACGAGGCTATAGCTTTGTTGTATAATACGTTGCCCCATCCACCGTCGACATTCATCGGGCCGCAGTATCAATGGCGAAGCCCAGATGGCTTTGGAAACTGTGTTGAGAATCCTGAACTTGGGCGGGCCGGGACGCCATATGCGCGTAGCGTTCAGGGAAAGCATTCGCTTCCTAGTACATCGCTGCCAGATCCGGGTCTGGTTTTCGATACGCTACTTTGTGCACGCGATGTGAGTATTCCTTCTTACCTTGGAACGATGTTTCGTCGCTTACGCATAACGTGACAGTGGCAACAACATCCTGGAAAGAACTCCTCGTTGACCTTTGCTTTCGCATCGATCGTCACCCACTCGCTTTTCAGGACAGATCCTGTCGACTGGACGCGCAATAATACGTCGTCGTACCTTGATCTTTCGCCTTTGTATGGGTACAGCCAGGCTACGCAGGACCAGGTTCGCGATAAGGTGAAGGGACGTGGGCTTCTCTACCCCGACACGTTCAGTGAGGAACGACTGGTCTTCACGCCACCAGCGGCATCTGCGCTGCTTGTCATCTTCAGCAGAAACCACAACGTATGTCCTTAATTCTACCGTTTTTTTCGGATAGTAGCATTCTGACTACTTACTGCAGTACATCGCCAACATACTACTGAAAATCAATGAAAGGAAGCGATGGACCGACCCACCACCTGCCGACCCCCAGCAGCGTGCCCTGCAAGATGAAGAGATCTTCCAGACGGCGCGACATGTCAAGTCAGTTTCTCTTTACCAACAGCCCAGCGCATACTGACGGAACGATCAGCTGCGGGCACTTTATATCCCTCATCTTTGGTGACTACGTCGCTGGTTTTCTCGGACTCCCCCGTGAAGGGAACACATGGAGCATGAATCCGTTCGATGTTCGTCCCCTTTTACTATGTCGACTGTGTCGCCGGACTGATCAAGGTTCCAGCCTATCACGACAATGAAAGGTGAGAAAGTCACTCGAGGACAAGGTAACCATGTCTCTGTCGAGTTCAACCTCCTCTACCGCGTAAGAACATCTTTGTTTTGAAATGCACTAGAAAATTCACGGACATTATAGTGGCACGCGACAATTTCCAAAGAGGATATAAAATGGACGGAGGACCAGTTTGCGTCCCTTTTTGGTGCGATGGGGAAATCAACAGACCAGGTCACCCTCGATGATTTCAAGGTCGCTGCACCGCTTGCATTCAGCAAGATTGATTCGGAGCCCAGAAAGCGGGTGTTTGACGGGTATGTCATAGCAATTTTTGTCCAGTGTTTGTCAATAATTTACGTATGGACAGTCTGGAGCGCCAGGCTGATGGGACGTTTAAAGACGACGATCTCGCGCGTATCCTGCAGGATGCAACCGACAAGGCAGCCGGTGCGTACCGCGCTCGGGGGACGCCGGCGGCGCTGCGCACGATTGAGATCCTGGGCATAGAGCAAGGGCGTCTCTGGGGGTGCTGCACCATGAATGAGTTCCGCGAATTCCTCGGTCTGGCCCGCTTCAAGTCGTTCTCGGAGTGGTCCACCAACCCCAAAATCGCACAGACGGCAGAGCTCCTATACGGACACATCGATAACCTCGAGCTCTATCCTGGCCTGCAGGCAGAGGACTGTATGGCGTTGGGACCTGGTAGCGGGATTTGCTGTGGGTACACGATGACGAGGGCGATCCTGGCAGACGCGATAGCGCTGGTGCGCGGCGATCGGTTCTACACCACCGACTTCACACGTGAGTACCATATATTATTTACCAGCTTTTTTCTGATCGTGTATGTGTAGCTGCCAACCTCACCTCATGGGGTATCCAGGATTGCGCCCGCAATACAGACAACGGCGCCTTCGGAGCGGAGCTTCCCAAGCTCCTCTTTCGTCACCTCCCCCGTCATTACCCCGGAAATAGCACCTACGGCCTCTTCCCCTTCTTCACCCCCGCGGCCGTTAAAGAGAACCTCACCAACCTTGGCCTCGACCTCTCGAATTACAACTTTGAGCGGCCAAAGCCAAAGCCGATCCCCATCGTGATCCATACGATCTCGGCTATCCGACATGTGTTCAATGACTTTAACATCTACAAGCAAACGTACACGAGCGACATGAACTTGCTGACGCAAGGTTATGGGTATGTCTTTCTTGACCAACGCCTTTCTCTTGTGGTGACAGTTTTGTTCAGATTTATGCTCTCATTTGACGAGAAAGAGAAACACGACTCCGATCGTGCAATGGTGAGTGGACATGGTGATGCTCCAATAACATTTTTCATCGGTACTCTGCAGACTCTAAAAGCTCTTTTCCCTGACCAAGAAACGAAGGCTAAATATGTTACATGGTATGGGGCCAAGACACTCGAGCTTCTTAAAAAGAAATCGTTCAAGTGCGATGGGATCCCGTTCGTTGTCTTCTGAGCACTAACCTTCTGCAGATACCCCGATTTGCCTGGAAACTATGTTGACATCATCAGGGATGTCATTAATCTTGTTAGCGCTCATTGGGTTTCTGAAAAATTGGTGCGGTCGGGGGGCATTTATCCTTTGCCTTGTGTAACTGACTGATTGTTCTGTGGCTAGATTGGCTTCCCATTGAAAACGAAGGATAATCCATCAGGAGTACTCACAGAACAGGAGTTTTATCAGATGTTGGCGTTGCTCTTCACATGCGTCTTCATAAATATCGACTCGGAGCACTGGTGGGCGCTCCGCTCCGGTGCGCAGAAGGTCAGCCAGGTCGTGACGGGTTTGATTGAACAAGGTATCACCAACGCTGCCACTCAAAACGCAACTGTAAGTATTGATGGTCTCAAAACTCCGTCTTTTGATGATCCTCTCCCTTGTAAATGATAGAATGCTCTTGTTGGCATCAAGCTCACAAAGCTCAAGGATGCTATCAGGCCACCAGGACTTCAGGATTGTCCTAGCTTCCTTACTCATCTAACGGCATCTGGTAGATCGACGCGCGACCTTGCCGCTATCGTTACTGGGTTGGCCGTCGGCAGTTCCGTCAACTATGCCCAAGGTGAGTGATCTTAAGTCATTTCTATCATGTTTCGACTGAGCAATACGCAGCTGTTTCGCATATCGTGGACTTCTACCTGGACGACAACCGTGCTGCAGAGAGAGCTGCGCTCATTGACGTGTGCAAGCGCAATGATGCAAAGAGTTCGGAATTACTCAAAGGCTACGTCCGCGAGGCCATGCGCCTCAACCCGCAATTCGGTGGACTCTTCCGTTATGCCGTGAAGGACGATATCATTCCCCAAGGACACGGTCTCCCGTCTGTTAACGTACACCCAGGCGATGTCATCTTCGCGAGCTTCAAGAACGCACACCGCAATGTACATTACTTTTTTTCTCAGTCCCGAAACCTCCTACTGATTAGATTTCCTTCCCAGCTGGATGACTTCCCAGATCCCTTAAAGGTCGACCCCACTCGCCCACTAGACAACTACGAGCTGCAGGGTTGCGGTTTCCATGGCTGTCCCGGCGTCGCTTTCGTACAAGAGGCAGTCCCAGCCATGCTCAAGGTCATTTTCAGCCTGCCTGGTATCCGACGGGCGCCTGGACAGGCCGGAAGGCTTGCCGGGTTCACTCTCAACCAGTTTGAGGTTCGCGATCGTTCATTCTAGATATCGGCCCGTTGATTGATCTCCTCCCTTGCAGACTGATAATAACATGTACATCACATCGACTGGTCAGTGGGGTCCGTGGCCGGGTTCCCTCCAGATTATGGTGCGTACCATAACTTTCGACTATTGCGATGTCTGACGTGTTGCTTCGCAGTACGACGATGCTTGAAAAATGCAGGCTTTGCCGAGTCTTGAAGAAGTCGTTGATATGTTTAGGTTTGGGCGGTGATTGCGTCGAACTCGACGCGACTATTTCTCAGTACATTTCGTCGGTCGTGATACAAGAATTGAATTCATTACAAGAAGAAATATATTCACATGTCTTCTATATTCCTGTTTCATCCTCAGCTCCGCCAGCACATCAACGATCCAAGTTCCAAGGAGGCGACTACAGCAGCAGCAAAATCAAGGAAGCGAGGCACAATTTAGTCGCCTCGTTCTCAGTCCAGAGACGGCTGTTGCGAGCTAAACCCCTATGTGTATCAGAAACCACTCTGACCCCAAGTGTTGTTACGTGTTCAGAACAGCCTCCATTTTTCTGGGGCCATCCTATTACCTAAGAAGCCATAGGGTAAGGCCCGAGCGCTTCGCTGTTCAACACTCCTCAGACTGTCTCAAACTCAAAGTGAAGCTCAAGCAACCGCCTCCCTAAACTTAAATTTGAAGGATCGATAGACCTACAATCACTCGAAATCCCATCAGAAGGGCACCCGGCAACAATGGAAAGATGATAGGAATCTGGACGAACTTTAAACTGATCGTTGATCAGATGCACAGCCGCATCTCAACCGCACTGGTTGCCATCATGATGTCTGGCTAGGTAAGTAAGTATGAAGCGCTAGAAGGCATTCAAAAGCAACCCAAGGGAACAGCACAGCATTGTACCTTCAGTCATGTCTTCTTCACCGACCGAAAATGCCTCTTACTCGCTCGCGCTCGATCCTGGAGCACCGCGTCGTAAAAAGTCGGCGTGTAGCTGCTGCAAATGGACCGCGATCGTCATCGGACTTCTGATAATTTTGTTTGTCTGCATGATAATTCTCAAACTTGGCACCGCATTTGTAGATAAAATGCGTCATCCTCACAGGGCACTATATCGCAATGGTTCATTGGAGGAGCAAGCGGTTGTGCAGCCGCTGATTGACAGCGAGCAGCGGTTCGATGTTGCTATCTCTGTCTGGTTGCGTGCTCCGAAGGAGGAAGAGGAGAAGTGGAGAAGACTGTCTCCTACCGTAGACGACGCCGAGGAATATCCGGAAGATGGGACTTTTCGATTTCCTATCGACATCGACAACAAAGTCAAAGGACTCGGAACCAAGTTTGAAGTTCATCAAGTGGTCGAAAAATCTGACCCAAACTACGACATATACCTCAAAGGCGATAAAAAGCTACTCTACACTCCCCTCTATTCCGATATCGCCTTCCACGGAGTGAATCTCAAGGGAAAAAATGTATTTGCCGACGTCCATTTCCAAATTCCCACGTCCAGATTGTGCGCCACCACTCTCTGTATGCTCAGGTCGCACATACTCACTTCTATTATAGCCTGGATAGAAATCTGACAACTTCGGACTTGAGAGGTACCTTCGTACTGATTCCAAGCTCTCAATCGCTCCTGAAGCACGTAACAAATTTTTCTTCGTGGATGCCCGATGCGGTTTATAACAATCTTCCGCCTGTCCGCACTTGGCCGTAAGCATATATTAATATTATGAATCACAAGTTTCGGCTAAAGCAGCGTCTACAACTAGGTTTCCCCTCGGGTCGCCTTTCCATGCTGACAAGACCCTCTCTGACCTCGCTGTCGATTCATTCGGAATATCAATTCCCCTTCTCCAGTTCTCTGAGATCCCGAGTCGATGCGGTAACTCTTCTGCCAACATCACTGATCAGGCTTCGTCAACATCGAAGGACACTGCAACAACGAGTTTCGACTCTGTACAAGCAAAGCCGCTGAAGCAGACGAAAGAAGACACCCCTGCGTATAAAAACCACCCTCACGTCGTGACAAGGTCAATTCATGTCCTCTTTGTGGCCAACATCGTTCACTTATCCACTCAAAATTAGGACGAAGCTTCATGTAGTTGATGAGACGCATCTCTTTGACAAGGAAGCCTATGACAAGGCCCACCAACGTCTTCGTTCCACATCTGTGTGTTTTCCTTTCGTTGTAGCTAATATATGCTGACCACTCAGATCAGTGCGGACAACATCCTGGTACATCTGCAAAACCAAGCAGAGAGTTCTGTAAGAAGCTCTCGTTTTCCGAAGGTGGTGTCCTTCGGACATCTCTAGAGCTGGATGTGCCCAATGCGAATGGAGATTACGAGAGAATCTGGGCATACGGACCGTTCATGGATACCATACCTGCTTCCACTAGCCCAAAGGCGAGTTATTATCCCAGTTCGCACAGAGCTTTTTGTTTATTCAACACAGGATATCATTCCGGTCCCGGTCGATAGAGAAAACTGTTCTATTCCAGCGGATAGACTTGTAGATGCCCAAGAAGGTGCAACCTGCGTGAATTCAAGGTTTTCGTGGCTGACCCTTTGTTTTTAGTACCGGAGCTGATGGACATAACGTGGCGTATTTCGTTTTCTGGACGGTCACCTGCCAAACATCTCTTAAGCACTGTCATCCCCCCTCAACCAGTTGGCGTCAACAACAGTAGAACTGATTTCGAACAGACGGCGGAACAAGGCAATGCTGAATTCATTGGTTCGTCTTCTACTCGAAGAACTCCATCCTACTTACCTTTGGCATTTCGACAGACGGCCTCCGAGGTGTTAGGTTCGACGATGAATCTCATCCAAGACGAAGACTCTTCATCGAAGCGATCCTGTAAGCTGATTTACTTTTCAAATGAAGGGTAGAAGGCTGACCAAGAACCAATGTCAGGTTAATTGCCGGCATTTCCGCACCTATTTTTGAGATATTATATTGGTTCACTCGGGTACACACCGTGGCCATCAGCACCACCGGCGCCCTACTCCAGGCCTCCTCTATAGCTATAGAATCGTCCCTTGACCTTGCCCTGGAGCCTAAGAATTCCGCCTTCCAGCTTCTCGTCAATGTGGTGGTTTCCTTCCTATTTGGTTTCCAACCGCCCATCCTTATGATCAAGATAGCTCTTCATCTTGAGTTTGATTTTACGAGAAAAAGTATCCGTGGGATGTCATTGCTCGTTCCTGTGATCCGAAGGATGCCAAAAACTCACAAGGAACGCTCTAGTGAGCGCTTGGATAAGAGAACAAATTGGAAAATGGTCAGTAAATGTTTGATTTACCCTAGCTCGCCCTTACGACAGCCTTTTCCTAGATCCTGTGCTTCATGCTAATCATCTACTACGCTGTGAGACCTCTGAAACGCGATGTGATCGAGGCACTCCATCCCCCCATGCCAGAACAAGAGTTTTCCAAAATTGCTGAATATGTTACTCCCGGCCTACATGCAATCAGCATCACGGCAATAATCCTCCAGATCATGCTAAACCATCGCAGCCAGGTCTTCGCCGGCAATTACAAGACTTCGGTGTATCTCAACTTCTTGTTCGGGCTTCTTAGTTTGATGAAGTATGTTCCGGCAGTTGTGGGAAGACCAGAAACGAGACCCAGTCTTTCCTTGCACAATTGTATTGTGTGGACCGTTAATATGGTTCGGGCATTCCAGGCATTTATTCTGCCTAATGCACAGATGGAGGAGGACGAAGATAACAAGTAGCAGGCTTGTACGGTTCTATACTTTAGACATCAGTCGTCAGTGTAGAGTTGGCTGCGGGGCTTAACAACTGCAAGTATAAGATGTAAAGATATGTATGATAGTTATAGGATAGTCCTGGAATATTATCCAGAATAACGCTCACATCCTAGTTAATAGGAGAGATCACAAATCTGACAAGAAGAGTAGCGCCAGAGTTCTTTCCGGTCATATTTAGCATCCTGATGAACCGCCATCCTTGTTGCAACTGATTCAAGCGCGCACAGAAAACAACGATCTTGTCGTCCTTGCCAAATTCATCTTGCTTGATGCAGAGTCTGAAACAGTTTGAGCATCTTGAAGCAGGATGGAGATAACCGAGGAGACGTACCTCACAAATGCGAGCTCATCGACGTCAAACTCCCATTCAAACATCTGGTTCCACATAATATCGGCGCCTTGGCCTAGCACATCTTCGGCTTTAACGGACTTGGACTTCCACTTCTTGTCCCCGTTGTGGTGGAGCAACTGCGCGTTGACATACGCCTTGTATTCTTTTCCTTCACGATCGTTCGGAGGGGGCAACGAGCTAACACCCACGATTTCGCCGACAAGCTTGACTTTGCCGTCTTGCGGGCATCCCATGTCGCCAGGTTTTTGGACCCAACCGCCGGTTCCTGCGAACATTCCTTCGTTGATCTGCATGCTCTTGTCGTAATACTGCCAATTGAGAGAGGCGACGTGTGTGCCGTTACGCCAGCACTTGAGAACGTCCATGTTGGCTGAGGTGATGCGGGTGCCTTTGGGGAAAACCCGACGGAGATGGTGGAGTCCATGATTAACAAGAGTCGAGAGAGAGTGGGGAAGAAGGCTTGAGATGGAAGATTCGGAAACATTGATGAGAATATGACGCGGATCGGCGAGCCGCTCGTGTTGCCAGCCAGATTTGGGCTTCATGCTTCGGGCGTAGTGGCCAAGGGACGCGAGTTCTGGGGATATTTTCGTGCAGTCATCAGAGATACCTAGGCCTTCGTCGGAGGATAAATCAGACGAAGAAGAGGACGATGAGGAGTCGCCGCTGGATGGAGGAGGGTAGTATTCTACCATCAAGAGGATTCGTCCACGGACGTCTCTAGGAGTGACTGTGTGATCTTCAATACCTTCGAGCTTCTTGTCGACAAGTTTGTCGCCCCAGGCGCCTTTCATAACACGGACAAGTTCTTCCTGACCTTGGATGTTGACATGGCATTCCAGACTGACAAGTACAGGCCAGTCCCCTGGTTGGACGGCATCTCCGATAGCAACGCAGACACTTTGGAATGATACAGACTTGCTAAATGTATGGCCGTGGGTGACAATTAACCCGTTCGTGCTAGGCCAGACGTCGATTTCCACACAACGTCCGTTCCGAGACAGGACGTGGGTATAGGAAGCAGGAGAAGAGCGACCCACTAGCTGACGGGATAGCAAGTACGTGTTGTGAGAAGAACTAGGAACTTTTTTAAGTAAAAGACTAAAGAAAATGTCTTATCGGCTTATGAAGCCTCACTTACGAGATAAAGTAATGAGTAAGAGGCAAAGAATCATCAACCAGCGGAGGTTTTATGATAGGAATTCGTAAAACATCTATTGTATACTGTCGGGTCCGGCATCAGCAACGTGTCCGGATATCGCATAATGGCTCACCTCTCCTTGATCTTGCAAGAATTGCTGAATTCCAGGACTTACACGGATCGCAGTATTCTGAGGGTGAACGTTGTGATTGGAATCCACGCGAAACACATGTTCAATTTGCAGACGCCATTCTTCGTCTGTCGGCTCCCCCATCGTAGTAATTTGGTAGGAATATGGAGAAGGATATCGACCCATAAATGGAAATACCCCACAGCCTGAATCATGTGACGTAATGCTGTGTCAGCAGACCTCGTTAACGTCGGCAGCTTCTTCCTTGTCATTGAACCACCATGGCGGACACAAAAGTATAGTCATTTCTTAGTGATATTTCTATTGCTCAATACTCTTTGCAGGGACCGACTGCTGCAACGAACAAAGTAGCAATGTCTCGTGCTCTCGGCGCTGCATTCCTGAACCACCAGGTCGAACAGCTCGAGAAGACGGTCATTTCGAACGGACCTGCCTCAGGCAATTGGCGGGATAGGAAGCAAACATTGGCGACTCCGCCGCACAAGCGTGGTGCAAACTCTCCCAATGGCAAGACCAACAATCGGAGGAGAGGCGGCGACATTTCGACACCAAAGGAGAGAGACGCCGGACCTCGTGGTGGCAGGAACTTAGACTCTGTGCCACCGAAAAGGCGCTTTGCAGGGGACGAGAAGCATGAGAAGGAAGCCGACGTTGTCATCGTCGATGCTAGCGTTCTGGTCCATGCACTGGACAACTTGAAGAAGTGGTGTAGGAACGGCAGGGAGGAGGTCGTCATTGTACCCCTTGAAGGTGCGTTTACTGTCCTTTATCATTTCTTGTGGTTAATACTTTGCCAGCCCTGAATACTCTTGACCTTCTGAAGAAAGGGTCTACTGCGCTTGCTCAGCGAGCCAGAGCTGCATCCAGAATACTCGAGGCACAAGTCGGCACCAACCCTCGTATTCGAGTTCAACAAGATGATGCATTTGTACCTTGGGATAAGATTTCCTTCAAGGATGGTACACTCTCCGAAGACTCGGCTATAGAGCACAGCCCCCATGTTTCTCCGGAATGGGTCCGTCGAACGATTTGCAGTGCTCGTTGGGAAGTCGAGCATGCTCAGAAGACTATTTTGTCCCCGAAACCGACCGATCCGAAGGTTATTGTTGCCGTCTGCACTACGTCCCACAGCCTCTCGCCTCAATTAATGCCTGTGAAGCTCTCTGAGTCCCCTACCGAGTCGGCTCTCACACCCGTTCCACTTCCAGCACCCACTCAACACGGCTACAACAAGCATGAGCCGCGGTCTAGTGGGTCCCTCGTGGCTCACTGGGCTGCACGCGCGGGTCTCCAAGTCATTGATGTCAAGCCTACGGCCGCTCCTGCACCGAGTGGGAATGCTCGCAGCTCTTCCGAGGAGGAACGTCCGAAGAGGATTGCTGTGAACAAGGGCCGTCGGGGCCCGGCCAACGGTGGCGCCATTGATTCTTCAAAAGGTGGAATGGTTGAGCGATCACCTGCCGTTTTGGCCATGATGGAAATGGTTTCTCAGCCCAGCAAAGTTGTGAGGGTACTCGCCAGAGGAGAGAAGTTAGAACCCGACCCGTAGTAGTATACAGCGGAAATCATTCCCATTGGCGGAACTGGCTTACAGCATTTCCTTGGTCTGGTAAGACAGCAGTTACACCCACTCTTTATCCGGTACTGACGAATGCTCTTACTAGCTGAGATTGATTATAGCAGTGTCTATCTTCCCTGTTCTTTTGCCCTCAAGGTTATGGCGTCGCTCGCATACGATACATGCAACCGGAGCACCTTTCTCGGATCTCTGGTCGGGCCGTTTTCTCCATTGGAATTTGGTCTCATCGGAACGGAGGACCCACCACAAATGGATGATTTAGCCAGCGGTACATACCTCTCTGCTCTGAATGAGTTTGCGGATTGAACTCGATTCATATCGGGATGGTTTTCTGGCGGACTGTGAATATGACTCTCCCACTAGTTACCTCCCCAATATTTCCTTTTTTCTTTTCTCTTCATCGTTTTCCATCTATGCCAATTTTTTGTTTCCCTTCGAGGTACCAGATCTTTACAGTCTATCTTGTATGCATACGAATATTGATTCTATGAGCAGTGACGATACCTCGTTTCGAAAAGTTACTCTTTGTTTCTTGGGATACTGCGGTGGAAGATTCTGGTGCGTATTTTGGTCCTTACAAAATATTTTGAAATTTGATCCCTTTGTCCAGGAAGCGCATCACGTAAACAATGTTTGTACAGCAACCACAAAGGAATACGTTTCTGGATAATCAAAACAAGATCAGACGTATTTAAACCTTGGACGTGCCAGTGACTGCCACTTTGTCTTCTCACCTCATTCAGCTC
Source organism: Armillaria cepistipes (assembly GCA_900157415.1). NCBI lineage: Eukaryota > Fungi > Basidiomycota > Agaricomycetes > Agaricales > Physalacriaceae > Armillaria > Armillaria cepistipes. Next base: position 308,298 of record FTRY01000033.1, read on the forward strand.
TCAAGATGTCCTTACCTTTCAACATCACTCTCATGAATTCTTCTCAACCCATCACGATTACCCTCGCTACCACCCCAGAGACTCAGATGCCTCCTCCCGAATTCATTGACGTCCCTGCAGACCATCCTGACATGCCAGGTGGGGGCACCATTCTTAGATATAAAGATCTTGACGGTGTCGTTTACGACGAAACCTTCAATCCTAAAGATCCCGCTGCCTACTATAACAAATGGGCACCCACGGTCTTCGCCTCATTGTACGGTGGTGTCGACATCGGACCCATCGACCACGAAAGTCAAATGAAGAGACTTGCCGATGTTAAAGTATGTTGGGTATGTCACATTCTCATTGTCGCCTGGGGGATCCACGCTAAGTGCCACTCAGGAACCACCCAAGTCGACGAATAATGTCTCCTCCCGTACATTCCCTTTCACTGATAGTCTTTGGATTCGCGTGTGGGATTCCAATGTGTTTCGCCTGCCCGGAGAACCTATGAAAGCCTTCGGATTGGATATCGTTGATGAGAAAGGCGTACCTCAGGCGGTTGGTAAAAAGGTCACTATCATCATTGGTCCGAGGACACCTGGGGGTCCCGAGAAAGAAGGAGATATCGCTTTCTCTATGGATGATATGGGAGTCGAAGATCCTTTGCATTCTACCAATATGACGCCTTGGCGATATGGGATCGCGCCGGGCTGCGAATACAGGTTTGTGCATGAAGGGGGGAAAGAGAAAACGTACTCGTTCCCTGCGACCTTGTTGGAGGATGCAGAGCCCCAATCCTCTACTGCCTAAAAGCATGTTTCCTTTACACACATGCTTTCCGTTCCCGGTTCTAATATCAGATATTAGTCTGAATATTCTCCTGAAGTCGCAAATCGAACGCGCTGTTATGTAACAACAAAGTATCTGTACCAATATTTCTTGATCGCTCTCCGTGGGATAAGCTACCCGCTCAAGCATTAATTGAAGTAGTTACGGTGGCTTGACTCGGGGACCTCGGTGCTGACTTGTTTTCAGTTGCATAAGAAAGACGTCACCGATCACTCCACTCCTTTCCTTGGTCAACCATGCAACAGAAAAGGGGCCACGACGATGAATCTACAATTCCTATCGCAAAACGTTTGAAACTTGCCGAACTTCGTCTTCGGAAATACAAAGCTCTTCTCAAGAAGGTCCAAGTTGTAAGACTTATACTGGATGCACCAACGGACGACGACCCGGTCCAGGAAGTAAATCAATGTACACTTCTCTGAGCTCTTTAACTGGACATTGCGTAGGAACAAACCTCCTTTGCGTTTTCGGAAGTAACACGAATGGTCTTAAAGGATCGCTTAGGCTTTCGATTTTCCCAGCGCGATTGGACTCCACAGGGAATGTGGTTGACCGTGACGACATCCAAGTATCATACGGACAATCTCGAGTCATTGTTCCGTGAACTCGAAAATGTTTGTGCGTCTTCCGAGTTCCAGGTCAGTGTCCTTGTCTCAAGTATCGACAAGAAGCTTACCTTGTCAAGGTCGCAGCAGCATACCGTCTGGTCACTACCACCTTTCTCTCCTTCGTTGTCGCATCCATCAAAGAAAAACGCGAGATCCAAATCAAGGCTGCTATCAAGGCCAGAATCGAATCAACCCCAGATTTCGATGTAAAATCACTGATGTCACTGGGTCGCCGTACACAGTGTCCGCAAATGCTCTCAGGTTTCTTCGAGTCACGGGGGAAAGCTGGCATGCCCTCTACGCTCTCGGAGCTCAGTGTCGACGACAAAGTGGAGTTCATCTGGTGGAACAACGACCGCGTAACACCAAGCGGACTTCTGGACCTTGAGGGTGTCAAGGATTCTTGTCATATTCGTCTTGTACCAGGCATTATTATCGACCCTGATTCAGACGAATCTGGTGCCTCTTTTCGCGACCAGAACGGCGGGAAGATCACGCTGTTCGGGGTCGTGGATTATGGAATGTTCGTATACAAAACGCTGGATGAGGGTTTGTGGTTTATCTGTTTGCAAGCTATACTTTTATTGACCCTTTTTGCATTCAGTAAATATCCGGGATGCTGGATGCTACCATTATTATACACAGCTGTCCCGGGCTGAGTCCTTGGAGGCTCGGCTCATTTTTGTCGAAACCGCAATTGATGAAGACGGATGTCGACGAGACTTGCGCGACGACCCGCTGGCAGAAGCATCGGCTCAAGCACTTGCTTTGAGTGCTCGGTTCAAGTGAGTGAGTGAGTGAAACCATCAGACCAACTCTACCATCTGTTCAAGGTTGCCGAACGTTCGTTTCATCGTGACGAATTCTGAGGATTGGGTTATAGCTCATCTGCACAATCCTCTTGATGGTGGAGCACCTGAGGTCACATCATATTGTTGGGAAACAAGGGGAAATCCATACAAGCTGCGTTATGGATCTCCGCTGTCCCGAGACAAAGCAATGGACTTCTGGAGAACAGATGCACGGGACATCTATGCGATGTTGATGGAATGGGTACGTTCTAATCACTACGTGACAATCATGAACATTCTTCACGTAAACCTACCTAGTTCTCGCCGGAGAACATGTCGGCTATCCCAAGCCCACCGCCGTTGGGCAAGGGGCATGGCCACTCAGCAAGTTCCAAAACCTGATTGGAGTCAGCTGGAGCTATGATTATGTGCTGAAGGATCTGGTCGGTCAGCTCCACCCATATTCAATTCTGTAGACATTTCTCATCTCTGGGCTTCGTCTCCTGTATAAGTATCTCGAAGTTGTTCTCTTATGTATATTACTTGGATTTCTCGCTCAGCTTTACAAAGTATAGCCCAAAACGAAGGTATATACCGTATTTCTGGGATACAGGTATCTTAACGTTGAAGCGCGATATAATCATTAGTCTGGCTCTCCTTGAAGCGAGTGAGAGGCTTTGAAAACAACAACTAGAAAGAAAGCGCGCGCCTTGTGACAGAGGTGGACACAACGTTCAATTCCTGTGCGTTGATTCAAGAGGTGAGTCACTGACGAGATGAGATGCCCTCCTTTGACATCGTACTACACTGCTCGACAGACGTGCTGGTGGACCCACGATGACTGGCTCATCTTCCACGGAAACTTCAAGTTTACTGATGGTTCTTCCTTCCCAATGGATGACTCAGCTGATAAACGAGACATGTTCAGTGTAGGCAGTATCGTGGTCGAATTGAGCTTTAGGGTCGCTCGTTGAAATTTTGTCGTTGTTGTCGTCGTGATTGCTCGTAACAAGCTCATAAATTTCGGAAAGGCTAAAGGCTGAAGCCGCTCGGGAAAGTTCGGTCCGGTATCCGCCCGGTTATGATCTCGGCTAGTCTCGTAAACCTTACATGGTGTCTCATCGACACGAGCATCCTATCTCTTCCCCTCATGACTACTCCAACCGGCATGAGCGCTTTGCAGGATTTCCATGAATACTGGTGGGGAAATGACAGCACTTTCGCTGAAAACACAGTTATACACCTTCCGACATTCTCAGACCTCCCTATTTTTGCTTTTTCCGACTCTCAGCTTTTAGTCCGCAAGGATTATATCTATATCTTCGATCGACTGCAGCGCTTTTCTCAGACTGCGATGTATCATACTCGAGGCATCGTCCTGAATGGGCAATCGGGAATTGGGAAGTCTATGTTCCTCTTCTACGCCCTCATTCGATGTCTGCAGGAGTCTCAAAACGTTATTTTTTACTTCTTTCGTCGAACCCTTATTTTCTCGAAAGACGGTGTCCAGAGAATCGACCTTAACGACTTCCCGTATGATTCCATTCACTCCCCTATATGGTGTCTCATAGATAGCTTTGATGGGGAGCGTCCTCCGCTACACCTTATCAGGCACGTGTATGTCTTCCCTATACTTGCTTCGTCACGGCCAGGCGAGGTGTATTCTAGCTGGGCCAAAAGGAGGTGCGCTTCTCAGCTCGTGATGAATCCTTGGAGAGACCAGGAAATTGCCATAGGGTAGGCTTCTCGCTCATTGTCCCGTATTTTATCTATGACATCTTGGACAGGGCAGAGCTTTTCAGTCACGACGAGGCCTCGCTCGTCCTATATCAATCGCTATTGCCCCAAGTTTTGAACTTTTGCGGGCCTATCATACGGGACATTCGTAATTGTCTCTTATTCAAGGGATCGACTACTATGATAGAACATTTCTATGGTCCTCACCCACGCGTTTATAATTCCACTTCCCTCGTTCAAGTACTGACTACCTTTCACTGCTCTACATGGAAAAATATTGATACTCCCTCCTCTACGACTCTCATGTTTCGTCGACCGGCTGCATACGCCGGAGGGAGTGACGACGTGTATCTCGACTTCCGCTCCCCTCGTCTTGCACAAGAAGTTTGGGACCAACTTGATCATCTTGGATACGAAGACGCGCTGGCCTGCTTCTCTCTTTTTAGCTACCGACCTTCTCAAACTGTTGCTGGCCGATGGCTTTTCCAAGTCATCACTCGGAAACAGATATGCCGGCAGACGGCGCAATTCAGACCTTTGACTCTTCTCCAGGAAATGAGTCTGGCCGAAGGGACAAGAACCTTTATCGACGCCGAGATCCGTGATCATCACTGTCCTCTTATCAATAGCGCCGAGAGAACACTGGCCTTCTACTCCTCCACGACGGAGATTCTATGCAACACAACCTCTTTCTACATTCCCCGCAAGGTTGCTCAAGACCACTTGTTTGATGGATTATTCTTTGGCTATGACCCGTTGTCAGGTCCCACCGGGGCGACCCCAGAACCAACAGTTCTGTATACCTTGCGGACAACGACGGAAGCTAAAAACGGAGGTTCTGAGCTGGGCGTCGATACGATCTGTGAAATCCTCCACCGTTATCCACGTCTTGTACCTATCTACCTTTTGGTGGTACCACTACCGGACCCAATGACCACTTGCGAGTCCCCTTTTCCCAGAGACAACCCGACGAGCAGCTGGACAATGCCGCAGAGCTGGTTTCAAAAGTGCCCTGGAAAGGTCTTTCGGCAGTCGATTGAAACTTGTATGCTATTTATTTCTTTATCTTCGGTCTTTATGTTAACTCATATTGAATATAGGGTAGCCACTGGGATCAACTTCAGACTATTTCATTATACGCCGGCGGAGAAGCCCTTACTTATGACTCCGCAGGACAATGTGTTCTTATCTTCAAACTATAACATCTATACATGTATATATTTTATGTATTTTCTTGTGAGTTTTCTCTAGGAACTTGAACTGATGGGCATTACCAGTTGCTCTGTATATGCTCTGTTCCTCGCAACCGGTTCGATTCTACTACGTTCTACATGACGCACACCGCACCACCTCTGCTCTCGCACACAACGCGCACATGGAATTTTCACACACCCATCGAAAACGAAGATCAAACTTCAAAGCCAGCTGTCGGGCCTTGCTGTGATTATAAGTACTCACAACTAGTCTGTCGTAGACAGATGTAACACACACGACTGCGGTGGGGGTGAGGGTTATAGTGAGTGTATGGAGTCTGTTGCTTAAATAGACCATCCACCGTTCAACTCATTTATTACAAATCTGATGGGATTCCGGCAATGAATAAATCTTGTATTACAGAGTCTTGGGACGCGTAGTAAACTAAGGAGAAGCAGGATATCTGATGTTAAAGGTGCATGGTAGTGTAAAATAAAATAATTATGGAGAGAAAGCGAAGCAAGCAGTATTTTCTGTTGAAATGTGCTAGCCGACTTGAATTCGGCATGCCAAACTTGCCGCCGGTAAGCTCGAAACCTAATCGATTTGGCGCAGTGCCGACGCAAGGCCATCAAGGCTTTGCCATAACCTCCTTGAACGGCAACCGACTAACTCACGGGGACTCGCAATACACACACATCTTCTGCGGGGGATTTGTCTTCTTCTCATGGTGTCAGTGTTGGCGGCATTCTTTGGAATACCTGCTGGTCACGCATTCAGCGAGCTGACCTGTCAGAGACATACCGTGTTTGCAGCTTTGTGGGACTACCGCCAGTGACATTCCTATTTTTCAAGGAGGCCCTTCTCGTTTTCCCAGGATGCGTGGACAACGAGCACGAATTCCCACCACCCTAGAACTCTAGTCAAGAACGTCGCCTATTGACTCATCAGCCCCCTCTTCGCGACATCGTATTACGCGCCGCTCCTTGCAAATCGATGAATACGCATGCATTTTAAGTATGAATCCGTTAGCATTGCACACAAACCTCCAGGGAGGTAAGTAACGGTTTGTCATTGACCCCAAAGCGCGCGCTGGCGCGCCGGGTGGTTTTATTACGTCGATAGTAGATAGTAGGTACTATAACTACGGTCGTCGGTCGAGACTCGACAGTATTCACCGTCAAAAAAATCATACCGGTTAGTACTAACTTAGTAGTTACTACAATTCTTTTAGGGGCAGAAGTTCGGATACGGGGAATCGAACCCCGAGCTGCCGCGCAACTGTCGTAGGGCGCCCTCCTTGTCCGGTATCCATCACAGTCGGCTTCAAAGTTATTTTGTAAGAGTCATACAGACCAAATTGGTTCTCTATATCGTCCTCGCGCTGATTCTCGTGAGTGGCCAATGGAGGCGTATATGAACAGACAGAACTTCGTGGCGGTTTGAAGAAGGGAAAAGGCAAGCGCGTGCGTGCGGTGGGGCAATCGGGAGGCTGGAGAGAATGGTTTGTGGCGGAGTTCAAGGTGGGAGAACAGATGGCGGGAGGTCGCGAGGGAGGGTCCGTGCACAGAATAAGATGGAAAAGATGACTGCTAGTATCGAACGAACAGCTGATGCGTGGTGCAGTACGTCAGTGTTGATGGGATCCGCCTCTTCAGCGCCCTTGACGTCAAATTTGATGCCTTCCACCGTCACACCACTTCCATTTAGAACATGCTGGCTTGACTCCGTCTTGTTCCCTTTTGTCTATCAGTCTGTGCATCCTCGACTATAATCCTAGCACTTTACTGTATTTTAAGGGTTACAGTGATATCTTTATATAAATCCGATAGGGCTTGTCTAGAGGTGTATATATTATAGCGGTATAGGTGTTATACTTAGATGATGTAAGCTGAGGATGCACGCAAGATTTCCCTATACTGTCTACATCACCTATATCCTCTATATGGATGCGAAATTGCTGATGAAGAGGCAGGAATGGTCGTGGGCCACCTATGGCGAGAACGGCGACTTGCACCCGTTATCGACCCAGCGCGAGACATTTCGCATGGTCGCCTGGTAGCGATCTGGAGAGTAGTCGTATTCCGTCGTTTGAAAGAGAGTGTGATCTGATTTCGGATATCCCATAAAGCTACTTCCACTCTGGACCCATCCAGCTCCCAAGGTGTTTTGTATCCCAGAGTTGTCGTAACTGTAGCTGCTACCAACAGTGGGAACACAGCTTGCGCATGATTGATCATTGCAGTGTCTATGTCCTTGGACTGAGCACTTGGTGCATTTGACGGTGGAAGATATTCCTGGATATCCATCGTTAGTTATACAACTATCAAGAGAGCCGACTACCAACGCACGCTGTCCGCGTTTACCGCCGAATAGATCCACATCCTTTCGCCAAATTAGGCATTTCTCATGGACAGAAGGTGTCGCATGCGTGATGACCTTGCAGTCCGGGAGTACCGGCCTGAGAGTTACCTCCTCCCGTCGATATCCTGGGTACCTATGCACAGTACGCTGGACGACGTCATAAAGGGTTAGCAGGGTAGTGATCTGTATTTCAGTCAGATAAACAAGATCAAAACCAATAAGACGACCCTAGCCTGTAAATATTCTATTGCATCTTGAACTTTCAATTGAAGATCTTGAAATTGTCCAGCCCGCCGCTTCGCGAAGAAGAAGAGATAAAATATGTTCCTGTTTGTCTCTTTTTTGATGAAATCTTGTACTTCACGCAGATTCCTGACACTTCAGGTTAGGCAGTAATAGAATAAGTAGCTTCGCTAAAAGCTCACATTACAAACCGGTTGATGCTATTCGATAGCGCCAATGGATTTTCCAACGTGTAGAGGTGTTCAGATATTGTAGCAAGTACCCTTGCACAGCGAGTGGCGATCCTCAGGGCCAATTCCGTATTCCGCTGGGCCTGAGATATCTGATTCAAGATACGAGAAACGATGTCGGCAGCTGCACCAAGGACGGGTATCGAAGCCGCAGCGGCGGCCGCAACCTAGCAATAGGCATGAGCGAGACTTTTATCATAATGTCATCTACATCTTTACCTTGAGAATGTCGACGGTCATAATAGACAACTCGACGCCATCTTCTGCAATTCGCCACTTTACCTGTTTTATACTTTTCGTATTCACGACTGGCCGGACCATAGATATCGCTGTTCAAGCCTTGAACGTAGAGGAAGAAAGGAGAAGGGGAGGAACACGCATGTTGAAATCTGCAGGAAGCCGTTGTATAGCCTCACGAGGCGCTGCAACGAGTCAGTGGTTAGCGCTGGGCTAATAATTCATTCCCACAGCTAAGGTAGGGCTAGGGTAGGAACGGGGTCATCACATGAGGCTAGCATCTGAAGGCCATCGCATTCGAGTAGCATGATCCGAGTCCTATGCTCTCTGTATCTGTCCTTGGTACTGGTGGTTACCGTTTGCAGGAAGGATAATAAACCATTCCATTCTCTGTGTGAAGGTGCTAGGGTTAGGTTGACGGGTCCCCAGGAGCCCGTGTTCTTCGTTCCAACAATCTGGGTTTCTAGGTTCCGTTCTGCCAGCACACCTGAAGTTCAGCGCCCCCATCACTCGTGCCATAGCCAAAGGCGCTGATAGGGACACATCCCGGGGCTTTCCCAAAGTCCAATTTACCTGTAACGTAGTTAAGCAAGCAAACCAAAAGTTATGATGCAAGCCACTGACCTGGGAATCATCCACTATTGTCGTTTAAGCAATGCTCTTTGATGGAAAGGTTGTCAATCTGATAGTAGACACGAAGCTGGGGGCCATTTGATGAGTAGGCCATGGCCTCAAGACTTGAGCCAATGAGAGCGACTGGAAAGGTCGTTCCTTTGGACCAATAGCTGTCGATGCATAATTCCTTGATGGCACCGGAAGCCAATTCTGATCCCGGTAGGTTAGATCGCAATGAGTGATGTTTAGCAATGTTCCTTACCGTGGCAGTGTACGCAAATGTAGACACCTCCACGGTCGTCACCATACTGAATAGCCGTGATCGATGTATTGGTGGCTGCTCGGATCTTCATGCCTCCCCGCGCGCCGGGGAGCCATCTTCCTTTATCGGCCGAGTAGCAGTATTCCTGAAGGACGTACTGCTTGTCGAGGTAATAGACGCGAACCTACCTATCAGCGGATTTGTGCGCTTTATGGAGCAGATTTAGTACACTGACCTCTTTTCTGGCATTGAAGTTGACAACAGCCAACGGCGTAAACAACACGGCGTTTAAGATGGGATCCTTTCTGGGCCCGCCACCGCACAATCCGTCCAGATGCTCACTCTGAAGTATACCACCACCGCAGCTGGTAGAAGACGTGTATGTGTTACACCCCCGGGGTAGTGATGGCGACAACGCTCCAGGGAATGATATTCTGCAAACCATTGATCGTAGTGGGGTAGTTCCACCAGCCGCTAGTCTTGCTGCGCAGTGGACCAGAACCATCAGTCGGTCGGTGATGGCGCCTGCTTGGTCGGATACACTTTGTAGATCTCGTCTACAGAGACTTGCACAGAATATACACAGCGTGTCCTGTCGTCCTCATTGACGAAATCGAGGGCACACTTCTCGCCATACAACGCCCGTGACTGACCTGCTGGATTCTTGGCACCTATCTTAATTGTGTTGTCCCAGTCGTGCTATACTACAGGTAAGCATCAGAGTTGATTTGAGGTTTGCAAAGACGATGAACGAACCCTAGCACAGGCATCTGCTGTACTAATATCCGTGCTCTTATGGAAGGAGTCGACACGGAGTACGGAGGTGGCCAGCAGAAAATGAATCCTCCAGAAAATGATCAGCGAACACGTTCATTGCGTCCACACCATCCAAATCCCCACTGATTGCCTTCTGAATCGCAGTCGCATGTCCAGTGTTGTATGCGGTGCACGCATCCGCTCCACAGTAATCTCAATTGATTTGGGCAAGGCCAAGGTACGCGGGTATGCCACTTCAGCCAAAAGTGATCAGTTCCAACTTTGCGCTCACTTTGGGAAGCTGAGCGTAGATGACAGATGGGCCTTGCGAGAGAGGTGCTGACTGCATCGACTTCCGCCTGCAACACGGCAAGGATGTCCATCGCTTCCTTTGGCAGGTGGGAACCGCCATCAGCGAGTGTGTTGTACGCTCGCACAAAACGTGGATCGGTCTTGCTCATTCTTGCCGTTGCTGAAAGGGTCATAGGTCCAATAAAAGTCCCCAGCAAGGCCGTTCATCTGGCCGTACGTCAGACCTGAGACTAAGCTGTTCTTTGAGCCGGAACCTGTAATATGAAACGGCAACCTTCCCGCCATGAGTGTGTCGTCTTGTCCAGCCATTTGTGTCGGAAGGACAGTCGATGTTTGGAAGATTCTGAAGAGCATTCGTCATTCAAGTTCAAATTGGCTTTACATCTAAGTTAGGTAGACAACAAATCCTGTGATACATTTGAGTTCAAATCATGGAGTAAAATCAGTTTACGTACCAGCGTAAAATTTAAATTATCCATTGTATATTCCCGAATCCCGAGGGATATCGTTGGGTACTTCGTTGGCATTGCAGCATACTGTTGGAGGGAATTGTCGTTGCCGTCGTCGTCAGGTGGAGGTTCGTCATCAAGAAAAATCAGAAAAGGAAGCCGGTGATAAGAAAGGCAAAAGAATCCCAGGAAAATGATGAATCTTGCTGGAAAGTTCCCACGAAAAAGCCAGGAAGAATGCGGCGAGTTGAAGAAAGAAAAACTGGGCACAGTGTTAGGAGCGAAGTCGGGATGGATGCGCGTGCTCATGACACGACTTTGTTTCCAAGTACAAGTACTAGTTACGACTCGAGCCCTATGTTAATCGTGGGACTGGACTCTAACGAACTTTAACGAACCGAGTACCAGAAATACGTTACATCTGTGGCAAGGGCGACATGGGGACTACTTAAGTTGAATCAACTAATCAATTGGGTGTTTCTAGTAAGTTCCTCGATTAGTTCGCTCATAGTCAAAATTTCTACGACTTTATACTGACTATGAATATGGCACCGTATATCTGGAGCTGCCCGTCCATGAAGTTCCCCCAAGTGAAGGATCTTTGGCTAAGGTTGATCTTACGCCACTAGGCCCCGGAAAGCCCCTGCCAAGGTGTGTCAAGAAATTTGCATGTTTGAGGCTCCAAAAAACCAAATTCTCGTCCGTAGTCGGCATACTTCTTTGAGGGCTAGATGTCCAAAGACTTTGTCCGAGTTAGCGAACAAGTCTAGCTGGAAAAGATGGCTGCTGGTATCGAAAGAGTAGCTGATGGTAATCTATCTGATCTCAATTGGTATCATTGTCATGTTCTCTACTTTTGTTTTTTGTTTCGTTGGGTGTACTGCTCATATACATGTGCTACTGTACATGGGTTTCATCTTTCTACTGCTTATTATATGATTCCTTCTACATGAACTGTACATTTGCTTCATATCCAAGCATAAATCATGCCTAGAATTATGGTGTATCCGGTTTTCAAGGGTCGCCCTTCGCGGGGCAAAGTCATCTAGCCATAACGAATGAATGTGGGCGTTTGTGTTAGCCCACCATGCTGCGTTTTCTTCCCCTAAGACGGACTGTAAATTGTCGTCAGCGATACTCGTAAAACAAGGGAGAAACCTCTAGTTGAAAGTTGTCCTGTCTCGTCGAAGACATACACTTGAGGCAAGATATGATGCCTGCGCCAAGGATGGCATACTCCAATTTTGAATAAAAGGACTGACCGTCATCTAGTCGACGTTTGATAGCCGGCCAATCCTTGCCCATTCGAACTTCGTATGCTTGTAACACTGATGCAAACAGAGGTTCAGATTCAGGGTGTGTGGAAGAAAAGGCCCGCTCCAGAACGTATAAGTCGACAGCTTTGTCTTCAGTGAGGCTGGAGTGGTACGCGAGGCCAAAGTCCACGAGAAACTACAAAAGAAATCAGTATCAAGGCTATTTGAGGGAGATAGGCGCACCATCTGCACAGGTAGCCCTGTACGACGAGGATGCCGGAGCATCATATTCGATGTCGTAAGGTCGCCGTGGATGATATCGGCGAGATGCATTTTTGCAATCTCGGTGCCGATGAATTGCATTATTTCATCTAAAGAATATCGATTTAGGCACATATAACGATAGATGGAAGGCTCACCAGCAGAAACACCATATTCTTCCAATGAGTCTGAATTCGTCGGCCCTTCATCTTCATCCCCCCCCTCCTCACCATCTTCCTCTACACCGCCAGGTAGAAGCTTTCTAACACTCTGGCCTTCAATCCATTCAATGCCAAGAACGCCCTCCGCAGCGTCCACCATCCGAATTCCAGGTACGCTCACTCCGGATCGCAGGCATTTTAGTATTGCGCGCGCTTCCCCTGCTACTCGTGACCGCGTCAAATTCGCGTCCAACGAAGGATGTCTATATTGCTTCTTGAACCGGTATTTAAGCAGTATTGGAGCCGCGGCGTCGGAGCTGAGAGACGCCTTGTATACTTTCTATCGGGCAAAGTCAATCGTAGTCCATGCATCGAGACCAAAGAGACTTGCAGCCTCTGCACCTTGAGATATGGGCTCCGCCCCACTGATAAGGCTCTGCGAGGCAGACACAGGCATTCTAGTATCACACGAGAGTACAATTGCCCTTGGTAGAACAAATAGATGGAATTTGACGATGGCAGTAGCAATCAGAAGGCTGTTTGTCTCTGTTAGAAAGAAAACCTGACGGCTTCCAGTTACCATCATCCTGCACTTGCACCAGTACTGGTTTCTTCAACACAGCAGCGCCTCTCTCATCTGGTAGGATGCAAGAACAATGTAAACTATTTACACCAAGTTAGTTTAGGTCTCTGATTGACAATGATAGCACAATACGCTGCCGCTGCTCATGTTCCCCTGATAAAGTCACCAAGTCTTCGAGTCCCTCGACCCGTAAGTGACCCCCCTCAAGAAAAATGCGCTTATCTGATGAGCATGGATAACAGGTCGAAATACCCCAGGATATACACCCTCTACCTGATTCTGTGACAGCCTATGTGAGTCAGACATCCTATGGACCAGTAACAAGGTTTGACCCGACTTTAGTTTGTATATCCTTTCACGATCGAACCGCATATTCTTACCGTCGAGTCTTCACGCCGAACAACACTCGCTGCCCATACCGCACGTCGTGAAGCATTTCTCCGGGCGCGGGATGACGAGAAGGAACGGCGTAAGCGCGAGGCACTGCGGAAGATTGCCCCCGGCTTCGAGCCAGCCGGATCAGTCTTGGTGCCTACGAAAACAAGTAACCCGCCCTCTCACACTGCCCCTGGCCCTGAACTGCCGACTGGTAGTAGTAGTCACCAGCAATCGAAGTCCGTCATGGAAGATCTAGTAGATCAGCTAGCCGCCCTCGACTCCAAAGATGACTCCCAGTAAACGTAGTGTACGTATGCAGAGAATTTTATTGTAATTGGCGCTAGTTACACGGACTGCGGTGAACATCATTTACGACTATTCTACGTTATCCGTAATTTGTACATCTATTGTATAGGCAGTCCTCTATAAACAACCATTAAATCATCAAGAAATGAGGTATCACTGAGGGAAGCGAAAGGAAATTTACACGACATCAGACTTTGTCGTAGGTGTCGGAGTAATCGTCGCTACCGGTTACTCTATTTGTCCTTAAATCAGAGCCATCCTTCATCCGGTCGCTATCCTCCAGCTGTTCATGCGAATGAGACCTTGGTAGCTACAGAAGGGGCAGGAAGAACTTACATCAATATGCTTGATGGTCTCTTGCACTGTCCTTACTTGAATCCCGGCTCCGCTGAATCCGCCCAACTCCATGTCAGTCTGTGCACGGTGTCAGTATGGATCACTCAGCATCTGGACTTCACAACTTACCCGACGGCGCGATCGGTTATAAGACGATAGTTCATGGCTGCTCGTCCCTCTACTCGATGCGAGGCGAATATTTCGCCGAGCATTCAATGTCCACATCATGGAAATCGCATACAATTTAGGAAGGATCTGATTGAAGGCCGTCGATACGAGCTTGTCCTGACCCGAGTATATTTGGGAAAAAATGAGATTGAGCATAGCGCTGGGTTACGAAATGTGAGTTACAAACGAAACGGGCCAGTGAGATAACGCTGCCTTACCAAATTGACGCCGGGGCCGCGGTCTGAAATGTCAAGCGCACGAGGGCGGTAATCAAACCAACAGTTCTACAAATTATCTGAGCCGGACAGACGGAAAAGAGTAGAAGCGTGACGAACTGAGGAAGAACATTTTTCTTGGAGCGGATCAGGAAGTACGCCGTGGCAAATGTCATTGTAAAATCTGCGGCTATGGAGGAGATAAGTCAGCGATGGAACGCACAGATACAGAGTCGAGAGTCATACCAAAGACAGAGCCAAGATGGGATGCAACTGTAGTCGATTCGTCAACACATCAATATTGGCAAATATGACGCCTTTACTTACACCACTTTCCGATGGCTGCCTCGTCGATCTTAGTAATGTAGTAGCACTAAAAGGCATCCTCAGAAACTGAATTGAAATGTAGGGAAGTATGCACTTACTGCTACGATCATGGAGATATAAGCATACACGCACAGGATTGCGATTGGTGTAACAACCCAGGGCCCTTTGGATATAACATAGAGTCGATAGCAGAAGTATGCTTGCACATATATGCCGATAGTCGCGACCTTTCAGAGTCTTAAGGCGAGGAGAGAGGTCGAGCTTTTCCGATACGCACGAAGAGGGAGTTATACGATTGCCACCATGCGGTATAATTTAAATTGATGGCGTCGGCAAGATCGTTAACGTACAAAATGCTTTGGATCCATATGAGAGCGCTGGAGCACTCTAGAGTCAAGAAAAACGTAACAGCACAGGTTCGTATGCACGCACAAGGACTGTATAGATTTGAGCGTCGTCAAAAGCATCAGGCCACCGACGGCCCACTTCAAGGCCCACTTGTCATCGTGATACCAACCCCAGTAATGCGAGAACTAGGTGCATAGCGCAGAGGGTTAACGATCGGAGACAAACATGGTGAACGAACGGCGGACCTGGCAACACAAAATCCCTTGCAGGAAGATCTCCAGGTAGCAGCCAATGAGCTGTATAAATCCATGAGTTCTTGTACAACGTGTAGAACATCGGATAGCACGTACCCAGGGACCTAATAGAAAAACCGCTTCGCTGTGCTCCTCGGCAGTCAAGGCCATCTGGAAAGGGAGTTATTTCACTACCTGGCAGGTTGGTATACCAGATTTATATAACCGCTACCGGTAACAGTTGACCCCCTATCTCCATCGGAGCAAGGTCCGGTACGATTGATCGCATAGATTTGCGGACAAACACTTGTTTACGTGCCTCTACCGTTGCCAGGTCACTGTGTTGCCGGAGAGAGATAGAATGCAGCAGAAAAGTACTATGACCTAACTTGGTGTCTCCAACTTCTGGCAGGAATCCAACCTTCGAGCTCAGAAGTGAACTGTAGCAACCGTGACCACATGAAATAAGGATTTCAACCTGTCATCTATACGAAGGCACCAGGGCAGCCAGATAAGTGCGCAAAATGAAATCGCCGAAACCGCTTTGAGGTAACCAAGTGAGGAAACATGACGACGCCGACTCGTATTAGGATGTCGACAAGAGAGGAGTCGCGCCTAGAACGCCAGCGACGGAACTAGGACATGTGAGGAGAACGTTTAGCGCAGTCTGAGGATTGTGGCGTTGCAGGGATGGAGCAGCCCTTGCCGCGGAGGCATGCGATCGTGGCCGCTTCGTTGTAGGCCTGGCGTAAGGCGACGCTTTCCTGCTGTCTTCGCGGACGTGCCTTTATGGCCAACGGACGACGTTGCGAAGGTTCAAGTAGGCCACGAAGTAGGCTCGGGGGACGGATGAAGGAAATTCATTGCAAGCCGAGTCGCTGCCCCAAACAATTTGAAGGACGAACGAATTTCATCTTTACGTTAGCAAATTCTCAATTATACTCACATCCGTTGACTGGTGGATCGTCCTTAATTTAGGTAGAGATTTTCAATGAAATCCAGCGCGTGCCCAATCATCGGGCAGAGCAATAAAAGATTGGTCAAGATGTACAGAGGGAGGGGGGCGGAATTCAGGCAGGGTCAACTAGAACTCTAGAACACCATATTTTCGAATTGATGCTTCTGATGTAGAAGAGTGGAATCGACGCAGCTGGCTGGTTTCTGGCTATTCGGGGAAACAGAGTGACAACCACACAGAGGGTCGAAATTTTCCAAAATTTCAACCAGAATATGTCATGGAAAAAGAAAATAGGCCTTTCCAGCTACTCTAACTCTCTAACGGCTCCGAAGGCGAGTGCCCGTTCGCGCTCGGGATGACGGGAGGTTTGGCGGAGCCCGAAGCGGAAATTCAATTTGGTGTGAGAAATCATTGCCATTGCTGACCGTGACGCGTCGCCTGCCGCAGCGTTCACTCATCACCGCTATTTTGACCAGCCATGTCGGACGGAAACAACGTAGGTTATACTCTGGACGGGCGTCCCAGCGAACCCTTGCCAGAGTCGTGGGCTCGCCCTGCGGAAACACGCCGTGTTGGACGTGTAGGAGAATGGGGTAGTTCCAGGTAGAATCTCATTATTGAGTATCCGGTGAATGCTCATTGTTCTGGCAGTGGGCAGCCCAGTAACAGCTCAAGAGGTAGTGGGGGCGGGTCTCGGTTTGGCACTCTTAGAGATATCAGCGCGCCATCGATGCCATCACCGCAATCCTTTGGCGGCGGTAGTGGTGGGCGCGATTCAGATGATGACGACGAGGATGGCCCAAGCGAAGACAGGGAAAGCTGGTTCGCCGGTGGAGAGAGAAGGTATGTTCTCATCCTCGTCTCGTGGCTGTTTCAGTGTCTCAAATGGTCGATTTTAGTGGAATATCTATCCAGAATCCCGACCGGGCTAGGGGAGTTCCAGGCGGTAACATGGTACGCGATTTGCTCCGTCGAGCTGCCGAGTACGTCTTTTGGCCAAAAACTCTCTGCATTTCTCATACGAAGGGATAGAGCTGGCCCACCACCTGTGGCAATGGGATCTGAACACAGAGCTAATGTATTTACTGGTGGTGGACACACACTAGGAAGTGACGAAGTACCAAGTGCTTTCATTCCTGACCCAGACGCTGAGGAAAATGGTACCAATTCTCCATCTTTTTCTATAGTAATGTCTGAACCGCGGCATAGATGGCACAGAAGAAACCGCTATCCGCCATCTCACCTTTTGGAGAGATGGATTCACTGTCGAGGATGGCGACCTCATGCGATACGATGATCCGAACAATGAACAGATCCTTGCGGAAATCAACTCTGGGTGAGGGTATCCGTCTTTTCGCGTCTACGCGTTCTAATTTATCATGTCCTAGCCGCGCGCCACCATCTATCCTCAATGTGCTCCCGGGGCAGCCAGTTGAACTCCGCGTTGCTAAGCATACCGATGAAGATTATGTAGCACCTAAACGTACTGGCTTTTCTGGGAGTGGTAACCGCCTCGGGGCTCCTGTACCGGGTGGAGACTCTTCACAAGCATCCGGCTCGTCGATGCCAGGAAGTTTTCCGTCCTCCTCTTCTCCTGCTCCTTCCTCCGAGGGTGCCCGTGAGAGTATCTCTACCAAGTTCGAAGTCGACCAATCAAAGCCAACTACGAGCATCCAGATCCGCCTGGCTGACGGAACGAGGTATGCTAGCATATCATACATCCAGGTGTCATTCGTGTTAAAAATCTATACAGAATGGTTTGCCGCATGAACTTGTCACATACAGTCCTTGACATCCGCAATTTCATCAATGCGTGAGTGATGTCCTACTAGTCAATATTGGCTGTTTTGAAATTTATGACTAGATCTCGCCCTGAAAATCTTACACGGCCGTACTCTATCGGGACGACATTTCCGAATCGCACCCTTGACGACAACACGCAAACGGTTGAGAGTGCGGGACTCTTAAATAGTGTTATCGTTCAGAGATGGGTTTAAGGGTAATGTCTTGGCAGTTTGCAAATTAAAGTGTATCAAGAATGTCACGTTAATGTATGAATTTGAGTACAGGAGCACGACTTGTGATGATCTATACTATAGGAGCAGCGTCGCAACCCTCAATATTAATGCGACCTGTCCATCACGACTGCCACATAGCACCCGCATTCGTGCTCCATATTGAAACAATGATTGGACAGAAGAAAGCACAGTGCGATTTCATCGCTTCTCATGACTTTCATCGAACCTTGTCCTGCGCCAAGTTCCAACTGTCCAGATCGATGGATGAAAATAATACAGTATCGGGTGCGGTCCTCCTTTTCCCCAACATTGATACGGTGCATTCTATCGCGTTCGAATTTTATTCCGGCATCTCCTCAAGAGTGACTATCATTAAAAATCCACTTGTCGGGTTAGCAGACGCTCCACCAACATTCTAACAGTTTTTTCAGCGATGAGGCTGTTAAAATTAATTTGTCTTACATCGTGCATTGTACCCCGCCCTTCCGAGCCCCGACGATATAAAAAGCCGCCCTTCTTCATCACACCACCAAATATCCATCCGCCTTTCCAACTGTGAGTCGGGCTTCTTGCCACCAAGTACCTTCCCCGGAAAGCTTCCCGGAGACTGGCTCCTTGACAAAGATGATACGTTACTACGCCTCATCGCCAGCAAATTCGGCACGGGGGTTGATGTGTACCAGCGATCATTGTATCGGCACATTTTTCTGGTCACCGTGTGCTAAAAGACTTCCCTAAAGTCAACGTACTGAAAGCCTCGGAATGATCCATTCAGGCGAGAATACACCGCCAAGGACCCTTAGATAATGCTTGGCTAGTATGTGTTTCTCTATGCTTGCGATGGCAGGCCTGCGACTACTGATTGTAATCAAAAGCTCAACTTCGTTGATACGACAAACGCGTCAAAGCAAAGCAAACATGAGCAGAAGTCCCTTTCGACCTTTTCACGTCAGTTCACTCAAAGAAACTACTAGTCTTAGTGTTGATGCTACCACCAATCCAGGTTCTTCTATCGAGATGCTGTGGTCACCTTTCACCGAGGTGCTCGGAGAGGCCTGAGTTTCAAGTTCAATAGAGACAAAGACACTGTCAATTTAAGTTTGATAGAGATACGTATGAGATATGCCGACTGAAGCTATGATGAGCAGCGAAAACAAGGTGAGAGAGGTGATTCTCACCCAAGTATTGTACAGACCAATGGTAATGCTACAAACTATAATAACAGCATGCGATGTGATTGTTATCCGAGTGAAAAAAAGATAGGAAAAGAGATGAATAGATGGAGGAACGTCATGGGGTATTCCCCATCACTGACTAGAGGGTTCTTCGACCCTTTGGCAGAGGGCGAGACTTTGGCAGAGGAGGTTGACCCGGTTTACGCTTCGGCAGAAAGATGAGAACAAGCGACGGCGAAAAAGGACGTGCATGTGACGTACGACGAGCCTGAACTTGCACTGCTGGAATCCTTGAGGCCCTCCCTCGTACCAGTACTGTGGAATGGAGATATAAGAATACGTAAACAGACACAAAAGTAGCTCACATCTTCGACCGTGTAAAGGCCATCATATCGATATCCCCTTGAAAATCATCAGCATCAGCGGGCGATGGGGATAATGTATCACTTACTTATTGGGAGCATGGATGGACTTGCTAGGTCCACGAATCACTCTCACTGGATTTCGGGTCTCTTTGGACCGCTAACATCGTTTTTAGTACATGGGCAGATGAGGAGAAGGTAGCGTACTGCGAGAGCTGCATTGCTGGGGTGCTCAAAGGACTGATCCTCAATTTGTTCTCCAGTCGGTATCTATTCTTATTTATCAGGGCATATCAATGCACGAAGAACAATAAACCTACGCCAAATTGGCTCCGCTGCCCTCCTTTGTTACCCTGGTTAATACGCGTTGAGTCACAGAGAAGTCTCACATACCGGTACCAACGTAGATTCTGAAAGGCGAAGTAAGCGTTGAGGGAAAACATGTGCACGCGATACTCACAGAACATCTCCATGGTCGTCGTCGCCGTAGTATCTGGACGTGCAAATCGAGGAGGCACCCGTATTGGAACTGCCTACTATTCCTGCCGTATGCTGGGTATGTACCCCAGCATTCGCGCACTCTTTCCTTCAGAGGATGTCAGCACATTAAAGTTTTTTGAAGAATATTGCACACCTGGTATTCCAGTGAGAGCCTACTGGAGAACCGTCGATGTCTCCAAATTTGTCGTGCTTGACCCACGGGTCCATTTCGTCCATGAACCTCCTGCGCCTGGCAGGTGTAAGTAACAAGACAAAGTTGACATGAGTAAATAACATACATGGCCTCCATCTCAGTGGTTGTTAGTATAAATGTGAGTGGCTGGAACGGTGGATGGTGAGTGAAAGAGAATAAGAAGAGACTAATTAGGTAACGCGTCCTCCCAACGCGGTACCGCGCCCGTCACGTGCGTCGCGGCTTTGTCAGACAATGGCTTTTTCTTCCATTGTTCTTCCATTGTTGAATTTGTTCTCACCACGACCACCCGCGGCAGTCCGTAAGTAGGCCGCGTGGAACGTAGATCGGGAACTCACATCATTCTCGGTAGATTTTCATCTTTCGGTAGGTTTCGAGGATTTTCGGTGGATCCAGGATTTCGCATCTGATCATTTTCATTCTCATTCTACCTTCTTAGTATTTACTCGCTGCGTTCTGAGGTCCTCGGCATCTGGTCCTGTGGCGGGTATTCTTCTCGTGTATTTCGACTTGAAACACGGCGCGCGACTGACACTGACAAGGAAATCCTTCCACTCCCGCTCTGGCGCCATGTACCCCTCCTTCTTAATTCAAAAAAAGGATGACTACGCGTCCCGGTAGTTCTTGACTAGATTATTCCTGGCCCTTTTTCTGTGGCTGCCGCTGTCTAGTATCAAGTATCAAGTGAAGATTGCCGTGATTTTCACTATCATTCTCTGGTTCGAGTTGCGAGCGGGCTTTTCTTATCCCTCGACCTTTAATCAGTATCATCAAGGCTTTACTGCGGTTCCATGTATAAACTGTGCTGCTCGGACGGACGGCTGATCCACACTTACACTTGCCTCATGGCCGCCACGCCTGCAGGATCCACTTGTCTCTTGACTACGAGTTCTCAGGTGGTATTTGTTCTTGAGAGGCCTAAAATACTGTGCAAACCTCGGATGGGTAAAATATCGGCCGATCCTGTTGGAACTTCGCTAGATATCCCAGACGCGCGCCGGCAGCGACACTCCTCGTCGTTGGGACTTGTAAAATAGTGCTGGAACTTGCGCTGTTCCGGTATGACTTGGCTTCTTGGCCAAGTTGTGCTTCTTTGACTTCCCTTGTGCTCGTCCCTTGCGGTTCTTGCGCTTTATTAAAGAGGCCCCCCCGTCCCCGCCTGTTGTTGACGGTCGTACGATGCTTGCCAAAGTCATAAGTGACACATTTGGACTTGAACATGACGACTTAGCCGGTGGGTCAATGCGGGCGAAAGGCTATGAAGATATGTCATTCGTCGTCGCCGTCGCTTTGAAATTCTCAGTCGGCAGCTGAATTAAAGTTCAGAAACATGCAGGAGCAGGCGCGATTAGGCGCTAGAGGGTGGATCGTTATATTACTATGTTCACTGCTCTTCCGATGAGTACGACAAGACCTACAAGTTGTACATTCTGGTGAGTAAGATCCATGGATAAATGAGTGCCACAATTCTGATCAGATCTATTTGTAAAATGTCAGTGATGAGCGCTGAGCGCAGAGGATCCGGAATCCGCGCACGGTGCAGGGAGACGAACGTAGTGGACGGATATTGTATGGACGACGGCATGCCAACGGTCCTTGAAGGGAGCTGATGATCCATCGTGGTGGTGATATTAACCACGAGCCTGGCATGAGGTGCACTTTGTCGCACAGTATTGTACTTTTTTTGCCACAAATCGACGTCGGTATCTTGGTACGATTTGTGTGGCACATTACACCGCTTAAGAGATGTAATCATATCGTACACAGACGGAGGGTACAACGAATTCAATACCCATAAATTACGTCATCAATCAAGATCCAATAATTTGACGGATAAAAGCGGTACACCACTCCTCCATGCACTCTCTGTATCTTTCCGCTGCTTTCCTTCCTCATCGTCCGCTGTAGCGCTCAGCTCGCTCTATCTCTTGCCGCCAAGCTCAACGTTGAGCTCGATACCAGGACCTGCACTCGATACCAATAAATGGAACGGTGAGCAGCCATGCAATATCGAGACCGGACTGGAACTGATCAGGGCACTGCCAGATATTCCAAGGTAGAGAAAGTCGGTGCGTGGCGACCGTTGTGCTCGTTTCCGAAGGTGCTGATGATTCCGGGCTGGGCGTTGCTGCAGGCGAAGGTACGGCACACTGCTCAATCGATGACGGCTCCGCTGACGACCTCTAACCGGCAGGCACGTACGGCGTCGTATACAAGGCCCGGGATACCAGCACCAACCAGATAGTCGCCCTCAAGAAAATCAGACTCGAAGCCGAGGACGAGGGCGTACCCAGCACCGCTATCCGGGAGATTAGTCTCCTCAAGGAGCTCAAGGATGACCATGTCGTTCGGTACGTTTCAATGCCTAACTCATTATTATCGGTTCTCAGTCTCTTATCTAGCCTTCTTGACATCGTCCACGCTGACCAGAAGCTCTATCTGGTATTCGAATTCCTCGACGTCGACCTGAAGCGATATATGGACCTTGCCAACAAAAACCATACTCCTATTACGCTGGAAATGTCCAAGGTACAGTTGCCACCATCCTTCATGACTTTGTGAGCGCCCTATCTATCCGACACGCCCGATGCGAAATTTTCGACGCGTCTGACGCGAGATTTCGGCCGGAATGACTGTCCAGGGGTCATGGGCGCTGCCCTTGCCCGCCCATCTTTTAATTCTGGTACGACTCCTAGGCGTCTTGTCCTACCTATATCTGGGACTATCGCGCTGCCCCTTGGAGTCTCCCTACTTTCACGGGTAGCTTTCCTTGTCTGCGGAACTGTATCACGTGACCAGAACGCGTTCCTTTTTTTCTTCCAATCTGTCTCCTATCACGCGTTCTAATCTATACTTTCTGGTCGTAGAAATTTTTTCACCAGCTGAATTCCGGTTTGCTCTACTGTCATTCTCATCGGATCCTCCATCGAGATCTGAAGCCCCAGAATCTCCTCATTGACAAGCACAATAATCTCAAGTTGGCAGACTTTGGGCTTGCTCGCGCCTTTGGGATACCAATGCGAACATATACCCATGAGGTAAAACGAGCGCTATTTTCAGCCATCAGCTGTTTCTAACCATGCTACTCGCCAGGTTGTTACCCTTTGGTATCGGGCCCCTGAAGTTCTCCTAGGCTCCCGTCATTACTCAACTGCTATCGATATGTGGTCTGTCGGAGCCATCTTTGCCGAGATGGCTTGTCAAGGACAGCCACTCTTTCCGGGTGACTCTGAAATCGATCAAATCTTCAAGATTTTCAGGTACCCCTTCTCGGAAATTTGTTACATGCGAGTCTAACAGGCGCATCGCCTTAGAATTTTGGGCACTCCGAACGAAGACATGTGGCCTGGCGTTTCCAACCTGCCTGATTACAAGGCCACTTTCCCCCGTTGGGGCGTCCAAGATATCTCTAGGCTCGTCCCCGATCTGGACCCCGCCGGGATCGATATTCTTAGAGTTCGTTGATTCCTTCCCATCTCATCAAGCTTATCTTTTGATAAATTCTGAAACGATCAGCGTCTTCTCGCTTACGATTCTGCGAGGCGTATCTCAGGTGTGTGCATAAATTGCAGTTCCCATCGGCTAATTTGTCTGACATCTCTGCCAAGCTAAACGCGTCTTGCAACATCCTTACTTCGCTGGCTACAACCCAGATGCCTGATGCAGTCATCTCGTTCCGTGCGCCTTGTCCCACTGTTTCTTCATTCGCATTCGTCGGTTCAACATATGTGACTTCCTCCTTTCCCGGAGTTTCTGTTTCTTTCTCATCGCATTGCATTTGCATTCATTCATCAAACTTATGCCAACTGTTGCTTGCCATCCACCCACGTACATCAGTTTGTAATAGTATTATCGTTCCGCCAGCAAGCCTTTGCTTATTATCCTCATTCACACATAATCGTCAGGCCAGGACCTCTAAAATACATTTTTATCAATATATACCGAACAATCCGGGGTATTATGTTATGCTAGCCCTCAACTAAATACGTGGTATCTTGTCCCGCTTGGTACCTCATTATTGACTGTTTTCAACTTCACGGTTCACTATCCTCATCATTGTACTCAAACCGTGTTAGCTCGATCTGGAACATATGCAAAGCCCTTTTCTCGGCCATCCCAGCGACGTTGAGAACCAGCCGTGTCACTGTCATGGTGGTCGAACACCAGATAAAACTGTTTGTGATCAAAGTCAGTTCCCCCGTTACGCGAGGAGTAGATGAACGCACAATATTCCCAGAAAAATAAGAGAGAGCTGAACAGGGCTGTGAGCACATAGAGCGGACCCGACGGACGATGTCTTACCGGTGCGACAAAAGATAGAATGAGATTCATTAATCGAAGAACTGAGGCGGCGCTTAGCATGACAACGAGAAGACCCAGAGACGTGGCTCAAGGGACTGACCAAAGACAACCTAGGTGAAATAGAAAGGTGATTAGAACGTTGCATTCCATGCGAATAGAGACGTGAGCTGACCAGAATATACGCAAATCCATCTCTGTAAAGTATTTTGGTGAAATCGTCCTCTAGATACCGAGGTCTGGAGAGCGCGTTCCAGAATAGAGCGGAAAATATGACAGCTTCGAACGCCACCTAGTAGTACCCAAAAAGGCGTCAGACCGAGATCCCAGGAGAGCAAGAATGTGGCATACTTACCCCTGGTGCCCAGATGATTCCGGCCGAGTGGCGGTCTGTGAGCATGCACATTGAGAAAGCGGAATTGAAGTAGACGGATTCTGATAATGGGAACGGAGATAAACTTGAGTCTGAGAACCTACCGTACAGAACACACCGGTGATATGTACAAGGGAGAACGTCAGGCAGATGAGGTTCGCTATCTGGGTCGCCACGAACAGACATGAGGTTAGGATCATTAGCCGTCCGTCTCTGTCCCAGAGATTCCATATATGCATAAGGGCCAGGACTGCGTACGACGATGAGAACGGAATCAATACTAAGTGACAAATTCGGTTTACAATTTCCTATGGCGATGGTGATGATACCCATGGAGGCCTACAGGTGTACATCAGAGATAGCCCTGTTCAACAATGGAGACGAAACTTACGGATACATTAAACCAGACTTTACAGCTGGTCCGTTACTGGTATCAGGTTCGAAGGTGATCATGAAAACCGATAAGACTTACAACTAAGGAGCCATCAGTATACCATATACTAAACCGAAGGAAGTACCCACCATATCGGAGAAAGTGCTCAGTCCTGTCAGCTCTGCGAAATTCATTCACATGTCAATTCGTTGAATGACCGTAGACTGATCCTGGAGCAACTTACGGCAGAGGTGGAGAAGGACGAAGGCAGGAACGAAATAACGGATGATAAGAAAGAGTGTCTTTGGTAACGTCCATGGAGCCGCCCATATGAACCTAACTTCCTTGTCGAGCGTCAATATGTGGTCGTAGAGCATAAGCTGACCCAATGAGCATCCTAAAGTTCACCGCGTAAATGGTAAAGTCCAGCTTACCACGTAGCCGGCAACTGTTGAAATATGAACATCAAAATGGAAATACAAGATACGCTTCGAAACAATGACTTACTGCTTGCATATCTTGACGCATATACATTGAACGCAACGGCGGTGTATTCCTGGGCGTCCATATTGGAGTCTGGACGACGACGTCCGGGGCCCGTAGGTGAGCTCCTCACACGTAGCAGTTAACTAACCGAAGGAAAAAAAGGAAGGCCACATGTTGGACAGACGACAAACCCCATTTATGAACCTCGATGACAAAACTTTTGGTAATTGCTGGAATTTCCACGGGTCGGGAGACTGGATTGTGGCGTAGGCGGTTTACGTCTTCTATTATGAGCGCGGTTAACTCTGCATCACTGCGGAGATTTCACAGGGAGAAATGCTCGGAAGTATGACCCTTGCTCAGATTCAAGACACTGAGAATCAGAAGCCTTTGCATTTTTGAAGGAGTATTTGCTATAGGTTTGAGTAACGGCTTGGTGGATGTTCTGAAAGCGCATCTATAGGCTTGACTCACGGTGACTCGAAGAAGTCTTCAGGCAGGGACGTGTGGTGCCTGCAATACGGTTTTGTGTCCTTGCAAGTGTAGCGATGACAACGTGAACAGGGCTCGGACCGAAATTTCCGAGCGTTTTTAAAGGAGAAGTTGAAGTGGTCTCCATTGAGCTAAGCAGAGTTGTCGGATATGGTGTAACGGCAGACTCCTTCCCATTCTCCTTCATGGGGGGTAAAAGCTGCTTCGCAGCTATTTCTTAACCTATGATGTTTATCTTATCTTATCTCTCACGTGACATTCTAATCTTTCTGAACCTTATTTTATTTTACCCCCCATTACGGAGACTGGCAACAAACGATGTGGCGCGTTGTTCTTATTTGGCTGAAACTTCCCCTCCCCACCTGCTGAAGGCTTGACAGCGAGGATATTCTTTGAATCCGCCTCATATTGGAGACATTTGTCACCTCGAGATGTGTAACTAACATGCATGTATACAGTATAATTGCTACCTGAAAATTTTTGTACTACTGCACTGTGTTGATGTTCTACTCGCATATTCTGACTTTGAGTGCAGCTGAGCCGCTAGTTCCCTTTCCTTTACCAACAATGTCATGGCCTATGTGCCCCAAAAAGTGCCCTGTACTGTGGCACAGTGCACAATCAAATTGAAAGCCCCAAAATAGCTCGACGGTCACCGTAGTGGTCTTCCCCTTCCCTCCACAATGAATGGCGTAGCCAAACATGGGCAACCCGCCACATCGTTTGTTGCCAGTCTCCGTAGTGGCAGGTAAAATAAAATAAGGTTTAGAAAGATCAAAATATCACGTGAGAGATAAGATAAGATAACAGCCCTATATACGTATCAGAGCTGCGAAGCAGCTTTTACCTCCCACGAAGGAGAATGGGAAGGTGTCTGGTGTAACGGCTAACATTGCCGCCTCTCATAGCGTTGGATTATATTGCCCGCGGCAGCTCGTATCCGAACTTTTACTTGCACACTTGAAAAATAATTACTTACGGTTAACCGTACGGTGTAGTAGTGCTAAGTGTAACGACTATAGTGTAGGAGGCTAGGAGCATTTCGCCTAGGGCTCCCGCGACTCAGCACGTCTTGGCTTCATAATATAAATTTAAACGCCCTTGGATATGAAGCAAAGATACAGCTCACAAGTGCCCGCCGCGTGCCGAGGCGTGTACGACCTTGCTGGATGCTCGCTGTCCCTTTCGAATATGTTTGGATTGCGTGTCATGCTCGGCATACTTCGGCAAGCTATCACGGTCTTCTCCTGATGTCAATGCATTTTTTCGTCGACTTCTTTGTCTCATTCCTTAGCGTGCACCGTCACCGGCGAGGGAGAACAAATAAATGGTATGTAAAATTTGATGTGAAAATGTCACAACTGACCTCGTCCAGCGACGACAGTCTACGGAATTTGGCGACAAATTTAATACCTAAACCGTGGTTGCGCTTACCCTGGGACATCCAAGAATAAAAATCAGCGAGCATGCTATTCTTCAAAGAGACATAGAAGAAGTTGGAATTAACGCGTGTCGTAGCTTACATTATATCATGTTGCCGACTCTTGCCGCCCCTGCCGGATTCCATTATTTACACATGTGAAGCGTGCCGCGTCGCAGCCGCTTACATTACATCATCTTGCCGACTCTTGCCGTTAATGCCGAATATCCATTGCTTACACATATTTACATTTTGCAGTGTCGGATGAGGAAACCTGTGACTGGGGGTTTCCAGCAATTCCCTGCTAATTTAAGCTCTGACGTGATCCTTTCCCTTTGGGGATTGCCAGCTAAATTATCGAGGGCAAATGGCAGCATGCTTAACCAGTGAGTTATAGGTCTAGTATTATAGAGAAACTACCCTTTACTTTGCAATTTATTTGTATTCAACAGAAAAAATTTCTCATAAGTTATGTCACCGGTGAGTTAGGCCGTGGTTCTCCCCTTCTGGGCCGGAAACGGCCCTTTTTTTTTGTTAAATACAAACCAAATGACCAAACCAGGTATTCTGCGCTTTTCCCGGGAATCAGGGGGATCTGCGCCATACAATTATCCTTGGGGGTCATAAGCGTCAAGATGGGCTTTGTAAACAAGTATTAACACTCCAAAGTTGAACAAACGCGGCGAAAATATGGATTCAGATAGTGAAGAAGAGTCCTATAACAGATAATTTGGTATAACGTTGATGGCTATATATTGTATTTACACGAATGCACCAACAGCCTTGTATTCGTCATCAGAATAAGGAGCATGAGTGGTGTCGAAGGAATTCGAGATGAAATCAGTCTATTCATCACTTAGTCAGTGCATAATTTCCTGATCCAGGCTGCACCTCACCATAGTAAAATACGGTGTAAAAAACCCCTTGCCGAGGTAAAATACCGGCAGCCAACCCCCCGGAGATTTTTCCCTCAACCCTAATCCTCGCGCTCTTTCCTTCGGCGTGCCTCCTCTTCCTCTTTCTTTCGGCGTGCCTTCTCTTCCTCTTCCCTTCGGCGTCTCTCGTATCCCTCTTTGTCCCCGGCCCACCACCGCTTCTCATCTTCGAGTAAACCGCTTGGGAAAAATTCGCCGACCAAAGACTCGCCGACATTGGAATGTTTTTTCTCGAGGTCCATCAGCGCATACATAACCTTTCTCCGCTGGTATTCTTCTACCTTTTCCAGGTGGATCCCACTCGTGCTGATGTGTCGCTCAGTCCCCGCCACCAAGACATTCTGCACCATGCCCAGACCTCCGACGGCGAGCAGATACCACGTATCTTGCTTGAGTGCAGTGACGGTAATGAGAAAGACAATCCAGAGTGTTGCGAGCACCAAACATGCGACCTGCGTGAATAAGAATGCATGATTGTCATCCTTCCCGCGAGGTCTCATTCTTGGTGGCTCTGCTGCTGCCAGATCCTCGAGGTCCAAGCCTACTTTGTTTCCAAGTATCACCATCACATATCTGGTCCCATTCCCGCCAGTGACAATCAGCGTCTTCTTCGTCTCCCGCCGACATGCCCACTTTTCGGAGTGCCATTGTGGAAGGGCGCCCGTGGCCAAGGCGAGCATTGTCCCCGCAGCGGTGATGCATAGAATTGACCAGTTTTCGTGTAGCGCACAGGGAATGGCAGCGACGCCGAGCTGGACGAGGATGACGAGTAGACCGCTGTACCACCACAGATCTACGCTCGGGATCCCTGCCGAATCCGCGTCGACAGCCTTGAATACGGTGATGTTCATCCCTACATCGCCAGGGAGCGGCCTCTGGAAGTCGCGCAAGAGCCGGCCGAGAACCCACGACTTGTTGTCGCGCTTATAGCCGTTCTCTGCATTGATGACCATGGCTGGGTAGTCAGGCGGGGGTACAAGGCATCCGTCGCCTAAGACGTTCATGAGCGTGTTGAACGAATATGAGACCCAGCCGAAGCTGAAGGCGATGGGAGTGAACGGACGGCCTGCGAGCTGCGCCAGGGCCTTGAGGACGACGTCACCGCCGATGATGAGGAGTACGGAGAGAGTGTCTGAGGGGTTCTGCCATGTACTTCGGATGGTTTGAGATATCGAGTCCCTTTGCATGATCGTCGGTAATGGGATGGCAGAGCATAGTGCGAAGTCTGCTGCAAGGAAAAGCAGGACGACCAGGGCACTGCGGATAAGCATCATGGGTAAGGGCACATAATCAATACATACGGCTCTGCACTTATATAGCTGATTCGAGGGCCACCAAGGATCAGGGCCGGGATTACCTAAGGCGCGAGCATCATTGTAAATGCGCGAAACTTGAAGCCTTGAGGTATGCTGCTGTTGTTTGGCTGTTGTGAATGATGGGCATACATATACATGAGACAGAGGGCAAGTCATGGGCTTATGCAGTGTGAAAGTACGGCTTTCTGATCGTACGTGACCTGTCATAGG
Organism: Armillaria cepistipes; assembly: GCA_900157415.1. NCBI lineage: Eukaryota > Fungi > Basidiomycota > Agaricomycetes > Agaricales > Physalacriaceae > Armillaria > Armillaria cepistipes. The sequence continues at coordinate 338,613 of FTRY01000033.1, forward strand.
CTGTGGGCAGGACTGGGGCTCTGGTGTGGATTCGTATCAGAGAAGGACTTGAGAAGGACGAACTAGTTTAGTTGTCCAATGAGCCCGACTCGAATAGGCACTGTAATCGAAGACCGGGCTATGATGTGGTGTTGGAAACAGATCATCCATGTTGTGTTCTTGAATATCGTCGAATGGCACACCACGTTCAAGGGTGCCGGTGATCGATGAGACCGCAAGTCCCTCGCAGACGCGCCTACATCTCCTGCAGGCGTGGACATGCCAAGTCTCATGTCGAATCCTGGAAAAATCACCCTTCCTCCCAGTCGATCCCAGCACGTCCATCCGCCAAGAACTAACACGTTAATGAGTCATGTCGAGAAGTCGCCATCACTGGAAGTACAGGACGAGAAATCTCCACGCCCAAGGATGGGACATAACATTGACGAGAGAAGAGGCTTCAAGTGCTGTATGTCTTCAGGTGAGGAAAGCTTTTAGGTGAACGAGCTAGGAATAGTGGCGATTGACTTTGCGTGCACGCCCGAGTCGATGCAGTCCTCGGAGATGACCAGAGATGACTTGGGCATGGGTAGTGCTGGCGAGGGCTCCCAACCATCACCAATGAACAGCTTCGCCGTGGAGTCATTGCTCACATCAATGAAGGAGACTCTTGTTTTTATCGTGCTTCTTGACGAACGCTCGCGGCGTGCACTGGACGACTAATCCAAGCTGCGAATGAAATCCTTGTCAATACATGTCAATATGACTTCAAAAACCAGCTGAATACATATGGAGGGCATACCGAGAGTCAGAGTCAAGAACACATTTTGCTCCAGTCGTGCGCGTGTAATTTCGAGATTTGAGGTTCTCCTATAACCTGGCTGATCCATCACGGTTCCCTCCAAGGCGCACTTTATCTTACAGTCACGTAAACGTCTCTCTCTCTTCTCCACGGATGTTCCTTGCCTATACCTTCCTCCCCACATCTTCTGTTGCTCCCCTTCACACACGATTGAGACTGCCGTCCACGCATTGTTCAAGTTGAAATAGTGCAGATGCGAACAATCCGTTCAAAAGAAGGTCTTTCTGTAAGCGAGTGTGTCTCCAAGTCGGGAGAGCTTTCCAATTTTCACCGGGCGAACAGACGAGGAGATAACTGAGAAGGGCTCCGAGGCTATGATGGTGGTAAAAGGCAGAAGGTGAGTTTTGATCATGGCCCTGATCGGTACGGTATAATATTTTGAACATAACTTCAAACATTGCATACAGTGAAGACTGCCACGACTAGTAACGTAACTCGAATTTCTCATCTACAGCGAAGTAGTCGTCGAGGTTCGTCTTCTGGCTCTTCTCGGCAGTGTCTACGATGCCTACTACTACTCCAAACTTGTTATTTTTCAGGCCTCTTTCATTACAATTGAAGCGTTCAACGCCTTGATATTCATTGCGACGACGATATGCTTTGGATATACAAGCTTAACTTGTACTTGTGCTTCAATATTTAGTGGTTGATCATTAGACCTCTGCCGAAGCAACAAGGCGACCGATATCATATCATGAATCGGTACATTACGTCAATCTGACCTTTGCCAATGGCTCTACCGTAGCGTAGATAAAACTCCAAAATTGTCGCATGCGTGAAGTCACGACCTTGTCGGGTACTCCAAAACGAAAACTAGCAGGCGCTACGAACTCACACGTCTGGGTCGTGTAATTATGAACCGGATGTGGAACATCAGGTACATCAGACGGAAACACCACTGCTCTTACCGCCTCTTCTCGCATGGACTCAACAATTGTCTCTCCCTTCATAATAAACCCGCCAACGTGCCAACAATTTGGCCATTCTCCATATTTTTCACGACAGAAGGGAGGGAGAGCGCACCAGGTTGAAGACGCGATGAGTGTTGCCCCCTGGTTTGAGCCTGGTATCTTTTTGCTCACGTTCTGAATCCTCAATAATTAAGAGAATTCCGACAGGGTCAAGGACAAGAACTGGCTCCTGGAAACGAACAACAGTGAACTCCCTGAACAACCGTCCTCGGTGCATATGCATGTACGAGCATCATCCGATGGTCCGGGCCAGAGGGGTATCGCTACAATGGGAACAGAGGTACCAAGCACTGCACCTTATCCATCAATACTTAAGGCGAAAGACGGATCTCTATGGCGGGTCTGTGACGCAAGCGTTGCCCAGGGAACCGCATTCATAGTGTTCCTCGGATGGTTCAATGCTTACTTTCCAGGTCATACGCCTGCACACGATGCAGACAACATCCGTCATCGAACATGCACCCAAAAAAATTCCACGTGCGCTCGTATGTATTCTTGAGTATGAGTATGAAATGCAAGCCCTGGGTGACTGGGTGGGAGGAGGGTAATTTCTGTGTCGGCCCAGAGATGCTGAAGAAGAGCTGGTCGAAGTGTGCAGCCCTGCAGATCTGCAATTGCTGCATTCTGCTCCGAACTTTCCGATAGGCCCGAAGCCAACTATGATGGATATTGCGGCGCGGCGCACAAGGTGGGCCGTTCCTCAGCATACGCTAGAAAGGCACTAACTCTTGATAAGAATATCGAATCTTTGTGATTAAGTACCCTGGTGTAATATTAACGGTTTCGGCTATCTGCAGACGGTAATAGTTTCTTTTCGGTGACTCCCATGGTCTCTGCATGGTATTGCCTGGCCTGAGCTGCACGATCCGTGACCAGCCCTCGCTTCGCCAAGCTGTCTGGACGCTTCTCCTCCCGGACTTTCTTGTATCCCTCTCTCTCCCCAGCCCACCACCGCGTCTCAGCTTCGTGCAAACCGCTTGGGAAGAGCTCGCCGACCAAGGACTTGCCGACTTTGGGATAGTCTTCCTCCAGGTCCATCAGCGCATCCATAATGTCTTCCTGCTGGTATTCTTCTACCTTTTCCAGGTGGATCCCACTCGTGCTGGTGTGCCGCTCAGTCCCCGCCACCAAGACGTTCTGCACCATGCCCAGACCTCCGACGGCGAGTAGATACCACGTATCTTGCTTGAGTGCAGTGACGGTAATGAGAAAGACAATCCAGAGTGTTGCGAGCGTCAAACATGCGATCTGAGTGAACAAGAATGCAGAATTGTCATCCTTCCCCCGAGGTCTCATTCGTGGTGGTTCTGCCGCTGCCAGATCCTCGAGGTCCAAGCCTACTCCCCTTCCAAGTATCACCATCACATGTCTGGTCCCATTCCCGCTTGTGACACTCAGCACCTTCTTCGTCTTCCGCCGACACGCCCACTTTTCGGACCGCCATTGTGGGAGTGCGCCCGTCGCCAAGGCGAGCATCGTACCCGCGGCGGTGATGAACAGAATTGACCAATTTTGGTGTAGCCCACAGGGAATGGCAGCGACGCCGAGCTGAACGAGGATGACGAGTATACCGCTGTACCACCACAAATCTACGCTCGGTTTCCCTGCCGAGTCCGCGTCGACAGCCTCGAATACGGTGATGGTCATCCCTACACTGTCACACAGCGGCCTCTGAAAGTCGCGCAAGAGCCGGCCGAGGACCCATGACTTGCTGTCGCGCTTGTATCCGTTCTGTGCATTGATGACGATGGCTGGGTAGTCGGGCGGGGGTACGAGACGTCCGTCGCCGAAGACGTTCATGAGCGCGTTGAACGAATATGAGACCCAGCCAAAGCTGAAGGCAATGGGAGTGAACGGACGGCCTGCAAGCTGGGCCAGCGCCTTGAGGACGACGTCGCCGCCGATGATGAGGAGTATGGAGAGTGTCTGAGGGGTTTTGCCATGTACCCCGGATGGTTTGAGATATCGAGTCTCTTTGCATGATCATGGTTGGTTTTGGGATGGCAGAGCATAGCGCGAGGTCTGCGAAGAAGAAAAGCGGAGCGATCGGGACGCCGCGGATAAACATCGTGAGTGAGAGCACGAAATACGTACGGCTCCACTCATGAAGCTGGCCTCAGGAGTAAACGCGGGATGCTATTTTGACGCGTGGGTGCTCTTTCCCTAGTTTAACCCTACTAATCCACGTCTGCTGCCACGTCCTATGCCCGAGTCCTGTCCCATCAGCCGTCTGTGAGCGCATCCCTTCAAGCCCGACCTCTCGTTCACAACCTCCCGTCCGTGTACGCGTCTATGTGAGCTAGTGATAGTCAGCTGTGAGTGTACGCGGTACGGGTGGCATAGACGTACCCCTGCATCGCCTTCCGTCCGCATCCTGGTTCCTAAGCTATCAATAGTGTAGGTCTCTTGAACACGCAGCCTATCAAATGTTAGCCGGGATCAGAGTCAGATTGAAACAACGTACTGATGCGTCCCGAAGCCTTTGCCATCGTTAGTATCCAGTCGGCGCGTAGCATTCCTTTCACTTTCTCTCAGTGTTGAAACCAACGAAGACGAGATACGCCCTCGCCCAGCGGCAAGTCGTCATGGGAGACAGCGATGGCGCCGAGTATACTTCAAGTCTTTGTTGCTCGTCCGAGAAATCTGGTCAAGTCAGCGCCTAGCACGGGAGTAACAAGGGAAAAAATGCACCGTATACAATTCCTATCCCTTGAAAACAACGCTATCCCTTTGCCATGGATCCAGCCCGCAGCCCGCAGCCTTCAGCCTTGGGTAGTCCAGGATGCGATGGAGCATTCGATTGCCGTGGACGCCTAATGATCGTCTCTCGTTAGTCAACTAGCAGACAAATGATGACCAGGGACGCACCTTCAATCAGATTCCGCATACACAGCAGGTGCCTTCAAAGCCGTCTATCCGAGTCAACGAAAGGAGTGTCGTTGAGCAAGAAAAATTGCAATTATTGGGTCTGAGACTTGAAGACCGTGACGAAAATCTATCCAAAAATCAACGAAAAGTCAACAGAAAAGCTCGACGCAGGGCCGCTTACCATGGTTCAACGGTGGTGTTGGTGTTGGGGAGGAAGCAGCGAGCGTGACAATCGTCACGACTCAGAACCAACCACGAGTGACGGCGGGCCGGCTACTTCAACAATCGGCAGTCAATGCAATGGGCAAGTCTGGGGATAGGATATTAGATATGAGGAGAGGGGAAGGGAAGAAGGAAGATAAGTGGGAGCTGAAGTTTGAACCTCAAACTCGCCCTCCTTTTATAGAGAATCCGTATCCCAAAACAGTATGCCATCCAACGGCGAAAAAAAGAATGACATTGAGCAGCCCTAGAAACCACTTACCCATACGTCAACAGGTGCGGCGATAAACATTTCGACTTCTGTTGATTGCCCGTATTTCACCACCGAGTTGGAAGGTTCCTCTTCCGGACCATATTCATCCATCTCGTTAGCGATGCTGTCATCCAAAAATAAGAACTCACATTTCAAACCAAGAACCTCAACATCTCGGCTAAATTTCCGGTGTTCGCAGTTGACAGGAACACTGCCAACTTGATGCCGTGTTCACGCCGTCTCTTCATCAGTGTCCTGCACTCTCTTCCAGCACATTCAAAGATACTCAGAGCGATGAAATTTACCTTGGTAATGACAAGAAACATATTCTAAGAAATAAACCTCAGAAACCGCAATGCTCGGTACTACGGAACACTCACCACTCGAGTCCATCAAATATTCAGGGTCGTCAATATCGATCCCAAATTGGAATTCAGGTCGTGCTCAAAAGCATGTCAACGCGTACAGGCCTACACCAAAGGGATGGGTGGTGATCTTACAACTTCGTCATAGAATACACACCGGCTAGACTGTTAACGGCACATTCGGAGCCCTGAACGGGCACAAAAAGTACTCCAAACGCCAGAATACATGGTCCAGGAAGCCCTGCAAATCGATTTACGAATCTCCTCCTCTAGACGTCGTCTACAGAGCGGAATCATCCGAATATTCGTTCTATATCCGAACTGGACGACTCACCAAGGTCCCCGCATTCCAAAACAACCAAAATTCACATAGTTCTGAATTGACATGTTGTTCAAATTCCGTCTGTCAGAAAGGCTGAGAACTTCCGAGTTCCAGATTGTAGATACGTACGTGACGTGACGTTTGATGCGGTCCTTCGGCTGGTCTTCGGGTCGGATGAATCCTTGCCAACGAAATGCGGAAGATTGTCATTTGTACTTTTGAGTCTGGGCAGGGAGATACAGATGTGATACGGCCTGGAACCCTTTAAGAAAGGTATACTTCAACATGAAATGGATATCTAAATCAAATATAGCTGATTCAGTCTCCTACCTCTGGATCTATAAAGAAACGACGTCAGGGAGACATGAAATCAGCATGATAGTGTAATCGACGTTCTGCAACATCCGGATAGGCATTGAGGCTGGACTCCATATGGATTCTTGTACAGGTATATCGTAACCTGTCGAAATGAAACAGTTAGCAGCTCCGGTCGCAGTAGAAGCAATGGAAACGAGCGTACATCCAGGGTCGAAAATATCATTCCCAAATTGGAAGCAGACATCATGCACAGGCTTGAAAGCATTTCGATGCATACGTCGCTGCACCATCGGAGTGGCTGGCACTTGAACGACTTGATAATAAATTACGTACACCTCTCATTGCAACAGCATAATTCTGGACCCTGAACGAGTGGAGAAGTGCTTGTAACACCCAAATACACGGATGAGCATGCCCTGAAATTCAATTCACAGCCGTCTTCCTCCAGATGTCGTCTGGAATGTGGAAGTAGACAATACTCCATTCAATATCCAACAGGTGACTCGCTAAGGTCCCTGCGTTCAAAACCTGCCGAAATTCGAATAGTTCTTAACAGATGCGTTGTTCAGATATCATCTGTCAGGAAAGTCGAGAGCTTCCAAGTTCCAGAACGAAGAAGCTTACTTGACATGACACTTTGATGTGACCCTTCATTCCATTTTCGGGTGAGACTATGCCTTGCCAACGAAATGCCGAATGTTGATGATTGTGCTTTTGTGTATGTACAGGACGTGGTAGAGCTTGAGACCAGAGTAAAGTTTACCCTGAAATAAATGATACAGTCAAATTTAGATTAAGCAATGGGTTATCTCTGGAATCAGAAACGAACGACATTGCAGAGAAATGGTGTGTATCCTGAAATGGCCAAAAATCAGGGACATGATAATATCGTCGATGTTCTGCATTATCCGGATAGGCGTCGAAGCTGGACTTTGAATGTTTGTTGTAGAGAGATATCGTAACCTGTCAAAATGAAATAGTTAACAACTCCGGTCACAGTAGAAGCAGTGGAAGTGAGCATACAGTGATAATACCAAATGTCTTGTTTGCAACTGCTGGAATTCAAAAGACGGCGTTAGGGTAGCTTGAGCGGCGCAGAGTAGTACTGATATCATTTGAAATATGTCAGTGTTATCCAGTACATTTGAAAGATGGAATTAACAGAGAGGTTGTGAAACGAGGTAGATATGATACTACCAATACTTTCATGAATGTTTGAGTATCTTGAGCAGTGCGGAAGGAAGATGACATGATTTGAAATATGATACAAACAGTGGGTACAAGTGAAAGATGGAAGCAGGAATACAGAAACTAGAGACGAGGAGAGTAGAGCATTGTGGTGGAAGGATAAGCGCCAGACTCGGAAGTGCTTCTGACTCGTCGATCGTGTCAGGCACGTGTTCTGATCCTCTGTCTTCTCTCCTTCATCCCTCCATGCTCTTGCACCATTGCTCATGTCCTCTCCGCCCTCTGAGTCTCGAGCACAGCTCCGAAAGTTCCAAAATTCGGCAGGACGGACTTTGCGGCACAAACTGTCAACCGATCTTTTCAATTCGTATTTCTGTGCTTCTGCCGTTCGCGTAAGGATTGACATACGTATCAGAGCAACGACTCGGTCCAGAGGTAGCTACAGGGATCAATTTTGCATTGGCAATGTCATTCCTGAGGAATAGGTTTTTGAGGGCGGTGTCTGTACTACGCGACAGGCGCTTGGGGGAACCGTGTTTGGACCTCGAGATCAATATGGATATGAAAGTGAGCTCGGTCTCATTCATTCTAATGCCAGACAAGCTATTTTTTACATCATATCTGCAGTGAATGGCTTGTATTGTCAAAACCTAATATACAACTCTGTTCGACTATCTACTCTGATCATTTTGTGCACCCCGAATTCGCGTTTTACCTCGGGTATGGCCACTACGCGTACCTTAGACTTCATTATACACCAACTCCCATTGCAACCAGACGGCCCCGGCTCAGTATGAAAGTCCCTGAAAATCCATGGTTGGCGATGTCCGGCTGTGATTCTAAAGTTGGACTTACTGTTGCCACAGAGATCTTCATCGTACGCGATCCTTTTCAAGGAGAACAGTCAAATAAGCGATACCCGGCCTATTCACTACAAATGAATTGTGAAGAAAAGAAGAGCATCACATGCCAAGGCTTACAATACACCCTCGATACTCGAATACTCTACCTGTATTGATACTCCCACCACGGCGCCGGAAATATACCGAGTGAGTGATTTGACCAGTCATCTGTAATACAAACCCACTATTCTTTTAGTGCGGCTCCGAATCAAGTGAATAAAACGGGGATTCAGCAGTGGACTTGAGAACGCACGGGATGTTAGGAAAATCACCTTAAACCCACGCGTAGATCAAGGTACCTCACAGACTGCGGAGAAGGTAAGCAACCAACCACGTCAACCTCGCATCAAATGAGTAACTTACAGTTCATTTAGAGTGGCCCCGGATTTGCGCATCAAGCCAAGATCCAAGGGTCAATTTGAATTTGATGTCATTCCTCGGTAGGTACTCGCATCTGAATCTGTGAATTGACCGGTGTCCGAGACAGCGAAGTGTGGTGACGTACCTCCCGCCGGCTTTGAAAATGTGCGTCGGGTCCGGGGGTCGCACCGAGCCATTATGAAAGCAGCTGCGCACAACGGTCGGTCACGTCCGGGTGACAGCTTGTTCCTGGTAAGCACGTTGTCTTGTTTAAAAAATTTGCCTAACTTAGCTGTGCACCTAGGGATCCTGCCGATGGATATGAGAATTCTAGAAATGAATCAGTTTGGATTTGGCCCAAGATTTTAGTAGGAAATGTGAGCCTCGTGTCCTCAAAAGGTGGACAAGCGCAGAAGATGGAGTCGCAGGAATCAACGTCTACTTCAAGTTCCTCGGGGGAAGGAGCTGCACTGTAGAATGAGGTGCTCACCCGGACAGATGATGGTATTCCTTCGAGCTAACTTCCTTCGAGAATCCGTAAGTGAATATCTATTCATCTAGCATTTGTTCTACTCACTGTTTTTGCAGCACCCTCTTCTGTTCCACACTCCTCTGAACAGTGGCACCAGAATAGGGAAAATTTACCGGAATTCGTGCAAGTCAATGACGCAGCGGAGACGGATGGGAGGAGAGACGGAGAACGAAAGGTATGTTGACTTGTTTGTATCTCTTGATGCGTGCGGGCAGTGAATCGGGCACGCAACAGGTTGACGTTCGATCAAAAACTCGACGCGGCGTTACACACATCGAGTCAACCGGTTATGTCGATACTCTCGCTTTGTTGATATAGAATTAAATTTTAAGGGGTTTCAATGGAAAGAATTCGAGGGTTGAACATTGAAGTTTATGAAAGTGTCGACAATTCAACTTCGGTTGGATGAAAGCAAATTTCAACTTGAAAAGATTCTGACAGGTGTGCCGCCACCAAAGTCTTCCACCGGCGTGTCGTAGTATTCCCCGTGATCTTGTTGAATGTTGTCGCTCGTTTGGCCAAACTTGGTTTGACAGAAGGTCGGAGTGATTCCCTCTTATTCCCTACCTCCACCATCCTCCAAGTCCCATCCCCCGTTCTGTGCCTCACGCCCCTCCCTCTTCCCTCCCACTATCCTTACTATCCAAGGGCAGCTCTCTCCCTCTTTCACCCCCCTTGGCCGTCATCGGAGGCTTTTCCATGAGTAAGGTCAGAATGAGAGTTGATGCCCATATTGGGATCGAAGCCTTCGACTTGGCCGGCGCTGTTCCCCCCTTCCTTCTACCACCATCATGGTGCGTTGTTTCCATGCTTGCTCATATGTCTCCAAGCTCACTACTTATTTTATAGAGAATACACAATACTTGACCGCAGTATGTACTATCCAGTCTTTATCTTTACTGATCCTCCTTCTATTAGACTTTCGATGCGTGCTCCAAACCCTCAAAGCTTCGTATGGGATTCCTGGCCACATAACAAGACTCTGACTGGTTGAATGACACGTGGCCACTCTTGCGAACAAGCCAAGTCGCGTAGGGTTTGAGAGTAACGGGAGTTAGTGTTCCCGAGGTGAGCCCTGCACTTGTTTGTCCAAACTTTCCATCTCAAACCGAATCTTGCAGTTCCGTCCATGGCAAGGTCAAGTTGTTCAATGGGTGGTCCCCACTCCTTGTAAGGAGGTCGTCAATGTCATGCAAGGTGAGTCTCAATTCGCCTCTATCCACCTTTTCTTTAACTTATCATGCCTGTGCTAGCGGATTGGACTTCAGTAAGTCCCTGATTTTGTTATATACGACATATCAAGTCCTTATCAATATGCGAGAGCCCGAATTATCGTGAGATGATGTATCGCGATCCGGTGAGCGAGGTGCCGAGGACCTCTCTATATTTGGTTTTGGCGGTGGTAAGTCTTCATATTCCAAGTATGGCGTCCTCATAAACACCTGCTCGTAAGACTTGCCATATTGAATCCTGGATTGCCGCGAGACGATGTATCGCCGTCCGGTGAGCGAGGTGCCGAGCACCTCTCTATATTTGGCTTTGGCGGTAGTAAGTGAAGTCTTCTTTCGTCTTCCAACTACGACGTCCTCATGAAACCTCGTACGACTCACCATATTGAACCCCGGATTGCTGCGAGACGATGTATCGCGATCCGGCGAGCAGGGTGCGGAGCACGTCTCTATAGATGCGGAGTGCAGCAGTAAGTGATGTCTTGTTTGTATTCCAAGTCACACCCTCATAGATACATACTCGTAGGCTCATCATATTGAAGCTCGGATTGCCGTGAGACGACGTATCGCCGTCCGGCGAGCAAGATGCTGAGCGACAGTAAGTTTTGCGCCGACTACATTGGTGCTCACGAATATCCGAGTACAGAAAACGAAGAATTGCGGCGAGACGAGGTATCAATGTCCGGCTAGCCAGGAAATTTAGAAACTTGGAAGCTTGAGTGTACAGGTAATGTGCGGCGGTGAGTTTCACATTTTATTACATTGGGTTTTCTGCTCCTCACGAACAAGTACTTCTAGCCCATTGTATCAAATCCAGCATTGGGGAGAGTCTGTGCTTACCGTAAGCATTATCTTCAGATCTTTTAGATTTCATTTTACTCAGCTTTTTTTGCAGGCTTTGATTCGAAAATTTCCAGGATCCAAGCCCTGCGGAGCCAACACGACGCTTGAGTTCTGCTTAGATTTTCGTCGGAAAATTCGAAATGAAGGAATTAGGGTGAGCCATTCGAGCGCTTGCTTCAAATTTCCTAATTCAAGGGGCAGATGTAGAAATGGCTGGAGTCACGCTCGGAACGTGTTTCGCAGACGGACGGTAAGTGTTCAATTTTGTAGTAATGGGCTTGAATTCAAAATAGAAAATTAGATGTTAATCCTACGGGCGGAGGAGACGTGTTAGGGACTATAACTTCCCTCGAAGAGGTCTTCCTGTGACTTGACGCGAGCATTTCCGAGGGGCGAACTTGTGGAAGAGGCGACAGAGTTGGAAAACGCGTACCTTGGGATCCTAGGGAGGACCCAGGGAATGATGGCGGGGTCCCAGAAACACGAATAGCCATCTTGGGCAAGTCCCAAGACGGTTATTTTTTTTGGGACCCTGCTGTAGGTGATTCTGAGTGTGTAGTTATGTCAGGACGATTAGATTACGTAATCAAAGCAATACAACTTGCCTCGAACCCACGAAATTGAGTGTCGCATCGGCGTTAGTCTCCGCAGTTCCCCCAACATAGCCTCATTCGGAGCAGTCTCCAGGTCCTGACAGCTCCATCACTTGCTCGATATGGAATAAATATTCACCCACCTTCGTAGAACTCCCAACAATCGCCTTTCACTGCTTCTGTGTCTTCAGGTGAGGAAAGCTTTTAGGTGAACGAGCTAGGAATAGTGGCGATTGACTTTGCGTCCACGCCCGAGTCGATGCAGTCCTCGGAGATGACCAGAGATGACTTGGGCATGGGTAGTGCTGGCGAGGGCTCCCAACCATCACCAATGAACAGCTTCGCCGTGGAGTCATTGCTCACATCAATGAAGGAGACTCTTGTTTTTATCGTGCTTCTTGACGAACGCTCGCGGCGTGCACTGGACGACTAATCTAAGCTGCGAATGAAAACCTTGTCAATATATGTCAATATGACTTCAAAAACCAGCTGAATACATATGGAGGGCATACCGAGAGTCAGAGTCAAGAACACATTTTGCTCCAGTCGTGCGCGTGTAATTTTGAGATTTGAAGTTCTCCTATAACCTGGCTGATCCATCACGGTTCCCTCCAAGGCGCACTTTATCTTACAGTCACGTAAACGTCTTTCTCTCTTCTCCACGGATGTTCCTTGCCTATACCTTCCTCCCCACATCTTCTGTTGCTCCCCTTCACACACAATTGAGACTGCCGTCCACGCATTGTTCAAGTTGAAATAGTGCAGATGCGAACAATCCGTTCAAAAGAAGGTCTTTCTGTAAGCGAGTGTGTCTCCAAGTCGGGAGAGCTTTCCAATTTTCACCGGGCGAACAGACGAGGAGATAACTGAGAAGGGCTCCGAGGCTATGATGGTGGTAAAAGGCAGAAGGTGAGTTTTGATCATGGCCCTGATCGGTAGGGTATTTGAATATTTTGAACATAACTTCAAACATTGCATACAGTGAAGACTGCCACGACTAGTAACGTAACTCGAATTTCTCATCTACAGCGAAGTAGTCGTCGAGGTTCGTCTTCTGGCTCTTCTCGGCAGTGTCTACGATGCCTACTACTACTCCAAACTTGTTATTTTTCAGGCCTCTTTCATTACAATTGAAGCGTTCAACGCCTTGATATTCATTGCGACGACGATATGCTTTGGATATACAAGCTTAACTTGTACTTGTGCTTCAATATTTAGTGGTTGATCATTAGACCTCTGCCGAAGCAACAAGGCGACGGATATCATATCATGAATCGGTACATTAGTACGTCAATCTGACCTTCGCCAATGGCTCTACCGTAGCGTAGATAAAACTCCAAAATTGTTGCATGCGTGAAGTCACGACCTTGTCGGGTACTCCAAAACGAAAACTAGCAGGCGCTACGAACTCACATGTCTGTGTCGTGTAATTGTGAACCGGATGTGGAACATCAGGTACATCAGACGGAAACACCACTGCTCCTACCGCCTCTTCTCGCATGGACTCAACAATTGTCTCTCCCTTCATAATAAACCCGCCAACGTGCCAACAATTTGGCCATTCTTCATATTTTTCACGACAGAAGGGAGGGAGAGAGCACCAGGTTGAAGACGCGATGAGTGTTGCCCCCTGGTTTGAACCTGGTATCTTTTTGCTCACGTTCTGAATCCTCAATAATTATGAGAATTCCGACAGGGTCAAGGACAAGAACTGGCTCCTGAAAACGAACAACAGTGAACTCCCTGAACAACCGTCCTCGGTGCATATGCATGTACGAGCATCATCCGATGGTCCGGGCCAGAGGGGTATCGCTACAATGGGAACAGAGGTACCAAGCACTGCACCTTATCCATCAATACTTAAGGTGAAAGACGGATCTCTATGGCGGGTCTGTGACGCAAGCGTTGCCCAGGGAACCGCATTCATAGTGTTCCTCGGATGGTTCAATGCTTACTTTCCAGGTCATACGCCTGCACACGATGCAGACAACATCCGTCATCGAACATGCACCCAAAAAAATTCCACGTGCGCTCGTATGTATTCTTGAGTATGAGTATGAAATGCAAGCCCTGGGTGACTGGGTGGGAGGAGGGTAATTTCTGTGTCGGCCCAGAGATGCTGAAGAAGAGCTGGTCGAAGTGAGCAGCCCTGTAGATCTGCAATTGCTGCGTTCTGCTCCGAACTTTCCGATAGGCCCGAAACCGACTATGATGGATATTGCGGCGCGGCGCACAAGGTGGGCTGTTCCTCAGCATACGCTAGAAAGGCACTATGACTCTTGATAAGAATATCGATTCTTTGTGATTAAGTACCCTGGTGTAATATTAACGATTTCGGCTATCTGCAGACGGTAATAGTTTCTTTTCGGTGACTCCCATGGTCTCTGCATGGTATTGCCTGGCCTGAGCTGCACGATCCGTGACCAGCCCTCGCTTCGCCAAGCTGTCTGGACGCTTCTCCTCCCGGACTTTCTCGTATCCCTCTTTCTCCCCAGCCCACCACCGCGTCTCAGCTTCGTGCAAACCGCTTGGGAAGAGCTCGCCGACCAAGGACTTGCCGATTTTGGGATAGTCTTCCTCGAGGTCCATCAGCGCGTCCATAACGTCTTCCTGCTGGTATTCTTCTACCTTTTCCAGGTGGATCCCACTCGTGCTGATGTGCCGCTCTGTCCCCGCCACCAAGACGTTCTGCACCATGCTTAAACACCCGACGGCGAGCAGGTACCATGTATCTTGTTTAAGTGCAGTGACGGCGATGAGAAAGACAACCCAGAGTGTTGCGAGCGTCAAACACGCGACCTGAGTGAACAAGAATGCAGAATTGACATCCTTCCCGCGAGGTCTCATTCGTGGTGGCTCTGCTGCTGCCAGATCCTCGAGGTCCAAGCTTACTCCCCTTCCAAGTATCACCATCACATATCTGGTCCCATTCCCGCTTGTAACACTCAGCACTTTCTTTGTCTTCCGCCGACACGCCCACTTTTCGGACCGCCACTGTGGAAGTGCACCCGTCGCCAAGGCGAGCATCGTCCCCGCGGCGGTGATGAATAGAATCGACCAGTTTTCGTGTAGCGCACAGGGAATGGCAGCGACGCCGAGCTGAACGAAGATGCCGAGCAGACCGCTGCACCACCACATATCTACGCTCGGTATCCCTGCCGAGTCCGCGTCGACAGCCTCGAATACGGTGATGGTCATCCCTACACTGTCACGCAGGGGTCTCTGAAAGTCGCGCAACAGCCGCCCGAGGACCCATGACTTGCTGTTGCGCTTGTATCCATTCTGTGCATTGATGACCATGGCTGGGTAGTCGGGAGGGGGTACGAGACGTCCGTCGCCAAAGACGTTCATGAGCGCGTTGAACGAATACGAGACCCAGCCGAAGCTGAAAGGCGATGGGAGTGAATGGACGGCCTGCGAGTTGGGGCAGCGCCTTGAGGATGACGTCGCCGCCAAAGATGAGGAGTATGGAGAGTGTCTGAGGGGTTCTGCCATGTACCCCGGATGGCTTGAGATATCGAGTCTCTTTGCATGATGGTCGGTTTTGGAATGGCAGAGCATAGTGCGACGTCTGCGAAGAAGAGAGGCAGAGCGATCGGGACGCCGCGGACAAGCATCGTGAATGAGAGCACGAAATATGTACGGCTCTACTCATGAAGCTGGCCTCAGGAGTAAACGCGGGATGCTATTTTGACGCGTGGGTGCTCTTTCTCTAGTTTAACCCTACTAATCCACGTCTGCTGCCACGTCCTATGCCCGAGTCCTGTCCCATCAGCCGTCTGTGAGCGCATCCCTTCAAGCCCGACCTCTCGTTCACAACCTCCCGTCCGTGTACACGTCTATGTGAGCTAGAACTGGTCAGCTGTGAGTATACGCGATACAGGTGGCACAGACGTACCCCTGCATTGCCTTCCGTCCGCATCCTGGTTCCTAAGCTATCAATAGTGTAGGTCTCTTGAACACGCAGCCTATCAAATGTTAGCCGGGATCAGAGTCAGATTGAAACAACGTACTGATGCGTCCCGAAGCCTTTGCCATTGTTAGTATCGAGTCGGCGCGTAGCATTCCTTTCACTTTCTCTCAGTGTTGAAACCAACCAAGACGAGATACGCCCTCGCCCAGCGGCAAGTCGTCATGGGAGACAGCGATGGCGCCGAGTATACTTCAAGTCTTTGTTGCTCGTCCGAGAAATCTGGTCAAGTCAGCGCCTAGCACGAGAGTAACAAGGGAAAAAATGCACCGTATACGATTCCTATCCCTTGAAAACAACGCTATCCCTTTGCCATGGATCCAGCCCGCAGCCCGCAGCCTTCAGCCTTGAGTAGTCCAGGATGCGATGGAGCATTCGATTGCCGTGGACGCCTAATGATCGTCTCTCGTTAGTCAACTAGCAGACAAATGATGACCAGGGACGCACCTTCAATCAGATTCCGCATACACAGCAGGTGCCTTCAAAGCCGTCTATCCGAGTCAACGAAAGGAGTGTCGTTGAGCAAGAAAAATTGCAATTATTGGGTCTGAGACTTGAAGACCGTGATGAAAATCTATCCAAAAATCAACGAAAAGTCAACAGAAAAGCTCGACGCAGGGCCGCTTACCATGGTTCAACGGTGGTGTTGGTGTTGGGGAAGCAGCGAGCGTGACAGTCGTCACGACTCGGAACCAACCACAAGTGACGACGGGCCGGCTACGTCAACAATCGGCATTCAATGCAATGGGCAAGTCTGGGGATAGGATATTAGATATGAGGAGAGGGGAAGGGAAGAAGGAAGATAAGTGGGAGCTGAAGTTTGAACCTCAAACTCGCCCTCCTTTTATAGAGAATCCGTATCCCAAAACAGTATGCCATCCAACGGCGAAAAAAAGAATGACATTGAGAAGCAGCCCTAGAAACTACTTACCAATACGTCGACAGGTGCGGCGATAAACATTTCGACGTCTGTTGAACCGTTTGATTGCCCGTATTTTCCATCGAGTTGGAAGGTTCCTCTTCCGGACCATATTCATCCATCTCGTTAGCGATGCTGCCATCCAAAAATAAGAACTCACATTTCAAACCAAGAACCTCAACATCTCGGCTAAATTTCCGGTGTTCGCAGTTGACAGGAACGCTGCCAACTTGATGCCGTGTGTACGCTGTTTCTTCATCAGTGTCCTGCACTCTCTTCCAGCGCATTCGAAGATACTCAAAGCGATGAAATTTACCTTGGTAGTGATAAGAAACATATTCTAAGAAATAAAACTCAGAAACCACCATGCTTAGTACTACGGAACACTCACCACTCGAGTCCATCAAATATTCAGGGTCGTCAATATCGATCCAAAATTGGAATTCACGTCGTGCTCAAAAGCATGTTAACGCGTACAGGCCTACACCAAAGAGATGGGTGGCGATTTACAACTTCGTCATAGAATACACACCGGCTAGACTGTTAACGGCACATTCGGGGCCCTGAACGGGGGCAAAAAGTACTTCAAACGCCAGAATACATGGTCCAGGAAGCCCTGCAAATCGATTTACGAATCTCCTCCTCTAGACATCGCCTACAGAGCGGGATCATTCAAATATTCGTTCTATATCCGAACTGGACGACTCACCAAGGTCCCCGCGTTCCAAAACAACCAAAATTCACATAGTTCTGAATTGACATGTTGTTCAAATTGCGTCTGTCAGAAAGGCTGAGAACTTCCGAGTTCCAGATTGTAGATACGTACTTGACGTGATGTTTGATGCGGTCCTTCGGCTGGTCTTCGGGTCGGATGAATCCTTGCCAACGAAATGCCGAAGATTGTCATTTGTACTTTTGAGTCTGGGCAGGGAGATACAGATGTGATACGGCCTGGATCCCTTTAAGAAAGGTATACTTCAACATGAAATGAATATCTAAATCAAATATAGCTGATTCAGTCTCCTACCTCTGGATCTATATAGAAACGACGTCAGGGAGACATGAAAATCAGCATAATAGTGTAATCAACGTTCTGCAACATCCAGATAGGCGTCGAAGCTGGACTTCTTATGGATTCTTGTACAGGTATATCGTAACCTGTCGAAATGAAACAGTTAGCAACTCCGGTTGCAGTAGAAGCAATGGAAACGAGCGTACATCCAGGGTCGAAAATATCATTCCCAAATTGGAAGCAGACATCATGCACAGGCTTGAAAGCATTTCGATGCGTACGTCGCTGCACCATTGGAGTGGCTGGCACTTGAACGACTTGATAATAAATTACGTACACCTCTCATTGCAACAGCATAATTCTGGACCCTGAACGAGTGGAGAAGTGCTTGTAACGCCCAAATACACGGATGAGCATGCCCTGAAATTCAATTCACAGCCGTCTTCCTCCAGATGTCGTCTGGAATGTGGAAGTAGACAATACTCCATTCAATATCCGACAGGTGACTCGCTAAGGTCCCCGCATTCAAAACCTGCCGAAATTCGAATAGTTCTTAACAGATGCGTTGTTCAGATATCATCTGTCAGGAAAGTCGAGAGCTTCCAAGTTCCAGAACGAAGAAGCTTACTTGACATGACACTTTGATGTGACCCTTCATCCGATTTTCGGGTGAGACTATGCCTTGCCAACGAAATGCCGAATGTTGATGATTGTGCTTTTGTGTATGTACAGGACGTGGTAGAGCTTGAGACCAGAGTAAAGTTTACCCTGAAATAAATGATACAGTCAAATTTAGATTAAGCAATGGGTTATCTCTGGAATCAGAAACGAACGACATTGCAGAGAAATGGTGTGTATCCTGAAATGGCCAAAAATCAGGGACATGATAATATTGTCGATGTTCTGCATTATCCGGATGGGCGTCGAAGCTGGACTTTGAATGTTTGTTGTAGAGAGATATCGTAACCTGTCAAAATGAAACAGTTAACAACTCCGGTCACAGTAGAAGCAGTGGAAGTGAGCATACAGTGATAATACCAAATGTCTTGTTTGCAACTGCCGGAATTCAAAAGACGGTGTTAGGGTAGCTTGAGCGGCGCAGAGTAGTACTGATATCATTTGAAATATGTCAGTGTTATCCAGTACGTTTGAAAGATGGAATTAACAGAGAGGTTGTGAAACGAGGTAGATATGATACTACCAATACTTTCATGAATGTTCGAGTATCTTGAGCAGCGCGGAAGGAAGATGACATGATTTGAAATATGATACAAACAGTGGGTACAAGTGAAAGATGGAAGCAGGAATACAGAAACTAGAGACGAGGAGAGTAGAGCATTGTGGTGGAAGGATAAGCGCCAGACTCGGAAAATTGAAATGCTTCCGACTCGTCGATTGCGTCAGGCACGTGTTCCGATCCTCTTTCTTCCTTCTCCTTCATCCCTCTGTGCTCTTGCACCATTGCACATCTCCTCTCCACCCTTTGAGTCTCGAGCACAGCTCCGAAAGTTCCAAAATTCGGCAGGACGGACTTTGCGGCACAAACCTGGCACGAACTGTCAATTGATCTTTCCAATTTGTATTTTTGTGCTTCTGCTGTTCGCGTAAGGGTTGACATATGTATCAGAGCAACGACTCGGTCCAGAGGTAGCTACGGGGATCAATTTTGCATTGGCAATGTCATTCCTGAGCAATAGGTTTTTGAGGGCGGTGTCTGTACTATGCGACAGGCGCTTGGGGGAACTGTGTTCGGACCTCGAGATCAATATGGATATGAAAGTGAGCTCGGTCTCATCCATTCTAATGCCAGACAAGCTATTTTTTACATCACATCTGCAGTGAATGGCTTGTATTGTCAAAACCTAATATACAACTCTGTTCGACTATCTACTCTGATCATTTTGTGCACCCCGAATTTGCGTTCTACCTCGGGTATGGCTACTACGCGTACCTTAGACTTCATCATACACCAACTCCCATTGTAACCAGACAGCCCCGGCTCAGTATAAAAGTCCCTGAAAATCCACGGTTGGCGATGTCCGGCTGTGATTCTAAAGTTGGACTTACCGTTGCCACAGAGATCTTCATCATACGCAATCCTTTTCAAGGAGAACAGTCAAATAAGCGATACCCGGCCTATTCACTACAAATGAATTACGAAGAAAAGAAGAGCATCACATGCCAAGGCTTACAATACACCCTCGATACTCGAATACTCTACCTGTATTGATACTCCCACCACGGCGCCGGAAATATACCGAGTGAGTGATTTGACCAGTCATCTGTAATACAAACCCACTATTCTTTTAGTGCGGCTCCGAATCAAGTGAATAAAACGGGGATTCAGCAGTGGACTTGAGAACGCACGGGATGTTAGGAAAATCACCTTAAATCCACGCGTAGATCAAGGTACCTCACAGACTACGGAGAAGGTAAGCAACCAACCACGTCAAACTCGCATCAAATGAGTAACTTACAGTTCATTTAGAGTGGCCCCAGATTTGCACGTCAAGCCAAGATCCAAGGGTCAATTTGAATTTGATGACATTCCTCGGTAGGTACTCGCATCTGAATCTGTGAATTGACCGGTGTCCGAGACAGCAAAGCGTGGTGACGTACCTCCCGCCGGCTTTGAAAATGTGCGTTGGGTCCGGGAGTCGCACCGAGCCATTATGAAAGCAGCTGCACGCAACGGTCGGCCACATCCGGATGACAGCTTGTTCCTGGCAAGCACGTCGTCTTGTTTAAAAAATTCGCCTAACTTAGCTGTGCACCTAGGGATCCTTCCGATGGATATGAGAATTCTAGAAATGAATCAATTTGGATTTGGCCCAAGATTTTAGTAGGAAATGTGAGCCTCATGTCCTCAAAAGGTGGACCAGCGCAGAAGATGGAGTTGCAGGAATCAACGTCTACTTCAAGTTCCTCAAAGGAAGGAGCTCCACTGTAGAATGAGGTGATCGCCCATACAGATGATGGTACTCCTTCGAGCTAACTTCCGTCGAGAATCCGTAAGTGAATATCTATTCGTCTAGCATTTTTTCTACTCACTGTCTTTGCAGCACCCTCTTCTGTTCCACACTCCTCTGAACAGCGGCACCAGAATAGGGAAATATTACCGGAATTCGTGCAAGTCAATGACGCGGCGGGGACGGATGGGAGGAGAGACGGAGAACGAAAGGTATGTTGACTTGTTTGTACCTCTTGATGCGTGCGGGCAGTGACTCGGGTACGCAGCAGGTTGACGTTCGATCAAAAACTCGAGACGGCGTTACGCGCATCGAGTCAACCGATTATGTTGATACTTTCGCTTTGTTGATATAGAATTAAATTTCGAGGGTTTTCAAAGGAAAGAATTCGAGGGTTGAACATTGAAGTTTATGGAAGTGTCGACAATTCAACTTCGGCTGGATGAAAACAAATTTCAACTTGAAATATTCTGACAGGTGTGCCGCCACCAAAGTCTTCCACCGACGCGTCGTACTATTCCCCGTGATCTTGTTGAATGTTGTCGCTCATTTGGCCAAACCTGGTTTGACAGACGGTCGGAGTGATTCCCTCTTATTCCCTACCTCCATAATCCTACGACTCCCATCCCCCATTCTGTTCCTCGTGTCCCACCCTCTTCCCTCCCACTATCCTTGCTGTCCAAGGGCAGCTCCCTCCCTCTTTCATACCCCTTAGCCATCATCGGAGGCTTTTCCATGGGTAAGGTCAGAACGAGAGTTGATGCCCATATTGGGATCAAAGCCTTCAACTTGGCCGGTGCTGTTCCGCCCTTCCTTCTACCACCATCATGGTGCGTTGTTTCCACGCTTGCTCATATGTCTCCAAGCTCACTACTTATTTTATAGAGAATACACAATACTTGACTGCAGTATGTACTATCCAGTCTTTATCTTTACTGATCCTCCTTCTATTAGACTTTCGATGCGTGCTCCAAACCCTCAAAGCTTCGTATGGGATGCCTGGCCACATAACAAGACTCTGACTGGTTGAACGACACGTGGCCACTCTTGCGAACAAGCCAAGTCGTGTAGGGTTTGAGAGTAACGGGAGTTAGTGTTCCCGAGGTGAGCCCTGCACTTGTTTGTCCAAACTTTCCATCTCAAACCGAATCTTGCAGTTCCGTCCATGGCAAAGTCAAGTTGTTCAATGGGTGGTCCCCACTCCTTGTAAGGAGGTCGTCAATGTCATGCAAGGTGAGTCTCAATTCGCCTCTATCCACCTTTTCTTTAACTTATCATGCCTGTGCTAGCGGATTGGACTTCAGTAAGTCCCTGATTTTGTTATATACGACATATCAAGTCCTTATCAATATGCGAGAGCCCGAATTATCGTGAGATGAGGTATCGCGATCCGGTGAGCGAGGTGCTGAGGACCTCTCTATATTTGGTTTTGGCGGTGGTAAGTCTTCATATTCCAAGTATGGCGTCCTCATAAACACCTGCTCGTAAGACTTGCCATATTGAATCCTGGATTGCTGCGAGACAACGTATCGCCGTCCGGTGAGCGAGGTGCCGAGCACCTTTCTATATTTGGCTTTGGTGGTAGTAAGTGAATTCTTCTTTCGTATTCCAACTACGGCGTCCTCATGAAACCTTGTAGGACTCACCATACTGAGCCCCGGATTGCTGCGAGACGACGTATCGCCATCCAGCGAGCAGGGTGCAGAGCACGTCTCTATAGATACGGAGTGCAGCAGTAAGTGATGTCTTCTTCATATTCCAAGTCACGTCCTCATGAATACATACTCGTAAGCTCATCATATTGATGCTCGAATTGCCGTGAGACAATGTATTGCCGTCCAGTGAACAAGGTGCCGAGCACCCCTCTATATTTGGCTTTGGCAGTAGTAAGTGAAGTCTTCTTTTGTATTCCACCTACGGTGTCCTCATGAAACCTTGTAGGACTCACCATATTGAACCCCGGATTGCTGCAAGACGATGTATCGCCATCCGGCGAGCAGGGTGCAGAGCACGTCTCTATACTCGTCTTTGGATGAGATACGGAGTGCAGCAGTAAGTGATGTCTTCTTTGTATTTTAAGTTGTATCCTCATGAATACATACTGGTAGGCTCATCATATTGAAGCTCGGATTGCCGTGAGACGACGTATCGCTGTCCGATGAGCAAGGTGCTGAGCGACAGTAAGTCTTGCGCCGATTACATTGCTGCTTATGAATATCTGAGTACAGAAAACGAAGAATTGCGGCGAGATGACGTATTGACGTCCGGCTAGCAGGGAAACTTGGAAAGTTGAAATCTTGGGTGTACAGGTGAAGTGGGATCGTGTCGAGCGGCGGTCAGTTTCATATTTTATTATATTGGGTTTTCTGCTCCTCACGAATAAGTACTTCTAGATCGCATTGTATCAAACCTAGCATTGCGGAGAGTCTGTGCTTACCGTAAGCATCATCTTCAGATCTTTTAGATTTCATTTTACTCAATTCTTTTGCAGACTTTGATTTGAAAATTTGCAGGATCCAAACCCCGCGGAACCAACACGACGCTTGAGCTCCGACGTAGGTTAGCTCAGATTTTTGTCGGAAAATTGAAAATAAAGGAATCAGGGTGAGCCGTTCAAGTGCTTGCTCAAATTTCCTAATTCAAGGGGCAGATGTAGAAATGGCTGGAGTCACGCTCGGAATGTGTTTCGCAGACAGACGGTAAGTGTTCAAATTTGTAGTAATGGGCTCGAATTCAAAACAGAAAATTAGACGTTAATCCTATGGGCGGAGGAGACGTGTTAGGGACTAACTGCCCTCGAAGAGGTCTTCCCATGACTTGACGTGAGCATTTCCGAGAGGTGAACTTGTGGAAGACGCGACATAGCTACCTTGGGATCCTAGGGAGGACCCAGGGAATGATGGCGGGGTCCCAGAAACACGAATAGCCATCTTGGGCAAGTCCCAAGACGGTTATTTTTTTTGGGACCCTGCTGTAGGTGATTCTGAGTGTGTAGTTATGTCAGGACGATTAGATTACGTAATCAAAGCAATACAACTTGCCTCGAACCCACGAAATTGAGTGTCGCATCGGCGTTAGTCTCCGCAGTTCCCCCAACATAGCCTCATTCGGAGCAGTCTCCAGGTCCTGACAGCTCCATCACTTGCTCGATATGGAATAAATATTCACCCACCTTCGTAGAACTCCCAACAATCGCCTTTCACTGCTTCTGTGTCTTCAGGTGAGGAAAGCTTTTAGGTGAACGAGCTAGGAATAGTGGCGATTGACTTTGCGTCCACGCCCGAGTCGATGCAGTCCTCGGAGATGACCAGAGATGACTTGGGCATGGGTAGTGCTGGCGAGGGCTCCCAACCATCACCAATGAACAGCTTCGCCGTGGAGTCATTGCTCACATCAATGAAGGAGACTCTTGTTTTTATCGTGCTTCTTGACGAACGCTCGCGGCGTGCACTGGACGACTAATCTAAGCTGCGAATGAAAACCTTGTCAATATATGTCAATATGACTTCAAAAACCAGCTGAATACATATGGAGGGCATACCGAGAGTCAGAGTCAAGAACACATTTTGCTCCAGTCGTGCGCGTGTAATTTTGAGATTTGAAGTTCTCCTATAACCTGGCTGATCCATCACGGTTCCCTCCAAGGCGCACTTTATCTTACAGTCACGTAAACGTCTTTCTCTCTTCTCCACGGATGTTCCTTGCCTATACCTTCCTCCCCACATCTTCTGTTGCTCCCCTTCACACACAATTGAGACTGCCGTCCACGCATTGTTCAAGTTGAAATAGTGCAGATGCGAACAATCCGTTCAAAAGAAGGTCTTTCTGTAAGCGAGTGTGTCTCCAAGTCGGGAGAGCTTTCCAATTTTCACCGGGCGAACAGACGAGGAGATAACTGAGAAGGGCTCCGAGGCTATGATGGTGGTAAAAGGCAGAAGGTGAGTTTTGATCATGGCCCTGATCGGTAGGGTATTTGAATATTTTGAACATAACTTCAAACATTGCATACAGTGAAGACTGCCACGACTAGTAACGTAACTCGAATTTCTCATCTACAGCGAAGTAGTCGTCGAGGTTCGTCTTCTGGCTCTTCTCGGCAGTGTCTACGATGCCTACTACTACTCCAAACTTGTTATTTTTCAGGCCTCTTTCATTACAATTGAAGCGTTCAACGCCTTGATATTCATTGCGACGACGATATGCTTTGGATATACAAGCTTAACTTGTACTTGTGCTTCAATATTTAGTGGTTGATCATTAGACCTCTGCCGAAGCAACAAGGCGACGGATATCATATCATGAATCGGTACATTAGTACGTCAATCTGACCTTCGCCAATGGCTCTACCGTAGCGTAGATAAAACTCCAAAATTGTTGCATGCGTGAAGTCACGACCTTGTCGGGTACTCCAAAACGAAAACTAGCAGGCGCTACGAACTCACATGTCTGTGTCGTGTAATTGTGAACCGGATGTGGAACATCAGGTACATCAGACGGAAACACCACTGCTCCTACCGCCTCTTCTCGCATGGACTCAACAATTGTCTCTCCCTTCATAATAAACCCGCCAACGTGCCAACAATTTGGCCATTCTTCATATTTTTCACGACAGAAGGGAGGGAGAGAGCACCAGGTTGAAGACGCGATGAGTGTTGCCCCCTGGTTTGAACCTGGTATCTTTTTGCTCACGTTCTGAATCCTCAATAATTATGAGAATTCCGACAGGGTCAAGGACAAGAACTGGCTCCTGAAAACGAACAACAGTGAACTCCCTGAACAACCGTCCTCGGTGCATATGCATGTACGAGCATCATCCGATGGTCCGGGCCAGAGGGGTATCGCTACAATGGGAACAGAGGTACCAAGCACTGCACCTTATCCATCAATACTTAAGGTGAAAGACGGATCTCTATGGCGGGTCTGTGACGCAAGCGTTGCCCAGGGAACCGCATTCATAGTGTTCCTCGGATGGTTCAATGCTTACTTTCCAGGTCATACGCCTGCACACGATGCAGACAACATCCGTCATCGAACATGCACCCAAAAAAATTCCACGTGCGCTCGTATGTATTCTTGAGTATGAGTATGAAATGCAAGCCCTGGGTGACTGGGTGGGAGGAGGGTAATTTCTGTGTCGGCCCAGAGATGCTGAAGAAGAGCTGGTCGAAGTGAGCAGCCCTGTAGATCTGCAATTGCTGCGTTCTGCTCCGAACTTTCCGATAGGCCCGAAACCGACTATGATGGATATTGCGGCGCGGCGCACAAGGTGGGCTGTTCCTCAGCATACGCTAGAAAGGCACTATGACTCTTGATAAGAATATCGATTCTTTGTGATTAAGTACCCTGGTGTAATATTAACGATTTCGGCTATCTGCAGACGGTAATAGTTTCTTTTCGGTGACTCCCATGGTCTCTGCATGGTATTGCCTGGCCTGAGCTGCACGATCCGTGACCAGCCCTCGCTTCGCCAAGCTGTCTGGACGCTTCTCCTCCCGGACTTTCTCGTATCCCTCTTTCTCCCCAGCCCACCACCGCGTCTCAGCTTCGTGCAAACCGCTTGGGAAGAGCTCGCCGACCAAGGACTTGCCGATTTTGGGATAGTCTTCCTCGAGGTCCATCAGCGCGTCCATAACGTCTTCCTGCTGGTATTCTTCTACCTTTTCCAGGTGGATCCCACTCGTGCTGATGTGCCGCTCTGTCCCCGCCACCAAGACGTTCTGCACCATGCTTAAACACCCGACGGCGAGCAGGTACCATGTATCTTGTTTAAGTGCAGTGACGGCGATGAGAAAGACAACCCAGAGTGTTGCGAGCGTCAAACACGCGACCTGAGTGAACAAGAATGCAGAATTGACATCCTTCCCGCGAGGTCTCATTCGTGGTGGCTCTGCTGCTGCCAGATCCTCGAGGTCCAAGCTTACTCCCCTTCCAAGTATCACCATCACATATCTGGTCCCATTCCCGCTTGTAACACTCAGCACTTTCTTTGTCTTCCGCCGACACGCCCACTTTTCGGACCGCCACTGTGGAAGTGCACCCGTCGCCAAGGCGAGCATCGTCCCCGCGGCGGTGATGAATAGAATCGACCAGTTTTCGTGTAGCGCACAGGGAATGGCAGCGACGCCGAGCTGAACGAAGATGCCGAGCAGACCGCTGCACCACCACATATCTACGCTCGGTATCCCTGCCGAGTCCGCGTCGACAGCCTCGAATACGGTGATGGTCATCCCTACACTGTCACGCAGGGGTCTCTGAAAGTCGCGCAACAGCCGCCCGAGGACCCATGACTTGCTGTTGCGCTTGTATCCATTCTGTGCATTGATGACCATGGCTGGGTAGTCGGGAGGGGGTACGAGACGTCCGTCGCCAAAGACGTTCATGAGCGCGTTGAACGAATACGAGACCCAGCCGAAGCTGAAAGGCGATGGGAGTGAATGGACGGCCTGCGAGTTGGGGCAGCGCCTTGAGGATGACGTCGCCGCCAAAGATGAGGAGTATGGAGAGTGTCTGAGGGGTTCTGCCATGTACCCCGGATGGCTTGAGATATCGAGTCTCTTTGCATGATGGTCGGTTTTGGAATGGCAGAGCATAGTGCGACGTCTGCGAAGAAGAGAGGCAGAGCGATCGGGACGCCGCGGACAAGCATCGTGAATGAGAGCACGAAATATGTACGGCTCTACTCATGAAGCTGGCCTCAGGAGTAAACGCGGGATGCTATTTTGACGCGTGGGTGCTCTTTCTCTAGTTTAACCCTACTAATCCACGTCTGCTGCCACGTCCTATGCCCGAGTCCTGTCCCATCAGCCGTCTGTGAGCGCATCCCTTCAAGCCCGACCTCTCGTTCACAACCTCCCGTCCGTGTACACGTCTATGTGAGCTAGAACTGGTCAGCTGTGAGTATACGCGATACAGGTGGCACAGACGTACCCCTGCATTGCCTTCCGTCCGCATCCTGGTTCCTAAGCTATCAATAGTGTAGGTCTCTTGAACACGCAGCCTATCAAATGTTAGCCGGGATCAGAGTCAGATTGAAACAACGTACTGATGCGTCCCGAAGCCTTTGCCATTGTTAGTATCGAGTCGGCGCGTAGCATTCCTTTCACTTTCTCTCAGTGTTGAAACCAACCAAGACGAGATACGCCCTCGCCCAGCGGCAAGTCGTCATGGGAGACAGCGATGGCGCCGAGTATACTTCAAGTCTTTGTTGCTCGTCCGAGAAATCTGGTCAAGTCAGCGCCTAGCACGAGAGTAACAAGGGAAAAAATGCACCGTATACGATTCCTATCCCTTGAAAACAACGCTATCCCTTTGCCATGGATCCAGCCCGCAGCCCGCAGCCTTCAGCCTTGAGTAGTCCAGGATGCGATGGAGCATTCGATTGCCGTGGACGCCTAATGATCGTCTCTCGTTAGTCAACTAGCAGACAAATGATGACCAGGGACGCACCTTCAATCAGATTCCGCATACACAGCAGGTGCCTTCAAAGCCGTCTATCCGAGTCAACGAAAGGAGTGTCGTTGAGCAAGAAAAATTGCAATTATTGGGTCTGAGACTTGAAGACCGTGATGAAAATCTATCCAAAAATCAACGAAAAGTCAACAGAAAAGCTCGACGCAGGGCCGCTTACCATGGTTCAACGGTGGTGTTGGTGTTGGGGAAGCAGCGAGCGTGACAGTCGTCACGACTCGGAACCAACCACAAGTGACGACGGGCCGGCTACGTCAACAATCGGCATTCAATGCAATGGGCAAGTCTGGGGATAGGATATTAGATATGAGGAGAGGGGAAGGGAAGAAGGAAGATAAGTGGGAGCTGAAGTTTGAACCTCAAACTCGCCCTCCTTTTATAGAGAATCCGTATCCCAAAACAGTATGCCATCCAACGGCGAAAAAAAGAATGACATTGAGAAGCAGCCCTAGAAACTACTTACCAATACGTCGACAGGTGCGGCGATAAACATTTCGACGTCTGTTGAACCGTTTGATTGCCCGTATTTTCCATCGAGTTGGAAGGTTCCTCTTCCGGACCATATTCATCCATCTCGTTAGCGATGCTGCCATCCAAAAATAAGAACTCACATTTCAAACCAAGAACCTCAACATCTCGGCTAAATTTCCGGTGTTCGCAGTTGACAGGAACGCTGCCAACTTGATGCCGTGTGTACGCTGTTTCTTCATCAGTGTCCTGCACTCTCTTCCAGCGCATTCGAAGATACTCAAAGCGATGAAATTTACCTTGGTAGTGATAAGAAACATATTCTAAGAAATAAAACTCAGAAACCACCATGCTTAGTACTACGGAACACTCACCACTCGAGTCCATCAAATATTCAGGGTCGTCAATATCGATCCAAAATTGGAATTCACGTCGTGCTCAAAAGCATGTTAACGCGTACAGGCCTACACCAAAGAGATGGGTGGCGATTTACAACTTCGTCATAGAATACACACCGGCTAGACTGTTAACGGCACATTCGGGGCCCTGAACGGGGGCAAAAAGTACTTCAAACGCCAGAATACATGGTCCAGGAAGCCCTGCAAATCGATTTACGAATCTCCTCCTCTAGACATCGCCTACAGAGCGGGATCATTCAAATATTCGTTCTATATCCGAACTGGACGACTCACCAAGGTCCCCGCGTTCCAAAACAACCAAAATTCACATAGTTCTGAATTGACATGTTGTTCAAATTGCGTCTGTCAGAAAGGCTGAGAACTTCCGAGTTCCAGATTGTAGATACGTACTTGACGTGATGTTTGATGCGGTCCTTCGGCTGGTCTTCGGGTCGGATGAATCCTTGCCAACGAAATGCCGAAGATTGTCATTTGTACTTTTGAGTCTGGGCAGGGAGATACAGATGTGATACGGCCTGGATCCCTTTAAGAAAGGTATACTTCAACATGAAATGAATATCTAAATCAAATATAGCTGATTCAGTCTCCTACCTCTGGATCTATATAGAAACGACGTCAGGGAGACATGAAAATCAGCATAATAGTGTAATCAACGTTCTGCAACATCCAGATAGGCGTCGAAGCTGGACTTCTTATGGATTCTTGTACAGGTATATCGTAACCTGTCGAAATGAAACAGTTAGCAACTCCGGTTGCAGTAGAAGCAATGGAAACGAGCGTACATCCAGGGTCGAAAATATCATTCCCAAATTGGAAGCAGACATCATGCACAGGCTTGAAAGCATTTCGATGCGTACGTCGCTGCACCATTGGAGTGGCTGGCACTTGAACGACTTGATAATAAATTACGTACACCTCTCATTGCAACAGCATAATTCTGGACCCTGAACGAGTGGAGAAGTGCTTGTAACGCCCAAATACACGGATGAGCATGCCCTGAAATTCAATTCACAGCCGTCTTCCTCCAGATGTCGTCTGGAATGTGGAAGTAGACAATACTCCATTCAATATCCGACAGGTGACTCGCTAAGGTCCCCGCATTCAAAACCTGCCGAAATTCGAATAGTTCTTAACAGATGCGTTGTTCAGATATCATCTGTCAGGAAAGTCGAGAGCTTCCAAGTTCCAGAACGAAGAAGCTTACTTGACATGACACTTTGATGTGACCCTTCATCCGATTTTCGGGTGAGACTATGCCTTGCCAACGAAATGCCGAATGTTGATGATTGTGCTTTTGTGTATGTACAGGACGTGGTAGAGCTTGAGACCAGAGTAAAGTTTACCCTGAAATAAATGATACAGTCAAATTTAGATTAAGCAATGGGTTATCTCTGGAATCAGAAACGAACGACATTGCAGAGAAATGGTGTGTATCCTGAAATGGCCAAAAATCAGGGACATGATAATATTGTCGATGTTCTGCATTATCCGGATGGGCGTCGAAGCTGGACTTTGAATGTTTGTTGTAGAGAGATATCGTAACCTGTCAAAATGAAACAGTTAACAACTCCGGTCACAGTAGAAGCAGTGGAAGTGAGCATACAGTGATAATACCAAATGTCTTGTTTGCAACTGCCGGAATTCAAAAGACGGTGTTAGGGTAGCTTGAGCGGCGCAGAGTAGTACTGATATCATTTGAAATATGTCAGTGTTATCCAGTACGTTTGAAAGATGGAATTAACAGAGAGGTTGTGAAACGAGGTAGATATGATACTACCAATACTTTCATGAATGTTCGAGTATCTTGAGCAGCGCGGAAGGAAGATGACATGATTTGAAATATGATACAAACAGTGGGTACAAGTGAAAGATGGAAGCAGGAATACAGAAACTAGAGACGAGGAGAGTAGAGCATTGTGGTGGAAGGATAAGCGCCAGACTCGGAAAATTGAAATGCTTCCGACTCGTCGATTGCGTCAGGCACGTGTTCCGATCCTCTTTCTTCCTTCTCCTTCATCCCTCTGTGCTCTTGCACCATTGCACATCTCCTCTCCACCCTTTGAGTCTCGAGCACAGCTCCGAAAGTTCCAAAATTCGGCAGGACGGACTTTGCGGCACAAACCTGGCACGAACTGTCAATTGATCTTTCCAATTTGTATTTTTGTGCTTCTGCTGTTCGCGTAAGGGTTGACATATGTATCAGAGCAACGACTCGGTCCAGAGGTAGCTACGGGGATCAATTTTGCATTGGCAATGTCATTCCTGAGCAATAGGTTTTTGAGGGCGGTGTCTGTACTATGCGACAGGCGCTTGGGGGAACTGTGTTCGGACCTCGAGATCAATATGGATATGAAAGTGAGCTCGGTCTCATCCATTCTAATGCCAGACAAGCTATTTTTTACATCACATCTGCAGTGAATGGCTTGTATTGTCAAAACCTAATATACAACTCTGTTCGACTATCTACTCTGATCATTTTGTGCACCCCGAATTTGCGTTCTACCTCGGGTATGGCTACTACGCGTACCTTAGACTTCATCATACACCAACTCCCATTGTAACCAGACAGCCCCGGCTCAGTATAAAAGTCCCTGAAAATCCACGGTTGGCGATGTCCGGCTGTGATTCTAAAGTTGGACTTACCGTTGCCACAGAGATCTTCATCATACGCAATCCTTTTCAAGGAGAACAGTCAAATAAGCGATACCCGGCCTATTCACTACAAATGAATTACGAAGAAAAGAAGAGCATCACATGCCAAGGCTTACAATACACCCTCGATACTCGAATACTCTACCTGTATTGATACTCCCACCACGGCGCCGGAAATATACCGAGTGAGTGATTTGACCAGTCATCTGTAATACAAACCCACTATTCTTTTAGTGCGGCTCCGAATCAAGTGAATAAAACGGGGATTCAGCAGTGGACTTGAGAACGCACGGGATGTTAGGAAAATCACCTTAAATCCACGCGTAGATCAAGGTACCTCACAGACTACGGAGAAGGTAAGCAACCAACCACGTCAAACTCGCATCAAATGAGTAACTTACAGTTCATTTAGAGTGGCCCCAGATTTGCACGTCAAGCCAAGATCCAAGGGTCAATTTGAATTTGATGACATTCCTCGGTAGGTACTCGCATCTGAATCTGTGAATTGACCGGTGTCCGAGACAGCAAAGCGTGGTGACGTACCTCCCGCCGGCTTTGAAAATGTGCGTTGGGTCCGGGAGTCGCACCGAGCCATTATGAAAGCAGCTGCACGCAACGGTCGGCCACATCCGGATGACAGCTTGTTCCTGGCAAGCACGTCGTCTTGTTTAAAAAATTCGCCTAACTTAGCTGTGCACCTAGGGATCCTTCCGATGGATATGAGAATTCTAGAAATGAATCAATTTGGATTTGGCCCAAGATTTTAGTAGGAAATGTGAGCCTCATGTCCTCAAAAGGTGGACCAGCGCAGAAGATGGAGTTGCAGGAATCAACGTCTACTTCAAGTTCCTCAAAGGAAGGAGCTCCACTGTAGAATGAGGTGATCGCCCATACAGATGATGGTACTCCTTCGAGCTAACTTCCGTCGAGAATCCGTAAGTGAATATCTATTCGTCTAGCATTTTTTCTACTCACTGTCTTTGCAGCACCCTCTTCTGTTCCACACTCCTCTGAACAGCGGCACCAGAATAGGGAAATATTACCGGAATTCGTGCAAGTCAATGACGCGGCGGGGACGGATGGGAGGAGAGACGGAGAACGAAAGGTATGTTGACTTGTTTGTACCTCTTGATGCGTGCGGGCAGTGACTCGGGTACGCAGCAGGTTGACGTTCGATCAAAAACTCGAGACGGCGTTACGCGCATCGAGTCAACCGATTATGTTGATACTTTCGCTTTGTTGATATAGAATTAAATTTCGAGGGTTTTCAAAGGAAAGAATTCGAGGGTTGAACATTGAAGTTTATGGAAGTGTCGACAATTCAACTTCGGCTGGATGAAAACAAATTTCAACTTGAAATATTCTGACAGGTGTGCCGCCACCAAAGTCTTCCACCGACGCGTCGTACTATTCCCCGTGATCTTGTTGAATGTTGTCGCTCATTTGGCCAAACCTGGTTTGACAGACGGTCGGAGTGATTCCCTCTTATTCCCTACCTCCATAATCCTACGACTCCCATCCCCCATTCTGTTCCTCGTGTCCCACCCTCTTCCCTCCCACTATCCTTGCTGTCCAAGGGCAGCTCCCTCCCTCTTTCATACCCCTTAGCCATCATCGGAGGCTTTTCCATGGGTAAGGTCAGAACGAGAGTTGATGCCCATATTGGGATCAAAGCCTTCAACTTGGCCGGTGCTGTTCCGCCCTTCCTTCTACCACCATCATGGTGCGTTGTTTCCACGCTTGCTCATATGTCTCCAAGCTCACTACTTATTTTATAGAGAATACACAATACTTGACTGCAGTATGTACTATCCAGTCTTTATCTTTACTGATCCTCCTTCTATTAGACTTTCGATGCGTGCTCCAAACCCTCAAAGCTTCGTATGGGATGCCTGGCCACATAACAAGACTCTGACTGGTTGAACGACACGTGGCCACTCTTGCGAACAAGCCAAGTCGTGTAGGGTTTGAGAGTAACGGGAGTTAGTGTTCCCGAGGTGAGCCCTGCACTTGTTTGTCCAAACTTTCCATCTCAAACCGAATCTTGCAGTTCCGTCCATGGCAAAGTCAAGTTGTTCAATGGGTGGTCCCCACTCCTTGTAAGGAGGTCGTCAATGTCATGCAAGGTGAGTCTCAATTCGCCTCTATCCACCTTTTCTTTAACTTATCATGCCTGTGCTAGCGGATTGGACTTCAGTAAGTCCCTGATTTTGTTATATACGACATATCAAGTCCTTATCAATATGCGAGAGCCCGAATTATCGTGAGATGAGGTATCGCGATCCGGTGAGCGAGGTGCTGAGGACCTCTCTATATTTGGTTTTGGCGGTGGTAAGTCTTCATATTCCAAGTATGGCGTCCTCATAAACACCTGCTCGTAAGACTTGCCATATTGAATCCTGGATTGCTGCGAGACAACGTATCGCCGTCCGGTGAGCGAGGTGCCGAGCACCTTTCTATATTTGGCTTTGGTGGTAGTAAGTGAATTCTTCTTTCGTATTCCAACTACGGCGTCCTCATGAAACCTTGTAGGACTCACCATACTGAGCCCCGGATTGCTGCGAGACGACGTATCGCCATCCAGCGAGCAGGGTGCAGAGCACGTCTCTATAGATACGGAGTGCAGCAGTAAGTGATGTCTTCTTCATATTCCAAGTCACGTCCTCATGAATACATACTCGTAAGCTCATCATATTGATGCTCGAATTGCCGTGAGACAATGTATTGCCGTCCAGTGAACAAGGTGCCGAGCACCCCTCTATATTTGGCTTTGGCAGTAGTAAGTGAAGTCTTCTTTTGTATTCCACCTACGGTGTCCTCATGAAACCTTGTAGGACTCACCATATTGAACCCCGGATTGCTGCAAGACGATGTATCGCCATCCGGCGAGCAGGGTGCAGAGCACGTCTCTATACTCGTCTTTGGATGAGATACGGAGTGCAGCAGTAAGTGATGTCTTCTTTGTATTTTAAGTTGTATCCTCATGAATACATACTGGTAGGCTCATCATATTGAAGCTCGGATTGCCGTGAGACGACGTATCGCTGTCCGATGAGCAAGGTGCTGAGCGACAGTAAGTCTTGCGCCGATTACATTGCTGCTTATGAATATCTGAGTACAGAAAACGAAGAATTGCGGCGAGATGACGTATTGACGTCCGGCTAGCAGGGAAACTTGGAAAGTTGAAATCTTGGGTGTACAGGTGAAGTGGGATCGTGTCGAGCGGCGGTCAGTTTCATATTTTATTATATTGGGTTTTCTGCTCCTCACGAATAAGTACTTCTAGATCGCATTGTATCAAACCTAGCATTGCGGAGAGTCTGTGCTTACCGTAAGCATCATCTTCAGATCTTTTAGATTTCATTTTACTCAATTCTTTTGCAGACTTTGATTTGAAAATTTGCAGGATCCAAACCCCGCGGAACCAACACGACGCTTGAGCTCCGACGTAGGTTAGCTCAGATTTTTGTCGGAAAATTGAAAATAAAGGAATCAGGGTGAGCCGTTCAAGTGCTTGCTCAAATTTCCTAATTCAAGGGGCAGATGTAGAAATGGCTGGAGTCACGCTCGGAATGTGTTTCGCAGACAGACGGTAAGTGTTCAAATTTGTAGTAATGGGCTCGAATTCAAAACAGAAAATTAGACGTTAATCCTATGGGCGGAGGAGACGTGTTAGGGACTAACTGCCCTCGAAGAGGTCTTCCCATGACTTGACGTGAGCATTTCCGAGAGGTGAACTTGTGG
This sequence comes from Armillaria cepistipes, assembly GCA_900157415.1. Classification (NCBI taxonomy): domain Eukaryota; kingdom Fungi; phylum Basidiomycota; class Agaricomycetes; order Agaricales; family Physalacriaceae; genus Armillaria; species Armillaria cepistipes. Next base: position 374,040 of record FTRY01000033.1, read on the forward strand.
AAGACGCGACATAGCTACCTTGGGATCCTAGGGAGGACCCAGGGAATGATGGCGGGGTCCCAGAAACACGAATAGCCATCTTGGGCAAGTCCCAAGACGGTTATTTTTTTTGGGACCCTGCTGTAGGTGATTCTGAGTGTGTAGTTATGTCAGGACGATTAGATTACGTAATCAAAGCAATACAACTTGCCTCGAACCCACGAAATTGAGTGTCGCATCGGCGTTAGTCTCCGCAGTTCCCCCAACATAGCCTCATTCGGAGCAGTCTCCAGGTCCTGACAGCTCCATCACTTGCTCGATATGGAATAAATATTCACCCACCTTCGTAGAACTCCCAACAATCGCCTTTCACTGCTTCTGTGTCTTCAGGTGAGGAAAGCTTTTAGGTGAACGAGCTAGGAATAGTGGCGATTGACTTTGCGTCCACGCCCGAGTCGATGCAGTCCTCGGAGATGACCAGAGATGACTTGGGCATGGGTAGTGCTGGCGAGGGCTCCCAACCATCACCAATGAACAGCTTCGCCGTGGAGTCATTGCTCACATCAATGAAGGAGACTCTTGTTTTTATCGTGCTTCTTGACGAACGCTCGCGGCGTGCACTGGACGACTAATCTAAGCTGCGAATGAAAACCTTGTCAATATATGTCAATATGACTTCAAAAACCAGCTGAATACATATGGAGGGCATACCCGAGAGTCAGAGTCAAGAACACATTTTGCTCCAGTCGTGCGCGTGTAATTTTGAGATTTGAGGTTCTCCTATAACCTGGCTGATCCATCACGGTTCCCTCCAAGGCGCACTTTATCTTACAGTCACGTAAACGTCTCTCTCTCTTCTCCACGGATGTTCCTTGCCTATACCTTCCTCCCCACATCTTCTGTTGCTCCCCTTCACACACGATTGAGACTGCCGTCCACGCATTGTTCAAGTTGAAATAGTGCAGATGCGAACAATCCGTTCAAAACGTCTTTCTGTAAGCGAGTGTGTCTCCAAGTGGGGAGGGCTTTCCAATTTTCACCGGGCGAACAGACGAGGAGATAACTGAGAAGGGCTCGCTATGATGGTGGTAAAAGGCAGAAGGTGAGTTTTGATCATGCCCTGATCGGTACGGTATACTACTACTACTACTACTCCAAACTTGTTATTTTGCAAGCCTCTTTCATTACAATTGAAGCGTTCAACGCCTTGATATTCATTGCGACGACGGTATGCTTTGGATATACTACTACTAGGGAAGTACAACTCTGAAATGCCGATGCTGCCGATACACTGCAAAGCCGTGATCGGCTCAAGCCCGGAGCGGCTGAACCTGGATTGCACCTCTAGCTTCGACTGTATATGCAAACTTTACTTCGAGTCTACTACTCCACTTCATTTTTTCGTTAAAGAACTCTAATACGGCTCGGGCTGAGGCTTCACTTTAGGAAAACCTCAAGTCCTAGGCCGAAGCTTTGGGCTTGACACGGGTATCGCTACAATGGGAACAGAGGTACCAAGCACTGCACCTTATCCTTCAATACTTAAGGCGAAAGATGGATCTCTATGGCGGGTCTGTGACGCAAACGTTGCCCAGGGAACCGCATTCATAGTGTTCCTCGGATGGTTCAATGCTTACTTTCCAGGTCATACGCCTGCACATATTGAACATGCACCCAAAAAAATTCCACGTGCGCTCGTATGTATTCTTGAATATGGGTATGAAATGCAAGCCCTGAGTGACTGGGTAGGAGGCACGCAGTTTCTGTGTCGGCCCTGATGCTGAAGCTGAAGCTGAAGAAGAGCTGGTCGAAGTGAGCAGCCCTGCAGATCTGCAATTGCTGCATTCTGCTCCGAACTTTCCGATAGGCCCGAAGCCAACTATGATGGATATTACGGCGTGGCGCGCAACGTGGGCCGTTCCTCAGCATACGCTAGAAAGGCACTAACTCTTGATAAGAATATCGAATCTTTGTGATTAAGTACCCTGGTGTAATATTAACGGTTTCCGCTATCTGCAGACGGTAATAGTTTCTTTTCGGTGACTCCCATGATCTCTGCATGGTATTGCCTGGCCTGAGCTGTCCGATCCGTGACTGGCCCTCGCTTCGCCAAGCTATCCGGGCGCTTCTCCTCCCGGACTTTCTCGTATCCCTCTTTCTCCCCAGCCCACCACCGCGTCTCAGCTTCGTGCAAACCGCTTGGGAAGAGCTCGCCGACCAAGGACTTGCCGATTTTGGGATAGTCTTCCTCGAGGTCCATGAGCGCATCCATGATCTCTTCCTGCTGGTATTCTTCTACCTTTTCCAGGTGGATCCCACTCGTGCTGATGTGCCGCTCGGTCCCCGCCACCAAGACATTCTGCACCATGCCCAGACCTCCGACGGCGAGCAGATACCATGTATCTTGCTTGAGTGCAGTGACGGTAATGAGAAAGACAATCCAGAGTGTTGCGAGCACCAAACATGCAACCTGAGTGAACAAGAATGCAGAATTGTCATCCTTCCCGCGAGGTCTCATTCTTGGTGGCTCTGCTGCTGCCAGATCCTCGAGGTCCAAGCCTACTCCCCTTCCAAGTATCACCATCACATATCTGGTCCCATTCCCGCTTGTGACACTCAGCACCTTCTTTGTGTTCCGCCGACATGCCCACTTTTCGGACCGCCACTGTGGAAGTGCGCCCGTCGCCAAGGCGAGCATCGTCCCCGCGGCGGTGATGAATAGAATCGACCAGTTTTCGTGTAGCGCACAGGGAATGGCAGCGACGCCGAGCTGAACGAGGATGATGAACAGACCGCTGCACCACCACAGATCTACGCTCGGTATCCCTGCCGAATCCGCGTCGACAGCCTCGAAGACCGTGATGGTCATTCCTACACTGTCACACAGCGGCCTCTGAAAGTCGCGCAAGAGCCGGCCGAGGACCCATGACTTGCTGTCGCGCTTGTATCCGTTCTGTGCATTGATGACGATGGCTGGGTAGTCGGGCGGGGGTACGAGACGTCCGTCGCCGAAGACGTTCATGAGCGCGTTGAACGAATACGAGACCCAGCCAAAGCTGAAGGCAATGGGAGTGAACGGACGGCCTGCAAGCTGGGCCAGCGCCTTGAGGACGACGTCGCCGCCGATGATAAGGAGAATGGACAGAGTGTCTGAGGGGTTTTGCCATGTACCCCGGATGGTTTGAGATATCGAGTCTCTTTGCATGATCATGGTTGGTTTTGGGATGGCAGAGCATAGCGCGAGGTCTGCGAAGAAGAAAAGCGGAGCGATCGGGACGCCGCGGATAAACATCGTGAGTGAGAGCACGAAATACGTACGCTCTGCACTTTTACGGCCAATTCAAACACCATCAAGGAGCAGGGCCGGGATGGCATAAGGAGCACTAAGGCTGTCACACCACGTATCCCTGCAGTTCAATGCCAACATGACATGCTATTTCGGCGGATGGTTGGTACGACATCAAGCAGATGGTGATTTCCAAGTGAACACGATCAACTTGTAAGCTTCCATGGGGGCAACTTATGTGATGATCAATTTTACCGCCAGCAAAAGTGATCGCAGCTTCGGAGTTTTTTTGTTGCCAATCACGTCCGAAAATGGTCCCTCCACCTGTTGCATAATCACCACGCGACGCGACTAGTCGGGATGTGATTCCCATTTACGCTGCTTGCGTATTCATTTAACGTCAAGATAATACCAGATCTATACGAAATTCCTTATCTGCTTCGTAGTCCACGCTTTGGTAATTGGACTTTACTAGCAGTGCCCTCTCTCTAGTTCTCGGCTCTATCCTACCGCCAGCATAGGACGATTTCCGAGTCAACTAATCACTCAGCAAATTGATACAGGTACATAAACCTCAACTGCAACCAGCCGCCCAGTCATACGTAGCGGATGAAAATAGAGCGAGTGCAACGTGCCAGGATGCTGCTGTCACCAGCTTCAAGCAACGTTGCAGTTCTCTCCCACCCCACCGCCAGGCATAAAGTTCACGTTGGCAGAATATCTATCTTCTACACATCCTCGTCATTTGGCTAACGATACTCGCACCGTGGACGAGAAGCCTCACATTCGGGCTCCTCGAATCTGTCTTTGAACGCAAAGGTACCCATTCCGTGGACAGTGAAGGTAAACATGCTCATTCTGCTGCTTCTTTGGTGGTGACACGTTCAACAGTTGTCCCATCGGTGGCGTGGAAGAGGATTTGACCTCCCTGGAGACGTGAATCTACAGACTGGCCTCTTCACGCTTTGCACCGTTCTTTGTTCAATCGCTAGTTTCCGAGGGGGCTCTTCGCTCGTGCGTTCCCAAAAAACCGGTCCACTCATTCCCAGTGTCGTCCTTTTCCCCTCTTATCAAGAACGCCGTGCTGGTGTCCCCTCGCCATCAAGCGCTTCCTGGCGTATGCGGGTACCTGCGTCACGGTACCGAGGAAGCCTGCGTTCGGAATACGATTGATATCTCCACCTACACCGTCAGCGCTTGTGCCTATACAAACCTCCCATATCAGCAGTGTACGATCTGCTACAAGGGGGAGGGATCCAAGTTGTCCAGCGCTTCCCAGACTCCCTACATCGCTATATCTCGTTTGGGTGGACGCGACGGAGGAAGGACTACCCGCATGCCAGATCGAAAAGCTAGTCCATCCCGGCGACTCTGCATCCCTAAAGATTAAAGAAATGAGGAGGGCAGGCTTGGCTTTGGTCGACGCAGGCAACTGTTCTTGCTCAGTTTCCCCTAGATACAGCACTAGGAATCTTAACTTCAGGCAATCTATTAGCGAAGAAGCTGGTCTTTGAACTCTCTTCCCGGTGGTGTAACCCACTTCTATCCTGGTGTCTCTCAGAACTGGTGAAACGGCACAATCCCAGCCTCTTATCCATTCCCGACGCTTTCACAAACCTCGTGCGATTCCTGGTAGAAAGATGGACGAGCAAATGCGTATGAATATAGATCCCGCCACCTCAGCCTTCTGAGCGCACAAGCTAACGACGCTGTGAGCACTACCATGCTGATCTTTGCTTAACTATGAAGGGCTGGCGAATTTGAACTTATCGCAAGAAGGCAGCGTTTCTGCTGGCGGGATTCCCTTCCATTCATGGCTACTCGACATCCTTTAAACGAAACAATGCGATTTTTCTCACCTCACCTCACCCATGGCATCATAATTCTAGACATAATTTATGCTTGGATATGACGCAAATGTACAGTTCATGTAGAAGGAATCATAAAATAATCAGTAGAAGGATGAAACCCATGTACAGTAGCACATATATATGAGCAGTACTATAATGAAACAAAAACAAAAGAAGAGAGCGCGATAATAACGATATCAATTACTTGAGATCGGATAAATTACCACCAGCGGCTCTTTCGATACCAGCAGCCATCTTTTCCACCTTATTCTGTGCACGGTCCTGTCTTCGCCTTCCTCGCGCCCTCCCACCATCCTCTTCCTCATCTTCAGCCTCCTGCTCTCCCACCATGAACTCCGCCACAAACTGGGCAATCGCCTTCTCCCCAACCTCGCTGTGCGCCCGGTTGCCCCACCGCCACTCATACGTCGCCCCGGAGTCGTCGTCTCCCTGGGTCGCACGCACGCGCTTGCCTTTCCCCTTCTTCGCATCGCCCACCGCCACGCGCTCCACGAAGCCCTGTCGGATGATCGTGTTCATGTACGCCTCCATCGACGCGCTCTTATGCGTCGCGTGGGCGTCGAACTTGATGGAACCTGACATTGGCTGACGGAGTTTCTTCAGGTGCGCACGGAGCTCCGCGTCGCTCAGCACTCGGCCGCTCACGAGGATGAGGGCGAGGATGATATAGAGGATCCCTAGGGAACCAATCTGGTCGGTGTGGCTCCACGAGATAAGGCTGCCATAGGACCGCGCGCCCCGTTCGTCGTCGTCATCGTCATTGTCGTCTTCCTCCAAGGCTTCCTCCTCCAAGATCTTCTCGCTGACCTGAGCTGCCTCCTCGATGATGGTGGGGTTGAGGATCGAGCGCAAGATATAGCTCTTAGACCCAGCGGCGGCAGCTAATATTCAGTCCAGCTCAGCAAGCGCAAAGAGGGGACTGGGTAGTAAGCACACCTTTCTTTTTAACTCCAACTGCTTTCCTGGCTTCCTCAAGGTCCTCGTCGCCGCCTACACCGTCTTTGCCTAGTTCTGCGCGAGAGCGAAGCTCAACGAGCTCCATCCCAAAGGTCTTCTGGAGCGTAGTTTGCGCGAGTTGAAGGACCTGATTGAAAGCGCGCGTATTCGAGCCAAGTACTGCAAGCAACATCAGAAGGAGCAATAATCATGAAATTCTGAGTTTATCGACCTTTCTTTGATATCTCCTCCCTGCGCAAAGGATTCCGTTTGTGCTCTGCGAACAGAGCCAGGCGCACCAGTTGATTGGATTTCCGTACTATGTCCTGAAGTCGCGTCAGTGACATGAGAAAAGGCAATTTTGGAATCACGCACGTCGTCTCTGGGATTATTTTCTTCGTCGTCGACATCCATGGATGCGTCGCCATCTTCCTCCTCGTCCTCGGTCTCTTCTACTCTATTTCGCTGGGTTCTCTGAGTGGCCCTTGGCTGGGACTGCGCCTGGGATGCACCTGAAGGTCTTTGTCGGGTGCCTGCACGACTCATGATATCGTAAGAAACGAAAACGCGGTGTGACGTGATGTTTCTGTGACACAACGCGTCTCAGGTTCGGGCCGGTCCTCGAGAGCCGGCATTGACTCGGCATCACTACACGCATCTAACGAACGACTAACATCATGTTGCAGCATTTCGCACATTACATCAGCGTATTGCCTGCGCTACTCCCCCACTATTAACGAAGACTCTGTCCAGTTTCGTCTCTAGCGAAAATGTGTGTGCAAGTATTCAAAAAGTTGTATCTCAAATTGATAGAGATATTTCGTTTTGTCATCAACACATGGACAACTTTGAGAATTGCAGGTACAGGCATAGAGGGCGCCAATCTCGATGTTGTTGATAATATCTTTCAGGAAGAAACCAAGCTGGTACCAAGGGAGATAATGACCAAGTACAGAGTAGACCCGGCGCTTGCGGGTACGGTACTGTTTGCTGCAACTGTTACCTGGAAACTGATAAGTTTCCCAAGCATCAACCAGAATCCCTCAACATTGGTCGCTGATGGACATGGTGAAATTGTCCTAGATGAACCCCTTATACCGGTTAATGGGAGCAACACAATGCCGCGTATAGTTTTCTCTGCCAAACTGTCCAATCTTGCAGGAGGCACCATAGAGCTCGATCCGCTTGCCACACCACGTCACTTTCGCCTTCTAGATTGTTCCGCCTTTCTAGATTCTGACGAACTCCGAATCATCGAGTATCCACAAAGGACTACCGTCAGCAGCTCACAAGCATTCAAATTTGACATCTCGTCCTCTCCCCTTCCTCCCTTCGCTGCTATTTCCTACCCTTGGCGTGACCTTCAACACCCATCCGGATCCACGACACCCTCGTTCTCCGTCTCGGGAGCCACACACGCTGACCCTATCTCCATTGACATCCTCCACACTGCCTGTCTTGCTGCACGCATGTTCTCATGTGACTATATCTGGCTGGATCGACTCTGCATCCTCCAAACACAAAAAGAGGATAAGAACTGGCAGATCAAGCGGATGTTCAGGATCTACAAGGCATGTGACACCTGCTTGGTGCTACCGGGTGGGCTGGTTAGACTTGCAGGGTTGGATGAGCCGACAACGTGGATCGATAGGGCGTGGACGTTACAGGAGGTAGTAGCACCGGGAGAGATGAAGGCCAAGTGCATCTTCAGCTTCACGCACCCGACATATCGGGATTTCCTAGAGGACCAGTGCAACAGGTGGATGTACAGTGACAGGGCCCGAAATTTTCTACTCAATAGGAGATTATCCCCCATCGAGAACATCGTGGAAGCAGGCCGTTCGGCGCTATGCTCTCTGGACTTGCTTTTCAGGGTGATGTGGGGTTGGGCTGAGTGGCTAAGGTGTTTCGAATCTACGCTTTCAGGGCAACACGAAAAGTTCCCAATACAGATTATGTATGACCCTGCGATAAGTCTACTGCGACGTGCACTATTGCCCTCCCATAGGGATCTCTGGGTGTCTGCATATACGCGCTCATCCTCGCGTCCTGTGGATATGGTGTTCAGCTTGATGGACCTATTGGGCGTTAGCCTCGATGTCAACCAATACACTGAAGATGATAGGATGAAGGCGACAATCAAACTGATCCAGACGCTGATGAAACGCGGTGAATCAGCGCTGTGGTTATATATTGCACCTTGGTTAAGGCCCTCTGAGGAGATCTCCACTTTGCCGCAGATGCCGGAAACTAGCGAGAGCGGGAGAGCATACATAAAGACACAGAAAGGACGGGTATTAGCTTTTGAGGCTGCTGCCAATGAGGACACATGGCGAACAGACGGGGCGCCAAAAGGCGAGATGACGGACTCGGGATATTTCACATTCTGGGGAAAGGCGGCATTGGTGAATGACTGGCGCGAGACTAGAAGCCAGAGTGACGCTTATGACAACGGAGAGATATGGGCCATTATCATTGGACGACTGGAGAATTTGAGGCGCGACCCGGAAACGGGGAAACTCGTCTCGGCTCCTGGAAGAGATCCTATACCTGCCGGTGTATATGAGTTGACGTTGATGTTAGTGGAGCGCCACGGATATGGTTTGTTTCATAGAGTTGGCATGGAACACGAGATCGACGAAAGGAAAACGGTGAATTGGGATTGGAAATACAGGGAATTTCATGTTGGGGGGCCCGGGAGGGGTGAGAGGGTGAGATTTGCTGTCTCTCCTGAGGGGTTGACATACAAGCTGGTGGACACAGACTCTTGGGATGATTTACAGGTCTCGATTGGGAGACGGAAAACAGTATTGTAGATGCACAAGACGAATCAGAGTTATGAGTCTTGTATTGTGTTCAAAAGATATTTACTATAAATGACGTAGCAGCCCGGTCCCTCGCATGGTCTCCAGTATCGCTTCTACGACTATTGAAGATCTAGGATCATCAGCTACACATTTACCACAGCGTGGACTACGGAGTAGTATAGATCTGGTATTATCTCGACGTTCAAAAATGGGTTAGAATATAAAAGCAGCAAACCACACACCGACACAGTCTGGCCTAATCTAATACGCTCGCGCAGGACCAGGTCGCGAGGTAGACCATTTTCGGATGTGATCGATAGTAAAAAGGTTCGGCCGAATCTCCAACCATTTTATTACACAGATCATCCTCTGGGTTGTCTTTCTCGTCACCGTCACTGCATTCAAGCAAGATATGTGGTATCTGCTCGGCGTCGGATGTCTAGGCATGGTGCAGAACGTCGTGGTGGCGGGGACCGAGCGGCACATCGGCACGAGTAGGATCCACCTGGAAAGGGTAGAAGAGTACCAGCAGGAAGAGGTTACGGATGGGTTCATGGACCTCGAGGAAGACCATTCCTTTGTCGGCAAGTCCCTGGTCGGCGAACTTTTCCCAAGCGATTGACTCGAAGCTGAGACGCGGTGGTGGGCTGGGGAGAAAGAGGGATACGAGAAACTCCGAGAGGAGAAGCGCCCGGGTAGCTTGGCGAAGCGAGGACAGGTCACGGATCGTGGAGCTCAGGCCAGGCAACATCATGCAGAGATCATGGGAGTCATCGAAAAGAAACTATCACCGTCTGCAGATAGCCGAAACTGTTAATATTACACCAGAGTACTTATTTAATCACAAAGAATCAATATTCTTATCAAGAATCATAGTGTCTTTCCAGCGTATGCTGAGGAACAGCCCACCTTGCGCGCCGCGCCGCAATATCCATCATAGTCGGCTTCGGGCCTGTCGGAAAGTTCGGAGCAGAACGCAGCAACTGCAAATCTGCAGGGCTGCTCACTTCGACCAGCTCTTCTTCAGCTTCAGCTTCAGCATCTGAAAGCATCTCAGGGCCAACACAGAAATTACCCTCCTCCCACCCAGTCACCCAGGGCTTGCATTTCATACTCAAGAATACATACGAGCGCACGTGGAATTTTTCGGGTGCATGTTCGATAACGAGCATTGCCCGGATGTTGTCTGCATCGTGTGCAGGCGTATGGCCCGGAAAGTAGGCATTGAACCATCCGAGGAGCACTATGAATGCGGTTCCCTGAGCGACGTGTGAATTACTGGCGTCACAGACCTGCCATATAGATCCATCTTTCGCCTTGAGTATCGATGGGCACGGTGGAGTGCTTGGTATTTCTGTTCCCGTTGCAGCGACGACCCGTACCGCTTTAGCAGTGAACGTCAAGTATCCATTCCCGTCCATACTTCCCTGAGGGAAGGGTATAAGTGCCCCCGAATAGTGGTATTCACTATCCATCATCTCCGACACTTCCCGTCCCTTAACCAGGGCCTTTCCTGCGACCTGCGTTCGCGGAAACACTGAGAATGTCGAGAGCTGTTTGCATGGTGGTAGCTTGAATGAGGCTCCAAGCCATGTCGCGCGGCCTCCCTTGTCGAGAATCGCACGCGCAAGGGCGATCGTTGCACCGAGCCGGTCATCCTTAGTGAAGCAGATAGGGTCAAGGGTGACGCCGAAGAGACCCATGATACTGAACACCATGTCTACAGGACGCGAGGATGTGCGCATGAGTGCGCTCTGCCAGATTGCGTACAATTTCGTGTCCTCATCCGTGTCGGCATCCATGGCAATACACAACGCCGCGACGTTGGGCGAGAGTATCTTGCGCGTGGGTCGCCAGAAGGGGATATCATTATACGTATGCTGCATTGGATAGGCACTGAAGATTTTGGCTTCTACCATTAATGATTCGGAGTGCCCATCTCGAATGAACGACATGACACCGGTGGTGCAGGTTTTGAGAAGGAGGGACAGAGAAGTGACGGCGGATTGGTTTGGAACGACTTCTTCTAGGCGCTCGTCATTCCAATTGTCCCCGCCTGCTCTTACTTGGCCAGAGCGGAGCTTCCACGCGAAAAGGACTTCAATAATCGGCGGAGCCAGCGCTTCCTGGAGAGTCCAACCGCGGTGGATCCATGCTGTCTCCTCCTCGAGAGACACCATGTACTGTAATCCGCCCGCGAGGACGACGCACACTTCACAGGACTGATACATCCTGTACATCTCCTTGATCTGCCACCGCTTGTCGTCTTTGCTGGTCTGCATTATGCATAACCGATCCAGCCAGAGATACGTGCAGCTCCGTCGGAGGGATGCCATGCATGCGTGGTGCAGCACGTCAGTGTTGATGGGATCCGCCTCTTCAGCGCCCTTGACGTCAAATTCGGTGCCTTCCACCGTGACGAAACTGTCGCTATTTCGTATATTGCGCCAGACATAGGAAATGGCACAATACGCTACGACAGGGAAGTTGGTGAACTCGCAGATACGAAGAACTTTCTCTTCGGTAAGGGCCTTGCAGTCCACTAGGCGGTATCGCTGTGGGGTCGCAGAGGATGTGATATCCACTGCTTCGTCTCCTCGACCACGTAGATGGAGCGGTTTCTCGTAGATGACCGTTGGTTTCATAGTCGCCGAGCTATCAGAAGGCATCATGCAAGTAAACAATTAAGACTCACACTAAGGAGATCACCGGATGCGTTTACGTTGCGCACGCATGTTTTGATCTCTTTTCGCAAGTAGTGAGATGGAAGCAAAGAAAAAACAATACTCTTCAAGACATTTTTGTAGGACTGGTATCGCATCTATAATCTCCATAGAAAAATGTCTCCTCATTTGATTTACAAGACTTAACGCGAGCGACTCGGAGAGAGGTTAGATATACTAACTGATGTTGTTTGGTGGACTCAAGGCCGGATTTTGCCGAGATGCGTTCACAGCCTAATGCGGACATGTTCTCCTTCCTTTTGCATACTACTATTTGCTGTATCGGTGCGTCGTTACTACTGGTACGATTTTAATAGTTTGACCATCTCAGCTCCCCTAGATAACCGTCAACCCCATATATTTGATTTCATTCTATTGTCGCCATACCCCACGCCCTAAGCTCGATACCAACCTACCTGTCACCTAAATAGTTCTGGTCGTTATTCTGTCCTTCATCCCCCCAATAGGAACTACACGGACTCGTCAGACTAGCTCGAGTCTACCCATACCCATACTATGCTACCTTCAAGTTTTCCACCCACCCCGAGAAGGAGATTCATTTTCAAAGAGGCGATATGGCTCGGCGGAAGTCACGATGGGTATCCGCTCACAACATTCAGCGAGTACGTGAAAGTGCGTGGTGGTTCGGCCACATACTCGGATCCCATTGCGTATGCAGGCCTGCACCAATCCCTCTACACATTTGGTCTACTGGAATCCGTGATGGAAGTCAAGATACCCGAGAGCACCCTTCTTCGCCAGGATACTGAAGGGAAGATCGTAATGACTGACAGGTATCTTCCCGACTTACTGCAAAACTGGCGGCACCGTATTCGACAGAGCGATCGGAGTTGCCAACGCCAATGGGCAGATCGTGTGCAGATAACATTGCAGCAGATGTACGATCGTCTTCAGATTGAAATCATCCACCCAGGATCTAGCGTGTTCCTCAAAAGCGGACACAGTATAGAAGAGATAGCTTCTATTTTCTGGCTCATAGCGTGTATTGCGGAAGCGGTGACGGTTTTGCGGCGTGTCTTTTCGGGGGCTCAGACGCAGAACATACCATTCTCATGGACATTCCTGCTTCCTCCCGGATTCGATCACATGACGAAAATTATGCTTTCCAATGGGTGGTGCCCTTTCACCATCGGAATCCTTGCCGACGATATGTGCGCATTGAGCTACGCGATCACACGCAAGCCATACATTCGAGACGCCGTTGAAGGACACCATAAATGCACAATGACCGCTTGTGTTGTCAACACAATTGATATCTCCAGTTACTCCAATAGACACGCCATGGAAGGATGCACTTGTGCATATTCGAAACCTTCTTTAGAGCGAGTCGTTGACTCTTTAGAAAATAGAAAAATTCCCGTTGTCCATCAGCTTGAGCCCAACGGCGGTTTAAGCTCCAGCGACGGCTCGAAGACCCCGTATATCGCAATATCTCACGTTTGGGCCGATGGACTCGGTAGCACTACCGAGGTTGGACTCCCTACATGCCAAATCAATCGGCTGGCGAGTATAACTCGTCGACTGATTCCTACTGGTGCATTTTGGATGGATGCATTATGTGTTCCAGAAAAGAAGGATCTGAGGAAACGCGCCATAGGATTGATGGCAGAGACGTATAGGAATGCGGACGCGGTGCTGGTGATCGACTCTGGTATTCGCTCCTGCTCACTTTCAGCCCCTCTAGAAGAGAGACTACTTCATATTATATCCTCTGGCTGGATGCAGCGTTTATGGACGCTTCAAGAAGGCCTATTGGCGCGGAAACTCATTTTTGAGTTCGCAGATGGTTTCGCGACACTAGACGAGCTGATCCCTACCCAGGAAGAGGACTTGCTCGATGCACTTTTAACACAGCTAGCTGCCGAAATATTCCGTCTCACAAAATATCAACGCTACGCCACCTCCAATGGCTTTGGGCTAGGAGATGTAGCACGATCTCTTCGTTGGAGAACCACCAGTAGGGCGGGAGACGAAACACTGGCCATATCTGGCTTGTTGAACGTCGATGCGTTTGAATTAGTCAACCTGCCAGCTTCTCAGCGGATGATGACTCTGTTTCTTCGAGTTCAAAAACTGCCTAGCGACATCATTTTCATGCCGGGTCCAAAGTTGACCGAGTCAGGTTTCCGATGGGCACCCAAAACTATGATGACAAGCACGCGGATCTCTATGTCCATTTCCAGTCAGTACGAAGCTTCGTGTACACCTCAAGGGTTGATCGCGGAATACTTCGTTGTCTATTTCGAGGATATTATCAAAGGAGACGTGCAGTGGTTTATTCGTGATAAAGCGAAGCAACGAATTTATAAAGTCACAAATATCTCCAGTGATGCAGAGGAGTATTCCTGCAATGTTCTACTGCTGATGCGCCTCCCGAGGTTGTCAGAGACGTTGTATTGTGTAGCATGTTGGGTGGTTATAGGCGAGGCGCCCCCCAAGGATACAGACGGGGACAGGTTTACCTGTGAGTATCAACGGCGATTATTTTTGACGGATATCAGTGAGGACGAGTTGAAGAGAGAAAAAGCAGGCACAGTGTTAGATGCGAAGTCAGGAAGGATGCGCGTGCTTATGACATGAGTTTGTTTCCAAGTACAAGTACTAGTTCCGAGTCTTATTTTAGAATCATGGGCTGGTCTGAAGGAGCAGGAACAGGAAGGAAACAAGCAAAGACTCGGAGGGAACACACCATCCGATACCAATACCAAGCACACTTCTGGAAAGATATGTCATTCCGACTTTGAGACAGTGAGAAACATACAGACATACGACTAGCAGGCGGGCAGGAGTAACGGAAACGAAATGCAAGCGACAAGAAAAGACACCGTCGCAGCACACCATGAAAAAACAGTGCGACGGCAGGAGCAATCCTCGTCACCACCTCCGAAAACCAAAGCAAACAATTCTCAGGATATAGAATAAAAGGATCAGTGAATTAAATATAAATACGAAAGGAAGGGCGCGCACGATGATAAACTGTGGTAACTGGTGGTGGTAAAAGGAGTGGTCGTGTTTGGTGAGTGGTGTAGGATGGTCGATGGTCAAACGGTAGTCGGTAATGGCATATTACATAGCTTTGTAGCACTGGTATCACATTTATAATCTCCATAGAAAATCGTGTTTCCTCAGTTGCTTCACAAGGCTCAACGCGAGCGACTCGAAGACAGAGTTCAGATATACTAACTGATGTTCGGAAACCGGATGCCAACTGGACTCGAGGCCGGATTTTACCGAGAAGCGTTCACAGCCTAATGCAGATGTTCTCCTTCCTTCTACCCCACGTGTCTGTTGTATCGGTACGTCGTTACTACTGGTACGGCTCCAATGGTCTAACCTGTTGGGAATAGACGTCGGCAGGCACAGAGGACGTGACGGATATGGCTCGAACGAACGTATATCCGTGACAGATACGTAGGTGGGGTGGTACGAAGCCAAGAAACAGTTGTGATCGATACGAAAATCAAAATAATGTAAAACAAAAGACGGCATGGCCGTCGGCCCAAGTGGCTGTGAAACCATATCCTCAACATAACCAACCCAGCTCCCCTAGATAACCGTCAAACCCATATATTTGACTGCATTGTATCGTTGCCGTACCCAAACTATGCTACGTTCACTTTTTGCACCCACCCGGAGGAAGAGGTTCATTTTCAATGAGACGATCTGGCTAGGCGGAAGTCACGACGGGTATCCGCTCACATCGTTCGACGAATACCTGAAAGTGCGCGGTGCTCCAGCCGCAGACATGGATCCTATTGCGTATGCAGCCCTGTACCAATCCCTCTGCACATTTGGTCTACTGGAATCCGTGATGGAAGTCGAGATACCCGAGAGTACCCTTCTTCGCCAGGATGCTGAAGGGAAGGTCGTGATGACTGACAGGTATCTTCCCGACTTGCTGCAAACCTGGCAGCGCCGTATTCGACAGAGCGATCAGAGTTGCCAAAGCCAATGGGCAGATCGTGTGCAGATGACGTTGCGGCAGATGTACGACCTTCTTCTGATTGAAATCACCCGCCCAAGATATAGCGTGTTCCTCACAAGCGGACACAGCATGGAAGAGATGGCTTCTATTTTCCGGCTCATAGCGTGTATTGCGGAAGCGGTGGCGAGTTCGCGGCGCGTCTTTCCATTGTCGGCTCAGATGCAGAATACACCATTTTCATGGACATTCCTACTTTCTCCCGGATCCGATCACATGACGAAAATTATGGTTTCCAATGGGTGGTGCCCTTTCACCATCGCAATCCTTTCCCAGAATGTGTGCGCATTGAGCTACGCGAGCACACGCAAGCCATACATTCGAGACGCCGTTGAAGGACACCGTAAATGCACAAAGACCGCCTGCGTTATCAACACAATTGACACCTCCAGCTACTCCAATAGACATGCCATGGAAGGATGCACTTGTGCATATTCGAAACCTTCTTTAGAGCGAGTCTGTGGCTCTTTAGAAAATAGCGAAATTCCTGTTGTCCATCAGCTTCAGCCCAGCGACGGTTTAATCTCCAGCGACGGCTCGAAGACCCCGTATATCGCAATATCCCACGTTTGGGCTGATGGTCTCGGCAGTACAACCGAGGTTGGACTCCCTACATGCCAAATCAATCGACTGGCGAGTACAGCCCGTCGACTGATTCCTAGTGGTGCATTTTGGATGGATGCACTATGTGTTCCGGAAAAGAAGGATCTGAGGAAACGCGCCATCGGATTGATGGCAGAGACGTATAGAAATGCAGACACCGTGCTGGTGATTGACTCCGGCATTCGCTCTTGCTCTGTCTCTGCCCCTCTAGAAGAAAGACTACTTTGTATTATATCCTCGGGATGGATGCAGCGTCTATGGACGCTTCAAGAAGGCCTATTAGCGCGGAAACTCATTTTTGAGTTCGCGGATGGCTTCGCGACACTAGACGAGCTGATCCCTATGGGAGAGGACCTGGTCGATGTACTGTTAACACAGCTAGCCGCCGAAATATTCCGTCTCACTAAATATCAACGCTACGCCCCTTCCAATGGCTTTGGCATAGGAGATGTAGGAAAATCACTTCGCTGGAGAACCACCAGTAGGGCGGGGGACGAAACGCTGGCCATATCTGGTTTGTTGAACGTCGATGCGTTTGAATTAGTCAACCTGCCAGCTTCTCAGCGGATGATGACTCTGCTTCTTCGAGTTCAAAAACTGCCTAGCGATATCATTTTCATCCCGGGTCCAAAGTTGAATGAGTCCGGTTTCCGATGGGCACCCAAAACTATGATGACAAGCATGCAGACCTCTATACCCATTTCGGATCGGTACGAAACTTTGTGCACACCTCAAGGGTTGATTGCGGAATACTCAGCTGTCTATTTCAACGTGGATACTACCCTCAAAGGAGGCATGGAGTGGTTTATTCGGGATAACGCGAAGCAGCGAATTTATAAAGTCACAGATGTCTCTAGTGATACAGAGGAGTATTCTTTCAATGTTCTACTGCTGATGCGCCTCCCGAGGTCGTCAGAGATGGTGTCTTGTGTAGCATGTCGGGTGGTTGTAGGCGAGGCACCCCCCAAGGATACAGACGGGGACAGGTTTACCTGTGAGTATCAACGGCGATTATTTTTGACGGATATCAGTGAGTACGAGTTGAAGAAAGAAAAAGCGGGTACAGTGTTGAATGCGAAGTCGGGAAGGATGTGCGTGCTTATGACATGAGTTTGTTTCTACGTATAAGTATTAGTTCCGAGTCCTATGTTAGAATCGCGGGGCCAGAATCAAACGAACTTTAGCGAAGTGAGTACCAGAAATGGGTTACATCCTATCTGTGCTAAGCGCGACATGGGGACTAAGTTGAATCAACTAATCAATTGGGTGTTTCTCGATCAGTTCGCTCAAAGTCAAAACTTCTTCGCAAGTGAATACCCCTAGCTTGCCCCTAGCTCAGCTAGTAGCACTCAGGCTCGAACGAGATTTTTTACGACTTTATACTGACTATGAATATGGCACCGTGTATCTGGAGCTGCCTGTCCATGAAGTTCTCCTGAGGGGAAGATCTTTGGTCATATCAGATTCGTCTCTGCATAGCCGATGTTCAAAGAAGGAAAGTATTGTAGATCCAAGTGGGTCCCGACTTCCATCCTGCAAACCCTAACCCTACCTTGCTTTCCTTCGTCATTACCACCACCACCCGCTATGGCGACCCATAATGTTGATGCAGGGCTTCCTACCACCGAATCCCCTGTAGACAGATACCACGTACACAGGTCTGTCGCCCGATATTGGTCGCCCACCGCTGTCTGATCTTTCGACAGTACCGACGTTCTACAGGACAGTGCTCGGGTCAATGTTACCGAAGAGCATTCTGACACGGTTATCTGGTACAAGGCAAGGGATCATAGGTTGAAACGGTACTGTAATGCTCATCTGCATTGAAGGAAAGGTTCCTCACCGATGATGAGATCGTTGAGCATATCGTGGTGCGTGTCCAGGTGCATATATGCTGTCGAACCCCTTCCTCATTCAGTCTGCTGTAGCATAATCCTACATCGACAATTTGTTGGACAATTCATCGGCCCAACCGAGGCTGGTATATCAGGATTCGTTCGCGTCACTTTCCACCGGGGGTATTCATTCCACTGGCGCCCGTGCCGCCAACGTCACCCCATCATGCCGACGCAGCCCTGTCGCTTCTCAGTCGAACGAACATGCCGTCTCCTAGAGAACCAGGAGAGGCCTTCACATTCCAAGAAGGCTCGTCGTCGTCAACGGTCCACTCTTATCCTCCAACACCGCCACCTCCGCCACCGCCAACATCTTCATCACCACCCTCGTCTATTAAATCAGAAGAGTATTTCGGAAGGTCCAAGCAGAAACCACAGGTCTCCGAGTTCATCCTCGCCCCCCACTCGTCACAGCACGTGGAAACGACTGAAGACAGTTCAATTTTTGTCCGTGCCTTTGCAGCGCTACGGAACCACAAACCGTCGCATTCAAATTCATTCACTCTGTCGCGCGTCTCACAGCCACCGGTATCCCCGCCCCCTTATGCGCCTGCTTCCGCAGATCCAGTGCCTGCATCTGCTACTGAGCGTCCGAAATCAATTCTATGTCCGCCTCTACTGGTTTTCCACGATCGGACGCCCGTCTACTCAGTCGCATCCTTTACGGGCACGATTGAGATCGATAGAGCCGAAGAACGATTGGTTGGCGTGGACACGAGCTTCTGGATCGCAATCGCCCTGACATATCTGGAATTCCTTGCAGAACGAGAGGTTGGTCTCCTGTCATGTCGCTAATGTTGGTGCATTCATTGACTGGTCTTATATTAGAGCTATTTGGCGGCATTGAGTGATTAAAATATCTATACCCTCGTATGTCCTCGTATACGAAATATTCGTTCTCGACCAAAATCATTTGCTATTGCTAGGGGCATCCCTCCTAAGATTAGATTAATACTTCGATCATTCTCCTATGCCACAACATCACCTATTTCCTCCGACAAATATCCTTTTCACCTTCCTTCTTTTCAGCAGCCATCATGGCTCTGAATCCCCATTCTGCTGGGTCCATTCGTGCACCCAGCATCGATAATTCCTTCCAGTCAGACGCTAGCTCAGCGTACCATGTAGTCGTTGGCAGTGATGATGCTTATCGTGTGGACTCCCTATCTGACGATGAAGCCTCTCCTCCAGAAGACGATTACGACATTTTCGACCTGGAGCTAGTTACCTCTGTCGGTGCGAAGGTACAGCACCTACTCGGTCATATTTCTTTCCACTAATTATATTCTCATTTAGCAAACCGAAATTAGCGTCCGCAGGCGGAACCCCACACTCACATCTAGTGGGCGTCCCACTTACAAAGTCGAGAAGAAAACCATCAGCCATTTTTTAGGCAAGAAAAACATGGCTGTTGTCATCAGCCGCAACGAGGGTCTCAGCGCGGTCAACAACTCACGCTCGCGGCATCCCAAAGGATACGCCCCCATTTTCGAAGCCCATGACGAAAACACTCGCCAAATAACGATGACTGCCACGCCTCAATGTGTTCTGTCTGGTACTGTCCGTGGCAATCGCATCACCATCTCGCCCTCCTGCGGCTCCTACGACCCTCAAAACTCTAGAACTCATCACCGCGACAGCGCCGCATACCATTTCTTTGCCCTCGTTATCTCAGATTTGAGCAGCAACCCTCCTGGAGTCGAGAGCAGCGACCCGATGGGGATACCCAAGCCGTCATACCCGGGCGGCGGGTACTTTGTGTTCGACGCCAACAGTCACGGGCGCAAGGAGCTCCTGTGTTCATTGTACTGTACCAGATATGACAAACGACACCGCGTATACCCGGATGACATCCTCGTCGCTGAGCTCCGGCTTCCAAACCTCCCCAACACGGTGTCTTCCTCCAAATCACGGACTCCCTCCTGGACGCGTCTCTTCCGCGAACACCACGCTTCACTGCACATCTCCAAACGCGCCATCGATGCTTGCTTCTCGGGTGACGACGTGAAGATCCTAGCAACAAAGCCCGTTCCTGGGAAACGCCATTTCTTTACGCGCGAGCAGGGGCTGGAGATCATTGTGTCGGCGATGACGATGTCGCTGTTGGCGATTGAGCATGATGGGTTGGAGAGTAAGAAGTGGGTGTGGTTGACTTCGCGGGAGGCAATGGAACAGCCTTCTGTGCCTAGAAAGGTGGAGGTAGACGCCAGGGCTGGGCCGGACAGGGTGTCTATCGCATCAAGAGACACGCTGATGTCGACACGGGAACCAGAAACAGTGAAGCCGCCTGAAGGCCCGGATTGGACGGTCATGTCGTACAACTCTGAAATGAGCTTGAGGCGAGCGGCTGGGGTCAGTGCGAGGGAGCCATCGTTTATCGATGACGGAGAGAACAGTGAGCAGATATATGCGGCTAGTTACGTGTCAGAACCGTCAAGAGAGTCGTTTGACAGCCAGATACGACATCCCGGCCATGCCGTTCAGCTCGTCGGCTGAAACAGACACTTTCTCTTCAACTTCAGAAACCTTCAAAAGTATACCCAAATCGTTTTGGTGGAGTGGGGTAATGAATATAATAGTTGGACATGTCTACTTTTAATATAGAATATATTATACTCAGAACATCTCATCATCACCGAAGGATCGTCGTGGCGAACGAGCCCTCTCGTCGTCTCGACGACGAGCGTATTCCAACTTGAGAGAGGCGCCCTCCCCTGTTCGCGTCCCATTGAGCTTATCCAACAAGTCTGTCGCACTCTCGATATCGCTCATGTGAATGAAGCCTGCGTTCGCTTTTTCCGAGTAGTTGTTGCGCACTAAAGGAAACATAATTAGGACAACCCCACAAAAGAAAGTCAAGACGGAAGCACTCACGAAAGTACACGCTCACTACGTTTGCTGCATATGGACCCAGCAATTCACGCATGGCCTTTTCGTCTCCAATAAAGTCATAAAAGTAAAGTTTTGGGTTTGGATCTTTAGGCGTAGTGTTCTTCGCCTCCTGGTAATCAATGTTCATCTGGAGACCGTCCAGCACTAGCGGATCCTTCATATAATGATCGAACGCCTTTTCGGCACACTCTTGCTGGGCGAATTGTACATGGGCGAAGCGCCGAGATCTGCCCTCGGCATCATACGCTGCATGGCGTCAGAGACTCGACAATGAAGGTGATAGCAAGACTTGCTCACCGACATGAACCCGCATGATTCTCCCAAACTTGCCAAACGCTTCCCTCAACTCGGCCTCTGCACCGTCAGGGAACCCACCGACGAATATCGTATCCGAAGGACTCCGTTTCTCTTTCTCATCTCTTCTTGAGGTTTTTCCGTAGTCCATGATGGTCTGGCGAGCGCCAAACATGAAGGGCTGCTCTTCGTGCGCCTTGTAAACGCTCGTAGCCTGAGACACGTCTGAAAAATCAACATGTGCGAAGCCCAGCGCGAGTCCGCGTGAGTTTGCGCCTAGTCCGCGTTAACGGTCGAAAAGAATGAACAGACAAGCTACGCACCCATTCTTACACGGGTGATCTCGCCGAAACTGCTGAGTTCATACCGTATGTCCTCTTCCGTCATATTATACGGAAGGTTTCCGAGATAAATAGTTCGCGTGGGGACCGCATTTGTCGGGGTAGACGCGCGCGGCTCCCGTACCCTCAAGGGTTGTTTGCTGAGCTCGATTCTTGCTTGACGAGTGCCAAACACGAACGGCTCGGTCTGGTGGGACTGATATAGGCGCTCAGCTTCTTCTGGAGAGTCAAATGTAACGTGTGCGTAGCCCAGCGGTACGCCGCTTGGGTTCACCGCTGCAAATCATTAGGACCTGTCTTCGAAAGTGTATTTTCGGCTCACCCATCTTCACGTCCTTTATCGTTCCAAAACTCCCGAGTTCATATCGCACGTCGTCGTCTGTCATGTTGTACGGTAGGTTGGCTACATAAATAGTGTCGGTAACATTAGGACCAGTCGACATCAGCCGTATGGCCAGTCGCGTCGGTATCGCTGTCCTGGGTAATGTTCGTGACACCGAGAACAGCGCAGATGTGCTTGAACGGAGAAAACCGGCAAACATTTTGAAAGATGGAAGAGGAAAGAAACAAAGAACGAGTCGGAAGGCAATGGGTAAAACCGAAGGCGGGCTGGTCACGGAATAAAAATTATGTTCCATTTGTCAGTATTTGGTACAGACAGCCTCGGCATCTCGGTCCGACCGCTCCGCGAGTCTTTGGATACGGTACATCTCTTAATGCAAAAGTTCCACAGCACCGGACGGATACTAGTAAACGCAGCATAAATAGCGTACACGACGGAACATTGAGGCGAGCTACTGAAACTTGTGCCCCGTGGGTCTTTAAATACTTATACGGAAAAAGAGGAAGAAAAGGGAAAAGGGGAATGTATAGATGTGACTCGATGTCAATATTGAGAGAACGAAGTATAGACCGGTAGGGCCCGCATCCAAAACATTAACTGCAGACGAACCTGACCAGTGAACCATTTTGTATCCTCAGCTCATGACCGTACCTGCACTGAGGCTCCACGCTCTTCGTTCTACGGCGGATTCGGAATGGCTGGCATCGTTTCTGGCAATAACTGTGGTAGTAAAGGTGAACACCGCCATCGTTACGCGTGATTAGAGCGTACCCATTCCATCAACATCCCATAGATGGTCCGCACATTCTTCTCCAAAAGTCTATTTCCTCGTCTCGCTCCAGCGGAGTTTCAGTATGGATTCGTAAGGTCGGATACGACCTTAGGTGTCCCACCATCAAGAGGATTGTGCAGGTGAGCTACCACCCAATCCTCAGAAGTTGTCATGATAAACCGATCACTCGGTATTCTTTTGGTGGCATTGTGGTTGGAGCAGAAAGTGATCGGAGATTCGGCCGAGCTTTCGGTGTCGGCACCTCGGTCCGCTACGCCTCGACGACGCGCCTCATAACACGACCGTGGAGAACAGATACCTAAATTCCGCTTTGTCCGACGTAGCCCTCATACTCAAAAATGCCTTACTCTCGTTAGACAACGTCGACATTTTTCTCCCAATAGTCACTTCCCCATGCATCACACCAACAAGTATTGGCGATGTGTCTACTTTCCTAACGAATTCTTTTCCAAGAGTCGCGTCTGGCCCTGGATAAGGCTCCGAACATGGCCGTCGCACTTGACCCTACCATTGCTCGGGTGGATGCTCGTATCTCAGCTTTTCTGGAGCGCGACGAGTCCCCGGGTTCATCGTTTCTTGCTCTTGCTACAATACTTCACGGCGTCGCTCACGCGACGCGCCATTAATTCGTTCCTGTTGCTATCCAGGGCAGCTGCTTAGTAGACGATGAGCATCAGTGACTTTCTGGTCAAGGATACCAAGTGGAGCGCACACTCTTCGGTGGTATCGTGGGGGTCTCCTTCGCTGGTTCCCCAACTGATCCCAATCTTCCTGAAATTTCTCATTTTACTTTATACACCGAAGACGGCGACCTGTATATCATAGGTACGCCAGATTTTCTTTCAATAATCTTCAGTTGTTCAACGTGCTATCTTAGATCTTGAAGCTGCAGAAGCATGAATCGAAAGCGGCGAACATCGTCTGTTTAATCTCGAGCAGCTTCGAAAGCAAGAAATCGCAAAGCGAGAAGTGCGACTTCAGACCTGTGCTAAAGTGAATACATTTTGCGCGGCTACCATTGGGAAGATGTCATACAAAAGTAACAGTCAACAACCACCCAGACCTCCGGGTCCGCACTGGCATTTTACTCGCCGACGGGATTGCCACTAAGCCAGTTGGGTGAGTAAATCTACATACCTGCTAAGCCGTTGCGAAGGACAGACAAGGAGCGGAGGAAGTATATCTGCGAGAGGTAATGATGTCATCGGTGCACTGGAACAGGCGGGGCGGATAGTCAACCTTGACTTGAAACTTGTTTAATGGCAGAAAAAAGAGAACTGGATGGTAGTCCTGCGGAACTTCCACTCGCAAAGCGAATAAAACTAGCCCGACCGGCGCTGCGGAGCTACAAGGCTCTTCTCGACAAGTTCAATACACTTGGTCTGGGATTTTTGGAGCTCCTATTGGGTGAAGAGGACGACGACTCGGAGGAATTCAGCAAAGACGACCTTGCAGAAATAGTCAAGGCCTGGAGGAGACCGCATAAAGTAAAGCTCTGTTTCTTTGTGGATGCCTTCGTTAAAGACTGTTTAGGTGCACGGTTCGGTCAAAATATCATTTCCTGTGTTGGAGGATCGTTTGGGCCTTCGAATGTTCTACCATGATTGGAACAGGAGCCGGATGGATCTATGGCGGGATTCCAAATATTATGCCGTCGACCTCGAGCCCTTATACCAAGAGCTCGAAGCCATCTACGAGTCGTCTAACTGTCATGTAAGTACTTAGTCATACAACATGTCTCTATGATTAACAAGAATCTTCCTTCTTCTAGAACCTGG
Source organism: Armillaria cepistipes (assembly GCA_900157415.1). Classification (NCBI taxonomy): domain Eukaryota; kingdom Fungi; phylum Basidiomycota; class Agaricomycetes; order Agaricales; family Physalacriaceae; genus Armillaria; species Armillaria cepistipes. The sequence goes on from FTRY01000033.1 coordinate 398,584, forward strand.
TGGCGTCTCGCCGCTCGATTGTTAACGCCTATCTCACTTTCATCGTCACTACCATGAGGAAGGAGCGCGAAGGCCTCATCAAAAATGCTTTCAAGGCCAAAATTGAAGCAAGTCCCAGTCACGATATAACACCATTCTTGCCATACAACGAGTCAGATAAAGTGCTCTCATCTTTTCTGGAGTCACCAGAAGGTGCAGGCTCACCTTCGACGCTCGAAGAGTTCAGCATCGATGAAAAAGTGAAATTTCTGTGGTGGGCAAACCGGTTACTGGGATGGAGGGCGTTTACGGCCTTGGAAGAGGATCTATGGAATCTTTACCTGTATGAAGGGATGGCCATCGACTCTGCTGTCTTCAAAGGCGCATCTGAGGATGTCCCGGCACTGACACTGTCTGGGGTTGTGGATCATGGAATTTTAGTATTTAAGACTCGGGACTCAGGTCCGTGATCCATCATTTCTCAGGCCGTGATATTCTTTGACTTTTTTGTTTACCAACCAGGCGGTGTCTATTCTGCTAGGCCTAATGATGTCGTCTGCGGGTCCTTGAAGGCCGGAGAGCTTCGCCTCCTCTATGTCGAAACTGAAATCAACAACGAGGGTAAAATTCGATTTATAGACGATGATCCGCTGATGGAGGCAACAGCCCAAGCACTCGCTTTGAGCACTATGTCCAAGTGAGCGTTCATGTCATGCATTTGAAGGCCTATCTGAAAATTCCCCTTTCCAGCAGGCCAAACATGCGATTCATTGTGACAGACTCTTCTGAGTGGATGTTGGCTCATCTGCGTAATGGGCCGAACCCGGAGGTTACATACATGTCTCCTATCGAGACACTAAAATGTGACCATCCATTTGGGAAGTCGTTTGGATCTGTGAAGTATCGGGAGCTTTCAATGAGCATTTGGCGAAGAGATGTACGCCAGGTCTTTGTGACGGTAGCGGAATGGGTATGTTTCGGTCTCCCAGATAGCCGTTCACGATGACCTGAGCAATTTTCTTGTACAGTTGGCGCCAGAAAGTGATTCATTGATCAAATCTCCGCCTCCGTCGTCCGCATAAGCACCTGCTCGACCAGCCTGAGGCATGGATAAATTGGCGTGTCCTGCGATGCACTCGTCCACTGTATATTATAACCGCCTGAGGCAAAATCAATTTTGTAATCATAACTTTGTCATTATGCGCCAAATCATGCTTGTAATTGTTGTAGTAAATACTACTGCCGCCACTCCATCAGAGAGTCAAAAACTTCGCCAAGTCTTTCAAGCTCACCGCAAGAACACGACTCGTCCAGTGAGGATAATTCAAAGTCAAGAATACGCAGCATCCCGTTCCGATCTTTCGCAACATTCCTCGGCTCAAGGTCGTGGTGATGCAGTCCTACCGAGTGAAGACCACTCGCGTGGGTCCATATAGTGCGGCTACATAATATTCGGCAATCAGAATCAAGCAAAAAGTTTATCCCAGACACTCACAGTTCCTCCGCACTCATCCCCGCTTCGTCCCACGAGTAACAACGGAACGCTTCTCCCACATCGCCCAAGATCACAGCACCCCAAGAGTCATCATGCATTGTGAATGTACCGTAATACACAGGCGCAAGGTCGTCCAAATGGTGACGAGAGAGAAGTCGATACGCGCGAGTCTCCTTGTTCATAGCCTCAAAATAGCGGCGGGAGTACATCTTGGCAATGATAGAGATGACGGACCCATTGCTGTCCGTAAGCGATCCTCGCCACACCTGTGCAAAATTCCCGATATTAATCCGCTGGAAGAGTCGTACGTTGGCGCTAGCAGAACAGATGCTTGAGGAAGCCAGTGGAGGAGTGTTGTCCGAAGGATCATCGTGAAGCACCTGAGGATAGAGCAGCCTAGGAAACCCAGTAACGTCGGGATGGTCGAATTTCAAGGATATCTACAGCCTGGCTTCAGTGTTTCCGAAAGATGAGAACACTAAGCAATACCATTGACATCTTAGCTATCGCGGTCCCATCTCTTGTATTTGCTGCGAGTCGGATTGGGTAGCCTTTTCACGGGGCGTGATGGGATTCCGAATAGCAGGAAGGACACCTTTACGGAACGAGGTGTTTGGAAGCATAAGGTAGGTCATGACTGCAAATAACGGGATACCCTTTTCACAGGGATTCAGTTCATCAATAAAGGGATATTCAGCAGGAGTGGGAGGATTGTCGTCGCGGAAAAGGTGGTAGTGAGGTGACACAAGCATTCCGTGATGATTCGATACACAAACACCTGTAAAACACAATTGAGCTTTTGGAGCATAGGAGATCGGAGGGGGTCTACCTTTTTCGAGGATGACGGCAGATAAACCAGTAAATATCACTCTATGTTCCGATGCTGGTTCGCTTGTTGATAGTTGAAGCCACGCCTGACGAATATAGATGTTCAGTTATTAGGCGTGAGCGGTCGGAATTCTCTACCATGAAGTTTTCGCAATAGTCAGGGAGGCCGTCAAAGTCCTAAGCAGTACCCCCGCTCAGCCTATCACCGTGACCCAGCTCGCAGTCCCACGGCAAGAATACTTGGAAGAAGGTGATCTTAACTGGACGACTATCGACGTACCAACGAGGACAGGCGTCAAGACTACCATGACGACCGTAAAGCGACCTCGAGTTCTGTTCCATCACGCGAAGGACATGCAGAAGGAACATAAATATGGCCCGCTCGACCCACAGTATGACGCCAAGGCTATGTGCATCAAGAGAGAATAGATGCCCATAAATCTTCCTGGAACGATTGAAGGCGCTCAGCAAGACGAAGGGGGAGTGGTTGATCCAGCCAACTTTGGTCTTCTAGAAAAGAACGGAAAGATTCGAGAATGCGCGGGACGATGGTAGGATCTGGGTCTGATTGGCACAGTGATTTTTCCGCGGGAGGGGGCGCGATGGCAGGATACGGGTGTATATTGTGTGTAGATGATATTTCTTCCAGGCGCAAGTGGTCCTCAAAGCGCATATCAAGGAAATCCCGCCAAGTCGGTCGCGGTTGATCCATGACGATCCAGAAGAAAGAATAACGCCCCGACCCCTATTGCCCGAGGCCTTAGACACGTGCTCCTTCTCCTGCTATCCACTCAAGCGAGCGTAGGATCGGAGCTATCACTTGATAATGAGATACGTTGGCGACTTTCGGGAAGGGTTTCGTTAAGAAATTGGCGACATCAGCGATGCCTGGCGCGAAAATTGAATGTGAAGTGACTACGGGAAGAAACTTTCCTATATTTCCCGAAGAGAGAAATGTTTTTTTAACAACAAGAGCCACCGCAGACGACGCGGTATCACATGAAAGTGAAGGAACAAAATGTGGCCCGTAGTCCCGGCAGACTGAGATAAACGTTCACTCTCACGAACACCTTCCGATCAGTTGCTTGTCGTCGCAATCGTAACGAAGACAGCGATACCAGCGGAAAGACTTGACATTCATCACTGGGATGAATCTGATTTATGTGTCTGTCTGCCACGACCTGGCATCAACTCAACCCCAACCCATGCCTTCTTTCGCTGAGAAATATACTATTTGATAATACAAGCGCTATGACAGTCACACATCTAATCTCTTTCTTCGGGAACGTATATACTAATATCTAGAATTTACTGATTGATTTGATCGTGTTCCTCGCCAGACAACGGCAGACTCGGGATGGCCGATATGTCTTCTAGTAACAACTAGGAAGGAAAAAGTGAATACCGACATCATTACGTGTGATTGGAACGTACCCATTCCATCAGCATCGCATAGATGGTCCGCACCTGATTTCTCCAGACGCGTTTTTCTCCATCTCGGACTAGGATATCTTCATAAAGCCGTCTGTGCGGATTTCCACCAGGGCACATTTCGCAGAGATATGACACGACCTCAGGCGCCCCGCCATCAAGGGGATTGTGCAGGTGAGCTACCACCCAATCTTCGGAATTCGTCACGATATACCGAACGTCTGGTATTCTTAAACAGATGTTAGAACCTGTACGACAGCTTCAACCACAGTTACTTACTTGAACTGCGCGCTGAGAGCAAGTGCTTGAGCTGATGCTTCCACCAGCGGTTTACCACCAACTGGCCGTCGATGTCCGTTTGCGTCAGTTTTGGTTTCGATAAAGATGAGCCGAGCCTCCACAGACTTGGCCTGGGATATTAGTAGCTCGCTATGGTTATCATAGCAGCCAGCTGAAGGGACACATTCTGGAGATGATAAGGTCAACAACAATATATTGTGCAATTTAATGGAATATAAACCGTCATCCAACATCTTGTACACGAACATCACGTAATCCGCGACTCCGTACAGTGCGATCTTCCGGCCATTCCGGTCGTGTAAGGGGGCGCCGAGGCCGTCGAGAAGGATACCTGGAAATAGGCGAGTACAACAAGAATCCCTGTAACCCTCGAGATCTACAAGTCCGTTCTGTGCTATAGAGTCGTTGCTCCACCGGATGAACTCTGCTTTGTCGTCGACACTGAGCTTCGAGAACGTCGACTCGGGCAGGCCAGCCTTCTCGGCAAAAAGTGACAGTGCAGGTATAAGATCCTCAGCCAGGGTGCCCAATGGCATCAGTGACATGATATCGAAATCAGATGCGTCGGATTCGATCCTGGCTTTGATTGCAGTCTTGATTTGGATCTCTCCTTTCTCCCTGATGGATGAGGCAATGAAGAGGAGGTAGGCGGTAACGATGCGATGCACACCCTAGGCATCTTGTGAAAATGCTGAAATAGGAATATAATGGGAGGATACTGGCCTCGAATGGGGAAGACACAGAGATGATTTCGAGGTCACGGAAAAGAGACTCGAGACTGTCATCGCGGTACTTGGATGTCATCGCGGAGGACAGTATTCCGTGGGGGTCCAGTCATGATGGGAAAATCGAACGCCAAAGCGTGTCTCCAAGATCGCTTGCGTTATTTGCGAAAACTCGAAGCAACTTTGTTCCTAAACATTGTTAAGTTTGACTTGGGTAATTATACAATGATTAAATTTACGTCTTGGGCAGCATCCTCGTTGAGTACTATGAGTTGCACAATCGCTAAATAGCGCTCAAGCGGTCTCGGGGCGCGCTCAAGAATATTTTTGAATTTTCCAAGAAGAGCTTTGGCGAGATCCAAGTGCATTGATATAGATTCATTGTCGCGATCCCTTGTAGATTGCATGATGCGAATTGGCAAAGCGAGGTGGAGATCGCGATACTGACGAACGAGCTGTGGGTGAAGGCAGATGAAATGCGAAATCAGAGTCCTGAAGGACGTGGAGAGAGTGAAAACTTTTCTGGAGAATCCACGACATTGCGAGCGTACAAAACGGATGCAAATACGACGCCACAGTAACTGCTGAAAGTGATCCGTGATCCGTCCCGGATCTGCCGGTCGATCAGTACCGAAAATGGCGAGCTCCGTTTGAGCTCCGCGACGACGACGACGACAGCCACGATGAGCGACCCGACTACCCAATCCAATTACGATGAAGTCTACACTGAACACGTCTCGCTCATCTGGGCCATCGACTGGGAAGCAAAGACCGTCAGCGGTGAGGCAATACACGATCTTAGGGTAAAGGTCGATGGGGTAACAGAGGTAATGTGCGTATATTCTATTCAGAATACCGAGGAATCCTGGAGCTAACGTTCTGAAGATTCGATACGGCAGATCTGGATATCAGCAAAGTCTCTGTGCAAGACGAACCAGTCACCGTGGGTCCACCAGTGCGCCGGTCGCGCAGTTGTTGATGAACAGCGTAGTACGATGTCAAAGGAAAGCATCCTGTCATGGGCTCTGCCCTCCATGTCCCTCTCGGTGGCGGTCTCAAAGCTGGATCAACCGTCAAGGTATCGGTTTTATACAAGACGACCAAGGATTGCACTGCACTTCAGTGGCTGGACAAAGAGTGAGCATTAGTGTATGACAAATCTAACTCTTCATCCATTCCTTGCAGGCAAACCAAGGGGAAACAGTTTCCGTACCTCTTCAGTCAATGCCAACCTATCTACATGCGAACTCTTGCACCTGTTCAAGGTATGTAGTTTATTTCGGCTCAGCAGCGTTCTGACCACAGTTCATAGATACTCCGTCTGTCAAGATTGTAAGGGTTGTCTACCCTTACATCCTTACCTGACCGTTCCACCAGACATACACGGCCAAAGTCACGTCTGTTCTTCCAGTCCTTCTTTCTGCCATCCGACAGTCGCCACCCTCGGACGGCCCCGCTCACGGAGGAAAAGTAGTAGGAAAGGATCCCGTCGAATACAGTTATCACCAGGTACGTCATTTTCCCTCTCTCTCGCCCGACTTTTGAATGATCCTGTCCCAGCCCGTCCCAATACCATCCTATCTGATCGCCATTGCGTCTGGAAACGTCGTTTATCGACCCTTCCCCAAGTACGAAGACAGGAATTGGACTAGCGGCATCTGGGCGGAACCAGAGATGATCGACGCCGCTTATTGGGAGTTTTCTGAAGACACTGGCAGGTTTTTGCGGGCGGAAGAAGACATTGTCACACCGTACAGATTTGGTGTATACGATCTACTCGTCCTCCCGCCTTCCTTCCCTTATGGTGGCATGGCACGTTTCCCATTGATTGTTTCGTGTTCCCCGTCTTACCTCGCACACGCAGGAAAACGCTTGTCTTACTTTTTTGACACCCAGTGAGGCGCGCTTTCGTATTTCCTCAGGCAAAACTTAAATTGTGCAGCACTACTAACTGGCGACCGGACCCTTGTCGATGTCGTTGCTCATGAACTCACCCATTCTTACTTCGGTAATGGCGTGACGTGCGTGATCTTCGACACCTTCTCTCCATTTCTGATGCAAATGATAGCCACGCTCACGCGACCCACTTCTGGCTCAACGAAGGTTGGACAACCTATATGGAACGCCTCCTTTTGCAGGTCATCCATTCCCCAGCCGACCGAGGATTTTCCTTCCTCATTGGATACAAAAGCCTCGTCGATGATCTGGAGTTGTATGCGAATCAACCCAAGTACCAGCGATTGGTCATCGAGTTTGAAAAGGGTGAAGATCCAGATGACGCGTATAGCAAGGTTTGGCGCCCTTCACGTCGTTAGGAACGGCGTTTTGACAGGCCTCATCTTCAGGTTCCTTACGAAAAGGGTGCCAATCTGATACTTCACCTCGGTATGGTCTAACACCTGGAACCTTAATCCACTTATCTCACGCATCTCACAGAGCGGACTATTGGTGGCCTTGATGTTTTTCTTCCCTACGTTAGCGACTACGTCGATACGTTCATGGGCAAGAGCATCACCACTAATGAGTGGAAAGCACATTTGTATGCCTACTATGAAAAGCACGGTGGTCCCGAGAAGATCAAAGCGCTAGATAGTATTGACTGGGATGTGTGTCAGCTTCTTTTTTCTTGTTGCCATCTCTTCTGACGTCTTTATGGTATAGGCGTGGTTTTATGGCGAAGGCACTAGTCTGCCTGTGACTATGGAATACGATACCTCCTTGGCTACGAAGGCATATTCTCTTGCGGAACGTTGGGATGCATCGCGAACCACCGAAGTCTCCAAGCTCGACTTCAAGTCCGATGATCTCAATGGTTTCAACTCCAACCAAACAGGTGCGTCTTTGTCATCATTCGACGCACACGGAGATGATTAAAATTCCTCAGCGGCATTCCTCGAGCGCCTCCAATCATACACTCCTCTCCCCTCTGACCTCCTCGCGCACCTCGGATCCCTCTACAGCCTGTCAACAACCCACAATGCCGAGATTCGCTCCCGGTTCTATCAACTCGCTCTGAAGGATGTTGCCTCCCCTGCAGCACCCGGTTTTGCGGCCTCGGCAGCAAATTGGATCATCGGCGAAGGGACGGGTGCGATTGTTGGAAGGATGAAGTTCTGCCGGGATATTTTCCGAGCGGTGTTCAAGGTCGACAAGGATATAGCGGTAAAGGCATTTGAGAAGGAGAAGATGTCGTTCCACCCTATTGCGAGAAAGATGATCGAGAAGGTTGGTGCTTGTGGTGCTGCATTTGTCTTACGGTTGCTTATGGGTTTACTAGGACCTTGGTCTTGCTTGAGAAGCATGTGGTCAGGATATATAATGTACAACGAATATTATAAATTGAAGCTTGACCGCTGTTTCTATTGACCTTTTTTTACCCTTTCCTCCGCCCTCAAGCCACGATCACGATGGCTCCACCGGACCACCACGTGGCCACATGACCAGAGTTTCTCGATATTCGACTTTCCCAACCACGTCAACGTTCAATTTATGACAGTTCTAGATCGTGTTTCGTTCTTGCTAACGGGGACACGTGACCGCGATCTTGGACAATTATGTTTAAGTATAGGAGCCGATATAATCGGATATTCTCTTGACATGGATCAACCATTACCTACCTGGCGGGATTTCCTTGATGTCCGTTTTGAGCACCACTTGTGTCTTGACGAAAGATCATCCGCACACAATATCCACCAATATCCTGCTATCACACCCCCCTCCGTCAATCAGATCCAGATCCCACCATCGTTCCGCGCATTCTCCATTCTTTCCTAGAGGGTAAAGGCTGGCTGGATAGGCCACTCCCCTCTAATCTTGTTACCCTTTGAAGCGTTTCAGCAAGATTTATTGACAACTACCCTCTCCAACAAAAGTACGGTCGAATTTCTGCGAGGTTACATGTTCCCGGTAATCCATGTGGATGTCAGGGCACTAAGCAGTACTCCAGACCAGACCTTCGCCGTGAAGAGGGGTGCTCTGGCACGCCAATACGCACAAGAAGGTGATATCGACTGGATAACCGTGACTTTCCCAAAGAAAACACCTGTCAAGTCTATTGGTATGGAAGCAAAGCGGCCTAGAGTTCTGTTCCACCACGCGAAGGACATGCAGAAGGTGCATGAATATGACCCCCTCGACCCCCAGTACGACCCCCAGGCTGTGTGTATGAAGGTAACACTTCAGGTTCGCTCACGCCTAATAACTGAACACCTATATTCGTCAAGCGTGGCTTCAACTATCAACAAGCGGTCCAACATCCGAATATAGAGTGATATTTAGTGGATTATCTGCCGTCATCCTCGAAAAAAGTAGACACCGTCGGATGTCCTATGCTCAAATGCTCAATTGTGTTTTACAGGTGTTTGTGCATCGAATCATCACGGATTGCTTGTATCACCTCACTACCACCTTTTCCGTGACGACAATTCTCCCACTCCTGATGAATATCCTTTTATCGATGAACTGAATCGCTGTGAAAAGGGTATCCCGTTATTTGCAGTCATGACATATCTCATGCTTCCAGATACCTCGGTCCGTAAAGGTGTCCTTTCTGCTATTCGGAATCCCATCACGCCCCGTGAAAAGGCTACCGAATCCGACTCGCAGGGCCCGAGCGAGACACCAAATACAAGAGACGGGACTGCGGTGGCCAAAATCTCAATGGTATGCTGTGTATCTCTTCTTTCCGAAACGCTGACGCCAGGCTGTAGATATCCTTGAAATTCGACCATCCCGATGTGACTGCGCTTCCTCGTCTCCTCTATGCTCAGGTGCTTCACGATAATCCCTCGGACGATACTCTTCCACTGGCTTCCTCAAGCATCGGTTCTGCCAGCGCCAACGTACAGCTCTTCCAGCAGATTCATATCGACAAATTTTCACAGGTGTGGCGAGGATCGCTTACGAACAGCAATGGGTCCGTCATCTCTGTCGTCGCCAAGATGTACTCTCAACGCTATTTTGAAGCTATGAGCAAGGAAACTTGTGCGTATCGACTTCTCTCCCGTCACCAATTGGACGACCTTACGCCTGTGTACTACGGTACATTTACAATGTCTGATGAATTTTGGGGTACTGTGATCTTGAGCGACGTGGGAGAAGCATACCATTGTTACTCGTGGGACGAAGCGGGGATGAGCGCGGAGGAACTGTGAGTGTCTGGGATAAACTTTCGCCTGATTCTGATCGCGCGTGAATATTATATAGCCGAACTATATGGAAACACGCGAATGGTCTTCACTCGGCAGGACTTCATCATCACGATCTCGAGCCGAGGAACGTTGCGAAAGATGGGAACGGGACGCTACGTATTCTTGACTTTGAATTATCCTCACTGGACGAGTCGTGTTCTTGCGGTGAACTTGAAAGACTTGGCAAACTTTTCGACTCTCTGATGGAGTGGCGGTAAAATTTACTGCTAGCACGATTTGGTGCTTGCGTACACTGTGTACTGCATGAGAATCTGGGAGGAGGGGTGCAAGAACCGTAGAACAATACTAAGCCTGGTTTTAGATCCTATATCCTCGCTTATGTCGCTCAATTATCAAAGTCTTCTGTACAATCGAGAATATGTGTGAGCAGAGACACCATTCGACGGTCGGTTGTCCTCAAGCTCATCTTTGAGCCCTCATGATTTCCTTTTTGCGCCACTGCCCTCCGGTCGTTGTTGGACCCTAACACTTAGAATACATTCCCAAGATATGAGAAGGGTGCAACCCTCTCGCTCCAGTGTAATAAATAGTTACCACTACCAAGGGCAAACCAAGAGTGCTATCAACCACCTACTGGATGTACTGGCCCCTGACTGCCAGCGCAAATCCTATAATTGACGTGTACGTATCAGGTGACCGTTTCCAAGGCTCAACTTGTTGTCAAGGATTCGAAGTGCCTGAGATCGTTGCAACATTTTTTCATGGTTACAGATCTTCCTGCTCAATTATAGCGGATCCCGAGGCTGTATCCGTTGATGAAATGACGGGTCTGTCACTAACTGACGATGGTCAGCGTTGTTTCACGGACACGGGCATTTCGGAGCTTGTGTAATCGCCATGGAGTCGATTTTTAAGAGTGGTGCTTGCGACTTCATCATTCTACGTGTCGAAAGAACCAGAAAAAGTCCCCCCGGCGGGATGATCATTCTCCATTTAGAAGCAGGACTGCCATTTCGGGTTGACTTGCTGCCGGATCACGTGGCATGACCATTGATCCTTGATTTGGTAATGTTTGTGAGTTGGACTTGAACCACTGCTACCTCCTCCATTCTACTCTTTCCCTGTTCTCAAGAGCCATGGTGCGTCGCTGTTCCAACTGTATGCTTTCAGAATACTCAGTATTTTCGGCCCATTCTAGTCTGTATCACCTGCCGCGTTGCGCCGTCTCATGCGCGAGCTGTTGGAACTCAAGAAGAGTCCACCCGAAGGAATTCGCGTCCAAACTAGTGACGACGATATGCTAGACGTTGTCGGTCTCATCGAGGGTCCAGGTGAGTTCATTCACGGACTTGGGCGTTTTAGTGATACGCTCTTGGTGGCTCAGAAACTGAACTTTATCTCGCAGAGGGTACCCCGTACGCTGGCGGATACTTTAAAGTGAAGTTCAAGTTTACAGAAGAGTTCCCGGCGGCCCCACCTAAATGTACGTTGTCCATTCTCTTGCATCCGAAAGGTTTTACCAAACATGCATTCCAGGCTGGTTCGCGACCAAGATCTTTCATCCAAACGTATCTGCAGCAGGCGAAATTTGTGTCAACACCCTCAAGAAAGATTGGAAATCAACCTATGGCATTGGTCATATACTAGTGACCGTCAAGTGTCTTCTGATCTACCCCAACCCCGAATCAGCGCTTGACGAGGAGGCCGGCAAGCTTTTGCTCGAAAATTACCAGAGCTACTGCGACCGAGCCAAACTTATCACCAGCGTCCATGCGACACCTCGCGTCCGACCTGCAGAGTTCGACACTCCATCAGTCACAGAAGCAGCAACAACAACCGAATCCCCATCCTCGTCATCACCAGTCCTAGACTCGTCAACGCCAGTGAAACCTCTGTCAATCTCATCTACAGCGACATCCGTACCTACCCTGCCCATTGTAACGCGCAAATCAGCCTCTCCGGCTCCGGCACCTCACCCCCGGCCGTTGACATCATCGCCGTCCAACGTAGTCGCCGGTAAACTGGGAGCACCAGTAGTCACTAAAGAACGGCACACTTCTCCTTCGCCTCTTGGCACGGCCGACGCAAATGTCGCCAAAGTTGGAGTCGGTATGCCTGGAAGTACACCTGTATCAGGAACCAAAGCGGTGAAGCGGGCTGCCACCGGGACCGGTGCCACAGGTGCGGAGAAGAGAAAAAAGGCGCTGAAGAGGTTGTAGCCCTTCGGCGGTACGTATTGCTCCATATACTTATTGATTCCTCGGATCTCCTCACTGTACGTCTATCTTTTCGTTGGATACACATCTCTACACTCTTTTTTACACTTGATTTGTTGATTTGTCTTATTATTACCGATAATATTTATACATGCTGTACTCTACCCCGGTGTGAGCTAGCTGACTAGGTCAGTACTCGATCTTCGTCTTGGTCGCCATCTTCCTGGTCAATCATTTCTCTCCGGTACGTACGTTTACTGATTGCTATCAGGCACCAGTAACTCGCACCCAGCCCATTTTTGCGCATACATAGAACGGTACAAAAGCTAAGTTCTCTTGCTTGTTATAATACCGGATACTCAGATCTGGTCGAAGGTGAATGGTATTCTGAACCGATCCCTACCGATCCCCCCGTTGTCTGATTAAGCACAGGCTGTGCTGCCCCTGCAGGGTGACCATGCCGGGTACCTCAACCGCCTCAGCAGCTCAGCACTGGCTGCTGCAACCGGGTTTCAATGTGGCTATCCACCTGATAAGCCCTTCTCCACACTCTTTTCCCATTAACACGCATGCTTAAATGAGCTGCATCTTATCGCCACCCAGGGCACCTTCCGAGCTGTTGCGCCTTGACAGCTTTCGGACCCTTAGCCGATTATTATTGGTTGTCGAATTCAAGCCATGGTTCGACCGTGAAGCACGGTGCAGCGAGCCCGACCAGGCGTATCGCATACTGTGGGAGTGTTTCTCGCTTGGGGCGCCATTATGGACGCTCTTGAACCTCTTGTCGCCGCCGTACCACCACATCGCGTTTGAATTCGAGCTGTCGATGGACGAGCGGGTCGCGTTCTTTACAAAGTTTATTGAGCGCGTGCGCTTGTTGGAGATCCAGGGCTTACTCCCGTATGGGGAGGTCCTTCGTGTTGATGACATGTTTGGGAGGTCAAATGCTGGGTTTGCGAGGGTAAGCTTGTGGTTTATATACACTATGCCTCTCTCATTGCATGCTACAGGTGTTGAAAACAGTACAGAGTATTCTGTGCGCATTGCAACAGTCCTATCCAGGACTATTCGTCGTTCCTTACCGGTCGCAATATCAGCGACAAGCTTTTGTACAAAATTTACTGGACACTGAGCAGGCTCATGTGTGCAGCTTGGGTATGGTTGCGGTACGTTGCGCTAGCTGCCCTTGTATATATCTATTACTGAAAGCGTCACATTACAAGGAATCTGTCATGATGATGTCGGAAACGACAGGCCTGATTGATCCAGGCCTAGAGTGCCTTCTTGTCAATCGTACCCATCTGCGTGAATATCACGACAGGGTCCTATCATCCTTGGAGAAGGTCGTCACCGCTCCTTGGCTGGAAAACTGGACTTCAATCTTCAACTCGGATCACATAACGTTCAAAACGAGGACGGTCAGCGCGTATCGGTCCATATGCGTAAACTATCTTCCTATGTTCGAATTCCTCCAGGATCAGCTCCAACTTCTCGAACCGGCGCTCAAGATTCATGCCCAAGCCCTTCTCAACATCCTCAGCCATCTACCTTCCAGAATTTCCGAGTATTGCTCCTTCCTCACTGCGATCTTGCAGGTGTCGTCCCCAACTGAACATCCGTCCTATGATTCTTTATGCACCGTCATCTTTCAAATGCGTGAGGCATCGGATACCATCGATGAGATGAGTCGACAGATACGCACTATGCGGGCAGCGAAGATCCTCAAAGCGCGCGCATACCTCTGGGACAGCGAGAGCGATCCTGATTCCTTCGGCTCCCTGCTCCTCGACGATGTGCTCATGGAGGTCTCGGGAACGCGATACGCAGTTTTCTTGTTTGAAACAATGCTCCTGTGCTGTTTGGATGGAGCAGGTGATCGCCGACCAGCCCGATACCCTACTAAACCATGGGAATTGGGTCCCGGTCTGAGGGAGAAGTCACTGTTGAATCTCGTACATGCTATTCCGACTACCTCTCTTTCCGTGCTCCGTATCACAGGTTATCAATCCTTTACAGTCGAATGGAGGGACTCCCACGCCTTGGAATTCAATACGACCTGCACCGCTCAGAACGAGCAATGGTGCTCGATATTGGGGATCTTCGCTGCGTCCACCGTTGACGAGTCATGTACCAGGGATAGTCTCGACAACGATTCTCTTCTTTCTGGTATGTCGTGTATATTCGATATGTCCGAGACTGGGGTAATAACAGTCTGAACAGAAGATGAAGATGCTGGAGGAAGACGGAGGTCGCATCCTCGACCATGGAGCATCATTGCCCGTAAGGGACCACAGTCGGAGTCTTCTTCATTGATCCGTCAAGATTTCGGGAACAACGATGTTCTATTGAGCCCAGGTTTATTACCTACGCTCTTTAACGGTACTTCTGATCTCCCCAAAAGTCCTTCATCAGGAGAAACGCACTTTACTCCTCTAAGCCTACATTTCGATCCACCACCGACCCCTCCTCCAGAGTTGGATACACGTGAGTGAAACCCTTTGTAACAAAAATCCTTGATGAAACTCATTAATGACTCGCTGCAGTTGACGAGCGTGATCCGACTATATTGTTGGATTTGACGGGCAAAGTCACGCGAGAAGGCCGGTTCCCTGAAGCCCATGGAGGATTCGCAGACGTGTGGAAGGGAATATGGATGGACGGTCCACACGAACGAATGGTAACGTGAATTTATTTCACGCCGCGTAAGTCTAACTTCATCACAGGTTGCTATCAAAGTTCTGCGTTCCCGTGTAGACAACCCTGAGATGGAAGAGAAGATGAGACTGGTGAGCTTCTCAAGCTGCTTGTAAAGCGTTGCTAATATTATGCGTAGCGTCTTTGGCGAGAACTGAACATGTGGAAGAAGTTGGACCACCCGAATATTCTGCCGTTGCTTGGGGTTGTTTCAGATTTCGGCCGATACGACGCTATGATCTGCCCATGGTTGGATAACGGGAGTGTTACAAAGTACATGGAACGATGTGGAGATCTCCTTTCTATGACAGATCGGTTGCAACTTGTAGAGTTTCAATATTTCTCTTCGAATCTATACAGCGCTAATGTCGTATAGTTATGCGAAGTGGCGGAAGGGTTAAGATACTGTGAGTCGCTGTCTCCCTTGAGGCAAGCACTATTTTGCATGCTGAAGACTGATCTTCATCACCTAGTACATTCTTTCAACATCATACATGGAGATCTTACTGGGGTATGTGTGAAGATAGTCGCTTATTAAGCAAGACTAATTCAACCCGGCGTATTTAGTCGAACATCTTGATCAACGATCAAGGGAAGGCGCTTCTAGGAGACTTTGGCCTGTCAAGTATCGTCGCCGAGTTTGACGAGACGTCTTGTATGACCTCCGCGGTCGGTGGGGCTGTACGCTGGGCTGACGCCTCGTTGTACAAACTTCTCCTGGAAGACGATGAGGATGATAGGGTGCCATCACTTACGACTATGAGTGATATATACTCATTTGGTAGCGTTACCCTGGAGGTAAGTTGAGCTACCCACCCCAGGTCAATCTAACGCGAACATTCGCAGATCTTGTCAGGTCGCATACCATACCATTATGTCCGCACGGACGCCCAGGTCGTCATCGAACTGCATAACGGCAAGAAACCGCGACGACCTGCGCCGTCCTTCGTCACTAGCGCGCAGTGGGATTTTATTCAACGTTGTTGGGCGGATGATCCGCAGGAAAGGCCAGATGTTGGACAAGTCTTGGCCTCTGTTCAAGGCTTGTGGCGCACGAGCTTGGAGTTCAGAAGACATAGTGCTTGACCCTTGGATGCAAAACGCATCCGTATTTTTGTTATATTATTATCATTATTTTTTCTTGCAGTCGGAAACGAAGGAAATCTGTTTGCTGCACTCGGCAATACCACGAAAATTTAACATTTTTTGCGGTGGATCTTAGTCGGACAAGCTTTTCGCTGCAGTCGCGAGTTTCTCCCGTTTCTCCAGTCAAAATGTCAAGCACTCTTCCCATCGTTATAACTCGAGCATTCATAATTCAAATCAATAACCCTGTTGATCCACAATTCGAGGCATTTCCACAGCAAATGTAATTTCATTGAAGGACAGCTGTGAAGGAAAACAGATCTCTTGCACCCGCCTTGACCTATGTCATTCTAAACGGTGTTGGGAAGCTGAACAATAATAGCACAAGCATGGACAGTTTAGAGTGCACTTGTGTATTCTTAGTCGGAGAAGCAGGTAAACCATATTTACAGAAGAGTAGCTCATCCTACGCTTGCAGTGGTACACCGTTCCGCCATTCTAGCATAAATTCCTTCATGTTGAAAATCGAACGTCAGACACCGCAAGGGAGAACGGAAACTAACAGCTAAGCGTGCCTATTTGGCCATGGGAAAAGATGTCAGCTCGAACTCCTCTCCGTCTTTACGACTTTGCTATAAATATTTGTAAGGGATCTGAGAAGAGCAGATACGAAATGAACGCGCCGGTGATTCCATATCATTGTCGTACTGCATCTGGGTATCACATTCTACATGAATTGCAAGTTCACCAGGCTAATTTTCCATGAGTAGATTGAAGGACGACAAAAATAAAAGTACTTGCCTTGGTGATTTGGAAGCGAGGCGCACGAGACCCAGTCGACACAATCTCATTTGATAATCTCGGCGGGTTTGAACCCGAAGGCCCAAGTTGTTTCCGCGAACTCAAGACCGTCTAGAATCGTGCCTATCAAATCGAGTCGACTTCCTACACCATTACTACTTACCAAGACGGAAACAGCATACACTGAGGGCACAATCAGCTACGGATTACGAAAGGGAGAGAGACATACCTCGACAAAGAATGGTATACATCGCGGCAGAGAGCAGAGATTGGGGCCAAGCAACCTATTTGGATGTCAAAACCAAATATTAATGAAGGATATCTGACAGACCTCTGTAATAAAACAAAATAACCCAACAAGGCTAAGCTCAGATATGAGATTTCTGCGACACACAGAACCGAATAAAGCCATTACCTGGTCAACAAGCCACTATTAAAGATCCATAAAGTGAATTTGTCCACAAGACGGTTTGTTCTTTGTGAGTGGATATCAGTCACATTACCCAATTCTCGAATGAACATGTTTCCTACTGTCCGCCCGGCGCCGTCTTTCTGAGGTGCATGAAAAGGAGAGAAGCTGTGATAAACTATAGAAGTGTCAGTATGTTGTCTGGAGCCTTGTTTCACACGTACGATGTTGGCGCTGTATCCTATAACAAGCAGCTCGGCAATGTCCTATGCAGTGGATCAGGCCACGCCGAAGAGTAGCATGGGTATATGTTACCTTTAGCTGCAAGAGTTCCGCTAATGACTTGAAGTGGACACTAAACCCACTGCATAAGTATCGTCGAACGTGAACTTGAACAGATGCCCACCTTCTGCCAAAATAATCTTCGAAAGGAAAATGTCAAGGTCCAGAAATATGTATCATAGAAAATCACTTGCAAAGAGTGACCACGAAGTTGCCGACGACTAGAACTGCCTGAGCCGAGTCAATAGAACGCCGAATGGGCACGTTGCAAGACCCTCACAATTATAGCACTCAAAACCTTATTCTTCTGGCTTACTGGAGCACGGGGTCAGCAAACACGAATTTCACTCGCAGAAATCAAATACGCGCCTACCCATACCCGCCAGGTAAAAAAGCTAACGACAACGGATGAGGCCATCGATGATCTGACATGAAACATAGACACCCACCCCTGGCAAAGAAGCCCTTGTAACGCCTTGAAAAATGATGAATGGAGGCTCGCTAAAATCGGAATATACGCAGATTCTCACCCCGAGGATTATCTGCGATAGGAAACTCCTACAGCCGCGTCATAAATGAGATACCGGTGTGGAGTTTAGACTAAAAAAGACTCACCAGAGTAGTCGCATCATTATTACCGGGTCGGAGAATCCCTTCACCAAGTACATATAAAGAGCGTGGGTGATGAAAATTTGATGGAGCGTATCAATAAAGCTAGGTGCGGTGATTTCAGAGTCACTGAAAATACCTTGATACGTCGGTACTTACCACACCACTGAAACCTACGAGAGGTGATTAAAATTGAATGTGAACAGCTTGGAGAATCGATACGCACAATAACTTTGTTGATGGTGCGATCTTTAGTGCGATCCTGCAGCACTAGTGAGTACGCGAAAGAGCGGGAGAGCGATAAGGGATACGCACTACGAAGTATTCCCAAGAACAAAGTACTGTTATTCCTTGAAAACTAGAGGGTTGAGTTTGGTGAGCATTTGCAGTATTTCATGATCATTGAAACTACTCACCACGCTGAAATCCTGAAAGACGGGCCATGAGATGAGAAGATACACCGGTTTACGATGTTAAAAAAATCGTACACTGTACATATCAGAAGCGCTCCCATCTAAGTTCTATAGTTTAGCACCCACCTAGGATACATAGGAATATTGGAAACTCACCGTATCGTCAGGAGCTGCGGCGGGATTTGTTTCGCTCATTTTCGTTGCTGGACGGAGCTACCAGAGAGCAGAATGATACATCGATTTGAACGGAACGGTTATATAGACCGCACCTAGAAAAAACTTCACTCTCTATTGAAGGAAGTCGCATAGAGCAACAGCCCTTATGGTTAGATAATCAACCGAAACTTTGCATCAGCGGAAAGAATCTTTGATCATCATCCATCATCCATATGAATGAATTGAAACGCACCTGGCAGCTCAAATCATCTTGAGAAGCAAGTCTCGGACGATTTCTGGTTGCACAAGTCGACGCTTCTCTGGTCGCGAGCACATTGTTTGCTGCTCTAGAACCTGGCATCATAAAGTGCACGAATGAAGAGGCTGAATCGTAGAAAACTCCGGTAGTACCCGGCCCGAGTCGCAATCGGCAACCTCTTCAGGTCACATTTTTTTTCGTCTTTGCTTTGTATATGCTTCACTGTGATAGGAACCTTCCCAACTTAAAGTTGCTTTATTACCAGGGGGCTGCTCTTCTCACTGTGTCTGATAGAAGCACAGGAGAGAACACATGGTGGGTTTGGATCGCAGCAACGAGGAACAGCGTCTTGGTTAGTTTCTGATGGACAGTACCGCCCGGACTGAACTCGGGCCAACTCTCTGGCCGGGATATCCCCATTGTCGAAGTCCTCAGACTGAGTATGAAATCGCGGCTCCCCGTACTTCGAGGATGGGACTTTGGTGGGTTTTCCGCTCTTGGATCTTCTCGTCATTTATCGGGAAAGATTTTAGGCGAGAACCCTATCTGAAACAGAGTTGCATTACGATTTTTGATGAACTTGGTCTTCCTGGCACCATACAGATCGTCCGAGGTAGTGCCGTTATCTGTACCGTACTACTTAGAACTACGCATACGTAGTAGTCCTTGGTGCCACGATGGTTCAGTCTATTATTTTATAGTAGTACTGTAGGCTCACCAAACCATCTTCCCTGCGGTGTCCTATAGAAGCTAATCCTGTTATCTTCACCTAAGATCTTTTCGAACGAAATTGATGGCTTCCCTGGACCCATCACCCGGCATCGGAAAGACGCCTGCTAAATAGTTCGTTTTGAGGTCCTCAAGGGCAAAGCTGGTGACGGGAAATTCAGCCCATAATGAGAACTCTACGCCCGCTCCCTTCCGAACTCGACTGTTGTTCTACGTTGTTGAAAGCGAATAACTTCGCCGAATTAGTATTACTGCTCTGGCGTCTACAGGATTAGCATACGCCGTGATGTTCGTTGATCTGTTTCACTTGACCGCATTATACGCGCCTCTATCTGCAAGTCCGGCGAGTGTGGAGATGAAGAGACTCCGGTACGAAGGTTTCAGCGTCCGTACTCCATAAAACTTCTCGAGATGGAGACGAGAATGAAATCACCTGTCTCTACGTACGCCTCATTGTTCCATTGGCGCTTTGCCCCGTTTAATACGCTGGCCAAAAAAGATCATAGATTCTGGGGATGGCCCAGGTTGAGATTCTAGGCTAGAGCCGGCTATTAAACTTTCAGTCTCACGAGTAACCCCGTCAGTACTAAGCCAAGACTTGACAGAAGACTTGCAGATATACTTACATATAGCATTCTTGTAAGACCAGCACGACAATCGTGCATAGTCACCCTCACGGAGCCGTGAGTCGACATAGAACATCGAGCCGAAAGAATGTCACGAACTTGTGAGAAATTGCTATACCACCATAAAAGTGTTTCCAAAGGCTGCTTTTTGAAGAGAGGTCGGAGCTAGTGCGTCCAAGGATATGCAGAGAGAGGCCAATGTGAAAGGATGAGGTCGGATCCGGTTGTTGAACTCGGACCGGCATCCGATGGCGATGTGCACGGACCACGCTCTGACATCGCGTGCGTTGTTCATCCTTGACTGAATTTTATTGACTCCTTGCTGTGATACAATTCACTCCGTCTATCGTCAGTATGTGTTGTGCCCTTTTCCGGCTTGGAGACGTCGTTTCATAGCGAGAAGAGCAGAAGAATTTGGGACGATACAGTAACGGGGAAGAACCGACATGGCAGCGACAGAGTGTGCCAAGACGAGAAAGGGCCAGCAGAGGATTCTTTCAAGGTGTAGTCACGACCTCGGCCGGCTAAATCTGAGCATGCTCTACCTTTTACCACTACCAATTGTCCATCCATTACCGCTGGGCGTCGTCGCATTGAATACCGTCGGCGAACCGCAAGCAGATCTACACTTGTCTTTTTATGAGCCTTTGCGGGTTGTAGGAGTCGCTGGGATGGCCACAATTTAGTGACAGTTGTACATCCATGAACGATTGTCTAGTGCGTTAATATTGGCCCTTGACTGATCACAGACTTTCAGACACAGGACTTGCACAGGACATGAGCTCCCGTTCCGCCCTTTGACGTACGTTGCCTTTTGGCTACGAATGACGGTCGAGGGAAGGAGTTAAGAGGTGCATCAGAGAAGGCGTGCGCGTCGGCAGCGGCAGTTCGGGGCGCGACGGCCGAAGTTCGGCAAAGGGCACCAAAAGGGGCCACCAAGGTCCAAAGCAACCTTATGTCTGAACCATTGGATGACACGACGCCAGATCCCAACGATATCTACTTTACAAGCGCTCTTTATCAGCTATACCCTGTTGAACCCCCTTGCTTTTCCAATGATGACCAGCAGTATCTCCATGATGATTACTCTCTACAGCGACAAAGGACGGAAGGGGTACTCGCTCTGTCCCTCGCTAATCGCATACATCCGCTCTCATCTCCATCCCTATCTATCACCCTGTCCGACAGACGCTGTGGTGGCATTCGAGAACATATAACTCACGTCTGGGCAGCTCATACTTCGTCTCCTACCTTAGAGGATGCGTCCACCACCGTCATCGCCAAATTCTATGATCCCTTATACTTCCATGATGAGTACGAGTCTGTCGATCCTCTTCGTCTCGCCGCTCAGTCTGTCGCGAGCGAAGTGAAGGCGTATGAGATGCTCCTATCTCTTCAGGGAATCTGCATTCCTCGATGCCTTGGCCTCTATGCGACAGCTATTCCTCAACAGGATGGAAGGACGGTTTATGTCCTGCTATTGGAGCTTGTCGCTGGGAAGGGCTTGCAATATCTCTGTGAGAAAGGAGATGAAGATGGCGATGTCCTTGGCGATTACCTTTGCGAGAACCATCGCGAAGCTATCTTCGCGACCATGTTCCGATTGGCGTTGGACTTTGTCAGTCGTGGTGTCTTTCATGCGGATTGGGCCCCAAGGAACGTGATAATCAGACCCCCGGCTCGTCCAGGACCTTTTTGCTGCGATGAGCATTGTCCGGCTCGATTCGAAATCGATGCAGACGATGTTGGGGCAACGATGATTGATTTTGAGAGGGTCTATCTTGAAGATCCGCCTGATCCGAAGGACATTCACTTGGTTCGGAGGATGTTTACGAATGTCGCGCCCAGTGAATATTTCGTTTGGTGGTTTAGGAACCTGCATTCATACCCGTCCTTGAGATTGGATGCGCTAGATCAAGGATCCGAGTAACATTATTTGCGGATTGCGAGTGCGCCGTTCGCCAACTAAATCCGGACGTCCTCTGCCTACAACAGGACCGCATATACCCAGCTTTTTCAACCACAGATGTTATCTGTCTCGCAGGAAAAGATCGCCCTCACATTTTACTCGTCACGATACCAAAGCACTGTTCGACGAATTCTTCAAACTCTCAACAGTGTGGATGTCTGTTTGGCAGTCATTCAAATTTTCTCCGACATGACCACAAACTCACACTCTGCTCGATATGTGCTGGACCCCCAGCTAAGGGGAACCACGGTATACCTATGTGTTAGACATAAACTCGCGAGAAAGGATTGCAACTGTCAATTTCGCGGTCAGCTGCCATCAATCCAGGTATGTTTTCGTTTATGCTATGACATTATCGCACTCCTGGTACTCACTTGAAAAAGATCATACTTGCCAGTCTCGTTCCCATTCTCAAAGTGATATCCTTGCCTCTCGCTAAGCTCGGAGGGATCGGTCCGAACCACGTTTACAAGTTCTTAAGCGATAGAAAAACGGATGGGCGTTGGGGACGAGACTACGAACTTATATGGTCTTCTTCATCAGGTTGACTGACAGGCTCAACAGCGTTTAGATGCAGTCGACACGCCTCGAAATCAACGATGATGATGTTCAGGCAGTGATGGTCGACATGGAGAGGGTCCGACTTGATTCTGACCAGTGTGTGATCGAACATTCCCGGAACAAGTTCATCAAGAGCATACCAAGCGAGTACTTCTATCTGGTCCGAGGACTTGCGCCAATATCCAAAATGTTGTCTCTATATGTTTTCCCTTCTCGTGCTCGAACTTTTACCTTAAGCGCTTACGATGTCTCCGAAATATTCATGGTTGAGCCAGAGAGTCTCGTCAAGTTCCGCTCGATGCTCTCAACTCTGAGGGTTCGCCTTCTCCTGACCATACCCCCTCCCTCTTCTCCCTCACCATCCGCCATTACGACTCCTAGTTTATCTGCATGCGGGTGCTCGTGGAACATGTCAACAGCCGACGGTTCCAGCAACAACTCAGGCCACGCAGGGTCTGAGAATCGTTCTGCGATACTCGCCAGCGGGTTAGTGAGCCGCAGCTGAACGAGTTCAATAGCTGTAACTCTGTGTTCCTTTCCGCCTTTCTTTGTGACTATGATCTCCCGAGGTGACGCCATCACGGTTATTGCGAGTGCAAGAAAGGCGTAGGTGTAAAGGATGGCGAGTACGGCTGATAGAGGTGCCAAAGGATACCTGCTGGCAGTCCTCAGGACAATAGTGTTGCCGCTTGTGCTCACGTCGCGTTCGAAGAGAGGCGACGCGAGGCCCATTGCGGCGTAGGACATATTTCGCGAGAAAACTTTATTGAATGCCTCTGTGGAAAGGGTGGATTTTAGGTAGTCAACAAGATTTGTCTGATAAGTGCGGTCAAGAGCTGCAAAGAGAGCAGACGTGGTGTTGAAGTTGGACAGGATGGGATGGTCTGCAAATGCATACGTATCGTTTCCGCCGAGAGTACTATAAGAAAGTGAAACATTGTACGCGGTCATATTGCAGGTACTTACGTACCCATATGATGATTCCATTCTATACCATCCAGACGAATAAACGGCAGGAAAGATAGTTTTGTCGTCACTGAGTGGCCAATATAAGGTGACAAGTGCTCCAGATGGGTTCAAGACAGAGTCGAGAGTGTATCCATCATGCAACAAAGTGTTATTTGTCAAATTGAACATCTCAATCATAGTATAGCCTGAACTGGAAAGGTCATGCATACTGCTGATGTTATAGGGAGGATTGAAAGAAGGACAATAAAACATTGACTGCATAGACAAGGAATCGACCAAACAGTCGACCACGGGCTGGCAGTGAGCGGCGAGTCCGAAAGAACTGAATGTAAGGTTAACGTTGTCCGGCATAGTACTGGGTACAAGGACTGCCATGTCGTCGACCATGACAGACCTTGATGTGGAACTACTGTTTCCAACGACAGCAAGTCCCTCAGTGACCATTTCCGGGTCACCCCATCCTGGGTCGGCAAAGTTTGCACAGTTCCCGCAGTAACTGGCATTATGCATCGGATCCAAAGTGTACAAAGTGTACACTGTGGGACCTGGACACGTAGTGAGGTTGATCTTTGTACCCGTGGCAGGCATCGATTCCGCGTCAATTTCGGCAATGGAAGCGTGAATGAAGGTGCTTGCGGTGGTGTGCAACCATAAATCTGCGGCACTATACAGTTATCAGTATCTGATTGCTTCATCTGTTCTCGTGAACGTACGAGAGAAGGTGATTCAGAACAATGGCGAAAACAAGGATAGTCAAAGCAAAAATCAAGCTAGAGGATGCTTGTGGTCTTCGTTCACGCCCACGCTTGAGGTACCGCATTGTCTCGTATGCGCTAAAAATATTCGCCGATCCGCGCAATTTGACGAGCAGGCCGTACTGGGCAGCCGTTGGCATAGATTCTGTGCGTTCGGTTTCTTGCGCAAGAATCCACATTGAGGCCAGCCGATAGCATAGCAAACCTAGAAGGAATGGCACAGTGAGGGATACTAGCTGCGCCTACAGCAAGATTGTTATCGTCTGACAGAAAGAGCGGAGAAATAGGACTTACAGAAATAGCTGACATAGCTAAACCGTACATCGTCGTATCAGACTCCAAAGAGCCATCGTCGAGTCTCCGGGTTGCGGTTGCTCCCTCTATTGCGACGATAGCATTGAGGAAGTACTGATCCTCACGGGGTATATGGAACTCTACGCGGCGGGATTGAAGCCATACCAATAGTGCGGACGCGAGTCCGGCACTGGCAATGCAAATAAGGATTCCCGAGACGATGACAGCGATCGATATCCTCTTTCTACCGCCGTAAGAGACGCGAGCCTGGGGTTTAGAGCTGTCACAATCGTCCAGGAGGCTAACGGCTGATGAGTCGGTGGAAGGTAAGGGAGCAATGTGTAAGGGAGGGTAGTGGGA
The DNA here is from genome assembly GCA_900157415.1 of Armillaria cepistipes. NCBI lineage: Eukaryota > Fungi > Basidiomycota > Agaricomycetes > Agaricales > Physalacriaceae > Armillaria > Armillaria cepistipes. The sequence continues at coordinate 423,680 of FTRY01000033.1, forward strand.
TGGAGGCATCTTGTTGTCAGACGCGCTGGAGGGCTGAAAGTCTGATATAGTGTCAGAACCTGTGCAGTGCAGAATTTATGCTCCTACAAGATGACTATCAGGCGACATGTCGGTGACATCGATCTTTGAAGGTGTAAAGTAACCATGGGCCTGCAATGTTATCAGTCACGGTTATGAAGCTACGTTTCCGGGGATATAATATATGATACCGACTGGGTCATGAGATGTCATTTAAAAGAAGGACTTCAACTTGGGCATGTAAGCCGGTCTGTGACTGCGATAGAGGCAAAGAAGTTCATTTGAGACGTGAGTTGGACGTGATGAAGACCGGAAGTGCACAACCGCAACGGTGCCTAAGCAAATAATGTATCAAAGATCGTTGAATATACACAGCCGTGTGATATCAATACCTTGGTGCTACCCCACGGAACGATATCCAGCATTCCCAGAAGCCGTGTCCTCGATACTTTCCTTCTTTCGGCTGTATATTCGGAGGATCAAAATGCATTATACATTGAATATAACAGTCCGCAGAGCGAAGAAAAGGACAAATAAGACAGTAACTGAAAGCGAAGAGCAGAGAGCGTAAAAGTGAACCCTACGTAGACACCCGTAAACAGCAGATTAATTGACTGCTTCCAACCACCGTCAGCTCAGCATGTTCTTTTTGGAAAAAGATACTTACTCCTTGTGATGAAGCGGAGGGCCGTCGCAGAGCGTGGCATATCCGAGTCCGGTGGGGGGTTGGGGGAGTAACAATGCCATAAATTTGGCGCGACATAATGCATGTTACGAATTCAAAAAAGACAAGATCATTGGGACTTAGAATCGCCAGGGCCTACCATCCTCTCTTCAGGTAAAGAAGCGTTGAAAAGGTCACAATACCCTAGCAAGATCAAGAAGCCAAAGACCGACTATACCGGAATGCCGTGACAAAAGACAACACCAGTTAGGACCTGGAGGATATGCACAGCTGGGATGCTAACCCCGGTAAGAGTGGCCGCATGCTAGAACATAAATCCCAGCCAACGCCAACTCGGGATCGCAGAACAATCACTGCATGTTACGTTCAGCGGAACAGGTAGATGCGCCCATCAAAGGCGCAGTGTCCGGGTCCATCCCGTTGTTTGTGCGGACTAAGAAGGGCACGTTTTTGACAAAGATAAAGTGAAATCCATTGTTCAGAACAATGGAAATCACATTGTGGAATAAGGTGGAAGCCGAGATTGGACAAATTAAACTCCCGCTATAGTCTCGGTCACGTGCTGTTGTATCTTCTCCCGCGGAAAACAAAGAACGCAACGCTGAATTTGAGTATTCTGGACGCAGCTATAAAGACCGTGCGTATTTGACATTTCTTTGAGTCTCTATCGCTCATCCTCTGCCATGGACAGCCGCGCTTCTGAGCCACCTCGCACACCGTCGCCTCCTGCAGGTGTCAAGTCTGATACTGCGGAGACCAGACAACCGACGATCACATCACGCGCAATCACCAACAAGCATCTGGAGAGCGTGCAGGAAACGCCTAAAAAATACCACCGAACCGAAAGTCTATCGCACGCGAGTGGCACGATGGCCGAGCATAGAGCCGACGTCGTCAAAGATATCAAAGACGTTCCACAAGTCCCTCTCGAGTACTACAAGAGTTATATTCTTCCTCCTTCAGTCTACAGCGGCCGTGTGGAGGAAATCATTGATGCTCTCAAAGAGGACGGGGTACTGGTTGATGACGAAGAGGGACTACGATGGGAGGCCTTTCCTAACGATCCCAAGCACAGTGGGCAACCGGAAGACGATACTTTCAAGCACATGGCGACTATCGCTGCGAAAATCGTTAAGGCGGCGCGAACGGTGCTTAGTGACGGTCCAGAACCTACAACGGTCATGGAATGCAAACCTAACGAACCGACCCTTTCCGAAGGACGAAACGGTGGCTTCAAGTCCGATGGTCACTACAGATTGCTTCAATCCAGACGTCCCGATTATGTCGAAAATGCGACGTCTACTACGCCCATCGAGCATCCAGTCCTGATCAAGAAAAACGGCGTGAGTACGATTCACTTATACTGATTCTGCCCATGCTAAGTGGATGGTAGCACAAACTGGCTTGCGATCGACCAGCCCTAGAAGAATACAAGAAAGGCGATACACCATGGGACCGGAATGACGTAGGATTCCCTACTTTTATTATCTGTGTGCTCCGCCTAACCTGTCAGATAGGACTTTGGAAAATTAGTCGGGAACGCATCTCAGGCCATGTACGCTGATCCTACTCGTCGATTCATGTTTGGAACGACAATTGAGAATACGACGACTCGATTCTGGTTCTTCTCGCGAGCGATTGTCCTTGTATCTGAGTCCTTCGACTTCATAAAGGTTAGTGCCACTGCCTCTTCATAGATCTGTGGCTGATGAACTCTCTAGGACTACACTCATTTGATCTGTTATGTGCTTTCCCTATCCTTTGCGACGGCAGAAGAGCTTGGCTACGATATGTCTGTCACCCGTGTCGCCTATCCCCTCGCTGCAAATTCCTCCGAACATACCATCCAATATGACTACCACATAGGCGGCAACATATATCGAACTGTGGAATGCCTCAGCTCATTCCGGGCCAGCGGTCTTCTGTCTCGTGCGACCCGAGTGTGGACGGTTTGTCAGATCAATGTCCCGGACCACCCGAAATGTGCACTCAAAGATGTCTGGGTACCCTCCGACGCAAAAACGGAACTCGAAATTCAACAAGAGATATTTTGCAGTATCGAGAAGCACCAGCCAGAGATCGGCCAAGAGTACCGAAAAAAGTATTTCATGGAGATTCGGAAGTGTGAGGTGGTGCGTACCTCTCAAAATCGCAACGACGATATGCCGGAGTTCGTCCGCGGGCGTTTGGAGATCATTGGTGATTTGGCTCTCTATACGCCTGAGACAGCCAATGTTTCCCGGACAATGCCTGGATCCACCATCTCTACGCCCACAGGCGCCAGCCTTGCGAATCCCGATGCATATAATCAACCCCAGCCTCCGCGTCTGTACAAGGGCAGGAAGCATGTTCGAGTCGTGTTTGCAGATATTGGGACGCCCCTCAGTGACATTCAGCAGCCCCGTGTCTTGTTCAATGCGCTCAGTGATGCGTTGAAAGGTAATAGAGTTGGATGATTTTTTACAACGTTGCTAACGCCACCCTGTAGGTCTTCATCACCTCTACATGGGACACTACGTTCATCGCGACATCTCTGCGGGCAATATCATTCTCTGTAATGGAGTGGGCAAGATATCCGACCTTGAATACGCGAAGAAGTTTTTATCTCAGGGTCCGGTGAATGACCCGAAAACAGTACGTCTGGACTTTTGAGGTCGTAATCTCTGAATTCATTTGCAAATTTGCGATAGGGGACACCCATTTACATGGCCGTTGAAGTGCAGGCCACGGAGTACATCTTTATTCGCAAAACAGGACAGCCATTGCCGCCCGGCATCGATGAGCCCCTTCCACAAAGTGCTCGGCCCCTGTTTTTGCACAATTATCTGCATGACATCGAATCTCTCTTCTGGATTGGATTGCATTCGTTGTTCTCATCAATTCCGGCCACATACCTCGAGGATCCGCTCGATCGGCGTAACAAGCAACGCGAGTTGTTCAACGAGATCTTTCCACACTATCTTGCAGGTAGCTACGAACGGCGCCGTTTCATAGAACATGCAGAGTTTAAGAAAACGGAGGAAGTGCTTCCTGGTGAATACAGGGATGCCGTGCGACAGCTCCTTCGTATTCGCTACTTCCTGGCTTACCATTACGACCAAGTGGAAAATCTTCGCCACTTTCCTCAGCACGAACATTTCGACAATGTTTATGGTACAGACCAGCCTAACAGCAACCTATTCCTAGCCTTCGAAGCTGCTATGAAGGTAGCATATAACGGCGAGACTCAACCGTTGTTACCGAACGACACAATTAAAATCAAGCGACCACGACGAGCACTCTCCCATAGAGAGACCAGTGACGACGGCGATCGAGATGATGATCACACTTATATTTTCGATGATTCAGAACATGCAGACGGCTTGGAAGATGACGAAGAACCACCTTCCAAGGTGCGACGAAAGAACGGGAAGACGAAGGAGAAAGCCGCTGGCGGCAGCCATCGTATCTCCAAGCAGAAATCTGTGGAGGGTGCTCACAGTGGGGATAAAAGAAAGAGATTGTTGTAGATTCCTGGCATTTTCGTTCTACTTGAATGTTTGATTTTGATACCATTGTAATCAATGATATCGTCCAAATATCGTCTCTGTTCGTAAGTCTCAAGAGTGGTGGGAGTATCTACAGACTACAGTGCCGGGCGCCAGGCTCCAGGCTGCTATCATGTGGAAGACAATTATTCTGGCGAGGAGTCCGGCTTTATTCTTAATTATGTAGTCGCGGAACTCGTATCTATAGAGGACAATCTGATTGATCTAGGACAAATTGTATACAGATACGAGTTCCGCGAGTAAGTATATAAATATGGATTGTGGGTACCCATAGGAGCGAGCACCAGCATTCTTATTCGGACAAGTTTGTTGTTTCGGCAGAGCTTTGTATCAGGGCAAAAGATGCAGTGAATCCGGGAGGGCATACGTCAGACGCATCATATTTAGTAGCAGTGAGCGCGCAAAGTGCAAGAGGAAAAAACAGACCAGCAACGATAAACTCGGCGATAACCGGTAAAATGCGATAGACAAGTAGACACACCCATATACCACCCAAATCTCGCACGAGTAAGGAATCGACAGTGAACTGAAGGAATTACGAGCAAAAAAAGGACGATTCTGGTAGAAGCTGGTAGAAGCGGGAATCTGCGTGTGTTGGTGTGTATTTGGCGGACGAATTTGGCCGGGCAATGTATGCTCGCTGGCGCTCGCAATTACGACTGTCGTCCATCCATTACCGCTGGGCGTCATCGCATTGAATACCGCCAACGAACCGCAAGAAGCTCCACACGTGTACTTTCATGAATCTATACGGGCTGTAGGAGGCTCTGGGATGGCCACAGTTTAGCGACGGTTGTATATCTATGAACGGCTGTCTGCGTAGTGCGTTGATATTTGCCCTTGACTGTTCGCAAACTCAACAGCTTACAGATATAGTCGTGAGATACTCTCTCGCCTATTGACGCACTGTGTACTTGGACTGCCAGCGACGGGGTTGAGGGAAGGAGTAAAGAGGTGCATCAGAGAAGGGGTGCATGCGGCACTTCGGCTGAATTTCGGGAAAGGGTACCCAGGTCCTGATAGGGGCCTCCAACGCAACCTTATGTCTGAACCACCTGAACCACTCGATGGCGAATCCAATACTGTCTACTTTCCAGGCGCTTACTTTCAACTATACAGTGTTGAACCCCCTTGCTTCCCCAATGGTGACAGTCAATGTCTCCACGATGATTACTCTCTACAGCGACAAAGGACGGAAGGGGTACTCGCTCTGTCCCTCGCTAATCGCATACATCTCCCCTCGTCTCCATCCCTATCTATTACCCTGTCCGACAGACGCTGTGGTGGCATTCGAGAACATATAACTCACGTCTGGGCAGCCCATACTTCCTCTCCTACCTTAGAGGATGCGTCCAACACTGTCATCGCCAAATTCTATGATCCCTTATACTTCCATGATGAGTACGAGTCTGTCGATCCTCTTCGTCTCGCCGTTCAGTCTGTCGCGAGCGAGGTGAAGGCGTATGGGATGCTTCAATCTCTTCAGGGAATCTGCATTCCTCGATGCCTTGGCCTCTATGCGACAGCTATTCCTCAACAGAATGGAAGGATAGTTTATGTCCTGCTACTGGAGCTTGTCGCTGGGAAAGGCTTGCAATATCTCTGTGAGACAGGAGATGAAGACGGCGATATCCTTGGTGATTACCTTTGCGAGAACCATCGCAAAGCTATCTTCGCGATCATGTTCCGATTGGCATTAGACTTTGTCAGCCGTGGTGTCTTTCATGCGGATTGGGCCCAAGGAACGTGATAATCAGACCCCCGGCTCGTCCAGGACCTTTTTGCTGCGATGAGCATTGTCCGGCTCGATTCGAAATCGATGCAGACGATGTTGGGGCGACGATGATTGATTTGAGAGGGTCAATCTTGAAGATCCGCCCGATCCGAAGGACATTCACTTGGTTCGGAGGGTGTTTACGGGTGTCATGCCCAGTGAATATTTCATTTGGTGGTTTAGGAACCTGCATTCATACCCGTCCTTGAGATTGGACGCGTTAGGTCAAGGATCCGAGTAACATTATTTGCGGATTGCGAGTGCGCCGTTAGTACGCCAACTAAATCCGGACGTGCTCTGCCTACAACGGGACCGCATACACCCAGATTTTGCAGCCACGGATGTTATCAGCGTCACAATTTGCTCTATTGATAGAAGAATGTAAGTAATGATCTCAGTCGGGCACAGCGTAGGCAAAACGACTGAGGTATACGGGTATCTACGGCCAGGCTATATAGGTGATCGAGTAACGACAGGAGGTGTATATATATAGTAAGTAGGAACGAGTGACGATCGAAAGGTAAAGATAAGGGTATACATACGGATATCCTCCAACATGCTCGTCACTGTACCATCGCACCGGTCAAACTCTCAGCAGTGTGGATATCTGTTTGACAGTCATTTAGATTTTCTTCGACTTGACCACGAACTCATACTCTGCTCGATATGTGCTGGACCCCTGGCTAAGGGGAATGTGTTAGACATAAACACTCAGTTTCGCGGTCAGCTGCCATCAATCCAGGTATGTTTTCGTTTATGCTATGACACTATCGCACTGACACTCACTTGAAAAAGATCATACTTGCTAGTCTCGTTCCCATTCTTAAAGTGATATCCTTTCTTCTCGCTAAGCTCGGAGGGATCGGTCCGAACTACGTTTTGCACAGTTCTTAAGTGATAGAAGAACGGATGGGCATTGGGGACGAGACTACGTACTTATTTGGTCTTCTTCATGAGGTTGACTGACAGGCTCAACAGCGTTCAGATGCAGTCTGCCGAACATACGACGTTGTTTCAGCCTTCAAATATCCCCGCTGTGTTTCAAAAGAGGGGCGACGCTACTCTCGTACAAATGATTGAAGGTGAGCTAGTCATATATGGTTTCCGAGAGCCACCTTTAACATTGCCATAAGATACTAGAGTCCCAAACGCTATCTACTTCCCAGTACCTGTGTGACAAGCGCCGTGATGCTATTTTCGCCATCATCGTCTAGTTCGCTATGGCACCTAAAAGTCGTTGAAAGACGGTTCAAAATGGTGAAAAATTCGGCAGAACCCCTTTTATCATGGGAAAAGCTTCGGAATACCATTTTTCGACATATCTCGTCGATAATATTTCTAGTTCACCCAACACGGCATTGGTTGACTTGATTGTCCGCGACTGTACCAGCTCGTCGGGGTTCTTGTCCAACAAATCGACGCTGATGATGTGATGGTCGACATGGAAAGGGTCTGGCTTGATTCTGACAGCGTGTGATTGAACGTTTCCGGAACCAAGTTCATCAATAGCATACCAAGCAAGTACTTCTATCTGGTCCAGGGACTTGCGCCAATATCCATAGTGTTGTCTCTACATCTCTTCCCTTCTCGTGCTCGAACTTTTACCTTGAAGCGCTTTACGATGTCTCCGAAATATCCATGGTTGAGCCAGAGAGTCTCGTCGAGCTCCGCTCGACGCTCTCAACTTTGAGGGTTCGCCTTCTCCTGACCATACCCTCTCCATCCTCTCCTTCATCATCTGCCATCACGACTCCTAGTTTATCTGCATCCGGGTGCTCGTGGAACATGTCAACAGCCGACGGTTCCAGCAACAACTCAGGCCGCGCTGGGTCTGAGAATCGTTCTGCGATGCTCGCCAGCGGGTTGGTAAGCCGCAGCTGAACGAGTTCGATAGCTGTAGCTCTGTGCTCCTTGCCGCTGCTCCCCGTGACCATGATTTCCCGAGATGACAACATCACGGAGGACATGGTTATTGCGAGTGCAAGAAAGGCGTATGTGTAGAGGACGGCGAGTACGGCTGATAGAGGTGCCAAAGGATACCTGTTGGCACTCCTCAGGAGAATAGTATTGCCGCCAGTGCTGACGTCGCGTTCGAAGAGAGGCGACGCGAAGCCCATTGCGGCGTAAGACATATTTCCCGAGAGAACTGTATTGAATGCCTCCGTGGAAAGGGTTAGGGGAGGTGTGAAGGTGGTTTCCAGATATTTAACCAGATATGTCTGATGGAAGGGGTCAAAAGCTGCGAAGAGAGCAGAGGTAGTGTTGAAGTTGGACATGACGGGATGGTCTGTAAATGCATACGTATTGTTTCCACTGAGAGTACTGTAAGAAAGTGAAACATTGTACGCGGTCATATTGCATGTACTGATGTACCCATAGTATGATCCACTTAGTATATACCAGCCAGGTGGATTATCAGCCGGAAGGAAGATGTCCGTGTCAACGTCAGACCAATATAAGATGACACGTGCTCCATATGGGTTCAAGACGGGCCAAGAGAATTCTGCGTTCGGCATCTGCGTGCGTGCGTTCAACTGCGTTTGTCTGCGTTTGCGTGAGTTCAACTTGAATATGTTTGTGGACCCATCGATGTGTTTAGATGTACGGTATCCTTATAGCCAGTGTCATTTCAACGATACCCATTAATTGTGCTTTCTGTTGAAAATTGACTTACTTTTCTGAGTTTCCTGGAAAGATCTCCGTGACTTACTATGACTTAAGAACGAAGGATAATCGTCTATAAATGCTATAAATGCATGCATGTTAGTCAGGCCTAGTCTCACAAGGACTATAGTACCATTTTATGCCGAAGTACGTGTGATCCCTTCGCTTTTCTCGACTTTGAGTAAATCAGGCACCTCCAAAATTAACATAAAGACTCACGCATCTCAGAAATAATTCACGCATGTGTCCAAACATTGAACGCAAGCGTTAGAATAGTGCACGCACGCGTTCCTTTTCGAAACGCATGCGTTTGAGATTAAACGCAAGCGTGTGACAGCGGTGTGACAAATCTGCGTTCGGTGCGTTTGATGCGTTCAAGTCCGAGTTGAACTAGTTGACTTATGATCGCTTCGATTTTTCCCGCCCGTTTTTGCTTCTAGTCACTCCCTCTAGGTAGTTATTTTATTTCTATGATAAATTCTAGCTATGAATAGCCAAGTTGCGGTCAAGCCGTCGTTTTGGAGCCAGTATTTGGCTCATTTTCTTCAGCTTGTTCCTCGACAGAATGGTAATGGTACCATAGTCTTCACTGAAGGATATCATGCTTCATGGCATCTAACACTTCGGAGAACCTCCAAGTGTCCCTGCATTTAAAATTCCAGCTCGAAGACTGATGAATTCAAGTGTACAGAGACTCTACCATTACGAAGAAAGTCAATTACAGCCGGTATCGATATCATGCAGCATATAAATCGGATAGCCAGTAAGTCCTACTTACAGTGTAGCTAATGAAACCATGTCACAGATGTTTGTAGGCCCAAATGAACAAGACGCCCAACAAACGCATCCATGTCACGCTCACGCAGACGTGACAAACGCATGCGTGAAAACGCAAACGCATGCACGCAAGCGCAAACGCAGAATTCTACGTGCCCGTTCAAGACAGAGTCGAGAGGGTATCCAGGGTTATATGACAAAGCGTTGTGTGTCAGATTGAGCATATCAACGCTACTGTAGCCTGAAACTGAAAAGACAGTCTCATTGCTGATGTTGTAAAGGGGTTGAAAGAAGGAAAATAGAACATCGATGGCTGTGTAGTAAGGTTACTGACTACACAGTCGACCACCGGCTGGCAGTGAGCGACGAGGCCGAAAGAATTAAATGTAATGTTGTCAACGTTGTCAGGCATAGTACTGGGTACAAGGACTGCCATGTCGTCGACCATGATGGACCTTGACGTGGAACTACCGTTTCTAACGACGGCTAGTCCCTCAGTGATCATTTCGGGGTCACCCCATCCGTCGTAGGCAGAGCGTGCACAGTTGCCATAATGGTCAATATGCATTGGCTCTGTGGGATCCCAGACGTACTGAGTGTACACTGTGGGACCTAGACACGTAGTGAGGTTGATCTTTGTATCCGTGGCAGGCATCGATTCCGCGTCAATTTCGGTAATGACAGCGTGAATGAAGGTGCTTGTGGTGGTGTGCAACCATAAATCTGCGGCACTATACACTTATCAGTATCTGATTGCTTTATCTGTTCTGGTGAACGTACGAGAGAAGGTGATTCAGAACAATGGCGAGAACAAGGATAGTCAAAGCAAAAATCAAGCTAGAGGAAGCTTATGGTCTTCGTTCACGCCCACGCTTGAGGTACCGCATTGCCTCGTATGCGCTAAAAATATTCGCTGATCCACATAGTTTGACGAGCAGGCCATACTGAGCTGCGGTCGGCATAGATTCCGTGCGTTCGGTTTCTTGCGCAAGAATCCACATTGAGGCCAGCCGATAGCCTAGCAAACCTAGAAGGAATGGTACAGTGAGAGATACCAGCTGCGCCTACAGGAAGATTTTTATTCTCTGACAGAAAGAATCGAGAAACAGGACTCACAGAAACAGCTGACATAGCCAAACCGTACATCGTCGTATCAGACTCCAAAGAGCCATCATCGCGCCTGTGAGGTGCTCTTGTTCCTTCTATTGCGACGATAGCATTGAGGAAGTACGGGTCTTCACGGGATATGTGGGACTCTACACGGCGGGATTGAAGCCATACCAATAGCGAGGACGCGAGTCCGGCACAAGCGATGAAAATAAGGATTCCTGGAACGATGACAGCGATTGAGATCCTCCTTCGACCGCCGTAAGAGACGCGAGTCTGAGGTTTAGAGCTGTCATAATCATCCAGGAGGCTAACGGCTGATGAGTCGGCAGAAGGTAAAGGAGCGATGTGTAAAGGAGGGTAGTGAGATGGAGGCATCTTGTTGTCAGACGTGCTGGAGGGTTGAAAGTCTGATATAGTGTCGGAACCTGTGCAGTGCAGTAATTTGTGCTCCTACAGACATCGATCTATGAAGATATAAAGTAACCGTGGGCCTGCGATGTTATCAGTCACGGTTATGACGCTGCGTTTCCGGTGATATAATATGATACTGACTGGGTCATGGGATGTTATTTAAAAAAACACTTCAACTTGGGCATGTAAGCCAGTCTGCGACTGCGATAGAGGCGAAAGGATCTTCATTTGAGACGCGAGTTGGAAGTGAGGAACACCGGAAGTATACAACCGCAACGGCGCCTAAACAAACTTCAATATATCAAAAATCGTTGAATATACACAGCCGTGTGATATCAATACCATGGTGCCACCCAACGGAACGATATGCAGTGTTCGCAAAAACCGTGTCCCCGATGCTTTCTTTCATTCGGTTGTATATCCGAAGGATCGAAATGCATTATACATTGAATACAACCGTCCACAGAGCGTAAAAAGGACAAATACAGTAACTGCAGGCGAAGGGCAGGCCCATACAGCAAAGAATAGCGATGAGGATAAAATAAGCAAGCACATGCCAACCCGTCAGCCCATCATGTTCTTTTTGGAACAAGAAACTCACTCCCCGTGAAACAGCTTCGAACACTTGCAAGGTTCTAACCATCTATGAAGCGGTGTGCATTCCAATAAGGGTAATAAATTTACCCTCAGGTAAAGATGGAAGAAGATCGAGATGGGACAGTTGGACAATTTATCAGGAAGAGCGTTCTCCCGAACTGATCCAGATGGAAATGTCATCGTCGTCAATGCTCTTGTTGATACTGGGAGACGTGGGAGGAGATTCGATGCCATCCTCAGTGTCCTCATCTTCTTGTTCTTCAGCCTCTAACTCTTCGAGACAGCTGGGATCGGGAGAGTCATCGTTTTCTTCATCCTCTGGAGCAGATCCAATGTTTTCGGGATGGTCATCAGGATGGACCTAGTCCTCGAAGCCGGTATGCAGGTGCTCCTAGACATGATGGAAGTATAGCCAGTGGGAAAGCTTAAGCAGGGTAAAAATATGCACCAGAGTATCATCGTATGACACGTCTGTATCATGTTCAGGCTGCTATAATGAATTCTTTCTCTGAAAGAGTATTTCGATTTGATCTGGCTTGACTTGGTCAAGGCGTCGCTTTCGAGGCAGTATGGAAGATGCATGAGAAACTATGCGATTCATAGCGCGTTCGAGCTCTTCACGGTCGCATGTTTCAAGTTCTGGTGTCGAAGAGAAAGTAGCTTCATGGCGCCGAGAAGTGCCGATTGTAAGTATAGTCGGAAATGATCTTGCCATTAGAATACCTTTGTCGACAGCGTAAGCAGGTGCAAACGCGCATGATCGCGTTGAATCCAGCGGGCGAGAGGCACCTTGAAGGCGACAGTGGCGCAGACTGGTACCTGGTTTCACACGGTCTTGCACATAATCGGGCTTGATATTGACGCGTATCGAAGATTACAAAGCATATGGAGGTATTTATGGGAAAAAAAGGAAGTAGCAGATAGTCGTAGTAGAGGAGCTGATGGAGGGAGAACGAGGGAGAACGACGCTCGTGGAAACAGCCCTGCCTCGATTGATCGCGATCGGCTAATTCCGAATCCTATCAGCCTCCTTCAGCGTCTGGTTGCCGAGACGGACTCTAGCTTGATGACGCAGATCCTCGAGGCCGTCTTTTCCTCTCTTTAACTTTTGGAACGGACGTACGCAGGTTGTTCCAAAACGCCTTGTAGCATCATTCGAATGGCCTTTCGTTTTGCTACAGTTCTTGATTGAATAGGCGACATTTGCAAGTTCCATGATGCGCCGTCGGCAGACTGCAAGCAAGTTTACCCTCTTCTTCTTCACGAACCTTTGCGGGCGGTAGGAGGTGCTGGGATGCCTGCAATGCAGCGGCGGTTGTACATCCGCGAATGAGGATCGTATACCGTGGTGCGTTAATACTGGCCCTTGCCAGTTCACGTTCACAAACTCAACAGTTCTTAGATACAGGTCGTGACTACCCTTTCGCACATTGGCATACCTTTCCCTTTGGCTACCAACGATGACGTCAAGGCGAATAAAGAGATGCATCAGAGACGGAGTGTGGGTCTCCAGTTCGGGGTGCCACGGCCGAACTTTGGGAAAGGGCACCTAAAAGGGACCGCAAACGCAATTGTATGTCTGAACCACCGCCAGATTCCAACAATATCTATTTTCCAGGCGCTTTGTATCAACTATGCACTGTTGAACCCCCTTGCTTTTCCAATGGCGACCTCCCCGATGATTACTCCCTACGGCACCAAAGGACGGAAGAGCCACTTGCTCTGTCCCTCGCTAATCGTATGCGTCTTCCCTCATGTCCATCCCTATTCGACAGACTACGTGGCGGCATTTAAGAACACGTAACTCATGTCTGGGTAGCGGACCCTCCCAAGAAAACGGTTATCGCTAGATTTTATGATCCCGTATGATGAATACAACTGTCAATCCTATCCGTGTCGCCGCACAGTCCATCGCGAGCAAAGCGAAAGCATACAAGATGCTCCGATCTCTCCAGGGAAACTGCATTCCTCAATGCCTCAGTCTCTATGCGACCGTTATACCCGAACAGGATGGATGGACGGTTTATGTTCTGTTATTAGAGCTTGTCACTGGGAAGAGCCTTCAATGCATCTGCAAAGCGGGAGACGTAGAAGACGAAGTCCTTGCTGACTACCTTTGCGAGAAAAGCAACGTGATTCCATCCTCGCAGCCTTGTTCCGTTAGCCTTGGATTTTTCCGGTCACCGTGTCTTTCATGCGGATTGGGCTCCACGGAACCTCGTCGAGGTATTTTTCGCGGCGATGGATGTACGATTCGAAATCATTGCAGATGATGTTGGGACAACGACGGTTGATTATGAGAGGATTGCTAGAAGACCTGCCTGATTCGGACGGCATTCGCTTGGTGTTTACAAATGTCGTGCGCAGTGAATATGTCCTTGGTGGTTTATGAACCTGCATTCATATCCTTCTTTGAGCTTGGATGCACTTGGACAAGCATCGGAATGACTTTATTTGCAGATATGAGTACATTGCGAGTGCGCTTACGTCGACTACACCCGAACACACTTTACCTAGCTCTCTCTACCTTCCGCCACCGTGACTGTCATCCCTTCGTCCCTTACCGCCCCTCCATTGCTACTCTCCTTGAGTTCCAGCATTGTCGAATCTCCTTTTGCCTCGGTGAATTCAAAATATCGCCAATTTACCCTAGAAGACTCGTAACGACGTTAACGGGACGGCATATCCCCAGTTTTTGCAGTCACCGTGTGTTGCAGGAAAAGCTCACCCTCGCATTTTGCTCTTCACGATTGCATCGCACCGTTCTACGAATTCTTTAAACTCTATACAGCGCGGGACAGCCGTTTGGATTTTCTCCTACTTGACTACGAACACATGCTCTGCGCGATATGTGCTGGATTCCCAGCTCAGGGTAACCGTGGTATGCTGTTCTGCGACTGTCAGTTTCGCGGTCGGCTTTCAATCCAGGTATGTTTTTATTTTTCCTACGACACTATCGCGGTTCTCACTTTCGGTTGAAAGGATGATACTTGCCATACCGTTTCGAGATGCGCACCGTTGGCTGACAGCCTCAACAGCGTTCAGATGTGGTCTGCCAAACATACGACAGTGTTTCAGCCTGGAAATATCCTAGCTATGTGCCATATCAAAGAGAGCGACGCTACTGTGGTATAATGACTGAAGGTAAGTAACTCATATCTGCTTTCCGAGAGCCACCTTTAATATTATCTGCTTCCCAGTATAAGCACCGTGATGCTATTTTCGTCACCATCTTCTAGTTCGCGATGGATATTATTGTTAGACCATCAGCTTGTCGAGGTCCCTTTTGTTCTTGTCCGACAAGCCTCAAAATCGATGGTGATGATATTCAGGCAGAAATGGTTGATATGGAGAGGGTCCGACTTGATTCTGACGAGCGTGTGGTTGCACATTTCCGGAACAAGTTCATCAATAGCATACCAAGCGAGTACTTCTATCACTAGTCCTAGCACTTGCGCCAGTACTCATAACGTTGTCTCTACGCCTCTTCTCTTCTCTTGCTCGAACTTTTACCTCGAAGCCCTTTACGATGTCTCCGAGATATTCAGGGTTGAGCCAGAGAGTCTCGTCAACTTCCCCCCGACGCTCTCGACTCTGAGAGTTCGCCTTCTCCTGACCATACCCTCGCCATCCTCTCCCTCGCCATCCGCCATTACGACTCCTAGTTTATCTGCATGTGGGTGCTCGTGGAACATGTCAACAGCAGATGATTCCAACAACAACTCAGGCCGCGCCGGGTCTGAGAATCGTTCTGCGATGCTCGCCAGCGGGTTAGTAAGCCGCAGCTGAACGAGTTCGATAGCTGTGATTCTGTGCTTCTTTCCGCTGCTCTTCGTGACTACGATCTCCCGAGATGACAACACCACAGAGGACACGGTTATTGCAAGAGCAAGAAAGGCGTAGGTGTAGAGGATGGCCAGTACGGCTGATAGAGGTGCCAATGGATACCTGCTGGCACTCTTCAGGATAATAGCATTGCCGCCGGTGCTGACGTCGCGTTCGAAGAGAGGCGACGCGAGGCCCATTGCGGCGTAGGACATGTTTCGCGAGAGAACTGTATTGAATGCCTCCGTGGAAAGGGTTAAGGAAGGCCTGAGGGTGGTTTCCAGATAGGTAACCATATTTGACTCCAAGGCGGGGTCAAGAGCTGCAAAGAGAGCAGAGGTAGTGTTGAGGTTGGACAGGATGGGAAGCTCTGTAAATGCATACGTATTATTTCTGTCGAGAGTACTGTAAGAAAGCGAAACATTGTACGCGGTCATATTGCATGTACTGATGTACCCATGGTATGATCCTATCAATAAGTCATACCAGCCAGGTTGATCATCAGCCGGAAGTAAGATGTCCTCGTCAGTGTCAGACCAATATAAGATGACACGTGCTCCATATGGATTCAAGACAGAGTCGAGAGGGTATTCATCTGACAATGTGTTGTTTGTCAGATTGAGCATATTAACGCCACTGATGAGTGAATTTGAAAAGTCAGGAATCGTACTGCTGATGTTGTAGGGGGGATTGAAAGAAGGACAATAGAACATCGCTGGCTGTAAGGTACCGACTGAACAGTCGACCACCGGCTGGCAGTGAGTGACGAGGCCGAAAGAGTTGAATGTAATGTTGTCAACGTTGTCAGGCATAGCACTGGGTACAAGGACTGCCATGTCGTCGACCATGACAGACCTTGACGTGGAACTACTGTTTCCAACGACGACAAGTCCCTCAGTGACCATTTCCGGGTCACCCCATTCGTACACAAGGTTTGCACAGTTGACGTAATAGCTACTGCCATGAACCTCTCTGGGACCTGGACACGCAGTGAGATTGATCTTTGTACCCATGGCAGGCATCGATTCCACGTCAATTTCGGTTATGGAAGAGTGGATGAAGGTGCTTGCGGTAGTGTGCAGCCATAAATCTGCGGCACTATACAGTTATCAGTGTCTGATTGCTTCATCTGTTCTGGTGAACGTACGAGAGAAGGTGATTCAGAACAATGGCGAGAACAAGGATAGTCAAAGCAAAAATCAAGCTAGAGGATGCTTGTGGTCTTTGTTCACGCCCACGCTTGAGGTACCGCATTGTCTCGTATGCGCTAAAAATATTCGCCGATCCGCACAATTTGACGAGCAGGCCATACTGGGCTGCGGTTGGCATAGATTCTGTGCATTCGGTTTCTTGCGCAAGAATCCACATTGAAGCCAACCGATAGCCTAGCAAACCTAGAAGAAATGGTACAGTGAGAGATACCAGCTGCGCCTACAGCAAGATTGTTATCGTCTGACAGAAAGAGCGGAGAAATAGGACTTACAGAAACAGCTGACATAGCCAAACCGTACATGGTCGTGTCAGACTCCAAAGAGCCATCGTCGAGCTTGCGGGGTGCTGTGGCTCCCTCTATTGCGACGAGAGCATTGAGGAAGTACTGATCCTCACGGGCTATGTGGGACTCTATGCGGCGGGATTGGAGCCATATCAATAGTGCAGACGCAAGCCCGGCAGTAGCGATGAAGATAAGGATTCCCGGGACGATGACAGCGATCGATATCCTCTTTCTACCGCCGTAAGAGACGCGAGTTTGAGGTTTTGAGCTGTCATAGTCATCCAGGAGGCTAACGGCTGATGAGTCGGTGGAAGGTAAGGGAGTGATGTGTAAGGGAGGGTTGTGGGATGCAGACATCTTGTTGTCAGACGTTATTGAGACATGAATGTCTAATATAGAGTTGGAGCATGTGCTCTGCAGTGATTTCTGCTTCTGCGATGACTATCAGGCAATACATTGGTGATGTCCATCTTTGAAGAGAAAAAAACATAATCAAGGGTCTGGGATGCTGTTATCAGTTACAAGCTGCGTTTCAAGGGATAGCTGATACTGACCCGGGTCATGAGATAACACTTGCATAAAGAACCACTTCAACTTGGCCATATAAGCAGGTGACATAACCTGAGGAACGTCCGGTGCAGATGCTGGGTCATAGAACTTCAACCGCCCTGTCTTAGGCTCAAGAGTGTCGTTCAGCTTTCCTCGGGACGGTATCCGATCCGCAATCAAGCTTGCGAGTTGTTATCACCACATGGTGTTGTCCTGCCAGCTTGAAAGAATTCAATATGAATGCAAAGTGTTTTGTCAGGGAGGAGCGACCGTGCTAACACCTACTTTGACTTCAGCTTCCGAGCCAGGGTCTGTACCTGCGATAGAGACGAAAGAAAGTTCATGATTTGAGCCATTTGGGCACGAGGACTGAGACCGAAAGTGGCATGCATTGCGGGCAGATCTAACATGTGCTTGGAATTCCTGAGGACGTAGATGAGACTCGTAGTTGCTAGTAAGTTGAACGGAATTAACCTTCGTATCAGCGTAAGTAATAATTTGGTACGGCACTGTTGAGTATAGGTTGCGAATAAGAGGCCGGCTCAGCATCCGACCACAGTGCTTTACTTACCTATATGGATAGTAGGAGCCAGCATTAGCACCCGTTGTATGAGAGCGTAGGTTCTTATGTCAGGCTGGGCGCTCTGGGCCTTGTAGCAACACAGCAGGCTGAAACTGAACAGAGCAAGCCAACATTGATAAACTTGATGACACCCATTGAGGCGTTGCACGACGATAGATACACTGTTTTTCCATCCGAATCTTGCGCTAATAAGGATCCCATAAGGAATTGAAGATGAGGAAAGCAAAACAGACCATTCTATGTACTAGGGCGCCCGGGGGAGGTGGCTGGCATGTGTTTGATCGTGCTTGGCAAATGAATTTGCTGAAACTTGTTAATGTATGCCTTGATCGCATTCGTCTTCCCTCATCTCCATTTATATTTATCACTCTATCTGACGGGCTCTTCAAGAACATGGGAGAACATGTAACTCACGTTTGGGTAGCGCAATTTTCCTCTCCTGACCCCGCAAGAAAACGGACATCGCTAAATGCTAACCAAATGCCATGATCCCCTTCTGATCCCTTATACCTGAGCTCCATGATGAGTACAAGTCTGTTCCGTCCGCATCATGAGTGAAGCAAAGGCATACCGGATGCTTAAATCTCCTCGAATCTGCATTCTTCAATCGGTCTCTATCCCCAAACGTGAAAATGTATAATATTCAACGCTTGAAATACCCTGGCAGGGCAGGGAGTCATCAGCAAAAATGCAGAGCGATTACAAATACATGCGAGAGGCTTGTAATCGCAATAATCACTTATAACATGTGTAATCGGCTATAATTGATTGTCGGCGACGCGTACATTTTGTAACCGTGTTGTACCCATATTATAATCGGAATATAATATCTACAAGAATGGTTGTTCTCGTATTACCTGGTAGAATTATCATGATTATGTGTCATTATAACCTTCATATCAGGCCTATGTAAACACCAAGCAAGTCAGCAATATGACCATCACTACTCAACGAATTGAACAGATCATTTCCTTTCATTCAGCTAGCCAAGCATAAATCAAAGCATGAATGGTAAATTTATTGCAGCGTCAAGTACACAAGATCACATCTCGTAGGTATCTCCTAAGACGTACATAGACGACCGTCGTTCGTACGATCCCCCGGGCTTTCAGTGTACCATTCCTTTAACAACTCTCCTGTAGATACCTGGCATGTTACGGAAAGCCCACCTATTAAGCACCCAGTCAGTACGCGCTTAATCAGATATAGGTGTACGTACTCGTTCCGTTGCCGTAGTGTTTTCTTGCGAGTGTCAGCAGTTATTGATACAGTCGATGGTGGCTTCGCCAAGGTAGAGTTATTGATGATCCAAGGGCTGCGTTGTCAAAAAATATCAGAGTTGTATCGAAAGTAGCCAGTAGTCGTAACTCACCTTGACTACATGGGACGATGTCGCAGAGGCACCAATAGGTCCTAGACCATAAGTGATTTCAAAGCAAAGCCTACAAGAAAGTCGCACCGGGCTTGTTGCGAGAGTCCAGGTTTAATAGCTAGCAATGATAAGTACGCCATAGGGCAAGGCCTAAGGCAGAAAGAGAAATGTCTAAAAGGATAGTCAATAACAATAGAAGATAAATCAATAGTACACATACCCGAAGAACATTCAACCGCAATGCACTCGTTCTCCCTGGGCTAGAGTTCAATGAAGAGAGGAACGTAGGATAGACAGAACAGCATCGGAAGGCTTACACTGATCATGAATTATTAAAGACTTCTTCGCGAAGTACAGACGCGCTGAGGAAGAACGATGGTGGTGGAAAGAACAAGGAGTCTAAATTCGCATCAACAAAAGGCCAACATCACGTGCAATGACGCGATCAATGCGCGGCGCGGACTCCGAACCGGCGGAGTTTGAAATGACTGGGGATTATTTTATGTCCCATTCCGAGTTTGCCTTCCGCCATTCGATTACACTGTGGTGCAATTACTTTCTGCATATCTGCTTGCCAGGAGTTGTCGAGGTTCACCTCCCGCTCAATGTAATTCCGGCCCTGCTTGTAAAATCTCTTTCATATTAACATAATAAGTACTTGCGGCCCTGCCAAACTATTTGTTGCTTAATGTATGTGGAACAGCGGCACGGTATGGAGTGCTACTAAAAGTGAGCCGATTCACACCTACAATCCCAGGATAAGAGTGTTACAATTTGGTTACAATCGGGCTGTATGCCGTTGTAAGATCGACAAGCGTTGCAGCGGAGGATAATACAGTTGCAAATTGATATGATTATGGTATTGATTATCAGCCGAATATCAGCACTGATAAGACATTCCTAGTATAGTAATGATTACAACCATTGGGGAATTTTGCTGATGGAATTTCACACCCACGCCTGGCTACGAGTGCCCACAGTAGTCTGGTTCTACGATGATGTGTAGTGCCTCTTCCATTTACTAGTGAGTATGTCCAGGCCTGTTTTCTAAACTACCATTGACAATTGAATCGCTGCCAGGCGGAAAGATGACGAGGACGGGGTTAAACGTGGGTCACATGTAGTTGTCAGATCGGACGCATCGGGCCGAGTTTGGCGCAGTTTGAAACTGCGACATTCTGAATCCTGAATCCCATGGCGCTCGTATTCGAGCTCATCTTCCGTATTCTGACTGAACTCTGGGCTAGTAAATACACTATCGATGAGAAAGTTACAACGTTCTTGGCTTGCTCTCTTGTATCCAAACAATGGTCTACCATGATTAAGGAGGTGAACTCCATGCACTCGTTCATCCCCTTCTCCTGTAATGGAGGACAGCTGTATTGCATTCAGTCGCTATCCTCGATCTCCTATCCAGTGCTCTGCCGCATCATAACTTTCAGAATAGACTATGATTATGCCAAGTCTGCTTTCCGCCACTCACGAATGCGAACCGTCCATTGAAGCAAACCGGGGAATAGTGTCTACGCTTCGGAGGACATTTCATAACCCTAATCCACCCGTACATGCGACCCACATCTATGTTGACTATGTTGACGATTCGCAAATCCACATCCCCCGGTTCTGGATTCCCCGACAAATCACACGGCTGACGATTATCTACCACTATCGTCGTTGGGTGTCCACTGATTTCCGTCTGCGGCTTCCCCGGGCCTGCAACTGTGGAAAATCGACCACCAAACCACGGGTTCAACATCTTACCATCATGGGAGCCACGCCTGTAATCGTGGAGCGTTTGATAGACCCTATCAAGAGGTGGCGATGCCTATATTCGTTGACTACTGATGTCAACGTTGCCGTTTGCTCGTCGATTTCTTTCGTTAAGAAGTTGTACGATTTTCCCTATCAGGATATTGGACTCGACTTTGTCTATCGTTGTATGTTTGGCGAACAAAGGAGCTGGCCCGGGTCACGCTGGTACTATGTCCCGCGTTTCGGTTCGTTGTTCTCTTTAAGTTCTCATACTCTTTTATGCTGACATCTCGTATAGGAGAAGACGCTGATATTTATGTATCAACGCTCGAACAAGTCATCCCAGTGGGCTCTGTGGGGTACGTCGACCCACTGTCCAGGAAGTTTATCATACTCTTCAACGCCATTGATCCAACATCGTCTACGGAGCCACGAATTCGCGACATGGGGTCACTCCTCGAACGCGTAGCGACAAAATTGATTCTTGACCCAAATTATTCTCCTAACCTGGGGTGGGACCGCAAACATACAATTACCAGTATGGTAATACCTCTGTATTGGTAGGTCGGAGATCGTACGTATGCCCTTTTCCTCTAACCATTCATTCTCTTGATGAACCCAGGCCGTATGATATCCGTGTTGGACATGGACGCTCATGTCCAATCCTCCATCTCGCTTTGGGACGAGCACTTGCCCGACACCTTGTAGGAATTCATTTTGACCAGTCCCAGGCAACGGTTCGTGCTGTCTATCTTTTGTTTCAGCGGCACCATTGAAGGAGTTTCAGGTCCTGTAACCGACTTATCTTTGATTGAGTCCGCCTTCTGTTTAATATAATCGTTAAAACATTATTTAACAACAATTCTAGCGTTCAATGCAATGGTTACACAGATGGAGGTGTAGAGGGTTCCTCTCCCGCTCCAATCTACGCGACTGTTGCCGCTGGATCAGAGATGGCATTGACGTGGACAACCTGGCCGGACTCTCATATGGTGAATATCATGTATCTCTCCGTGGTCGGTTCTGACGCGAAAACGCATTCTTCTAGCAGCCATTATAGTCCGGGTATGTGCATATGTTCCGGAACCAGGAAGCAAAATAATCTTTAACATCAGCGTTCGCAAATAGCCTCCCAAACAAGCTAACCGTGTCCGGATCAGGTGGGTATTTAATGCGGATCCTCTCAAAGTCAACCATCACGGCTCTAACGTCGTCCGTATCGATTTCGAATCGAGCCGGACAATGCTCATCGGAGCAAAATGGTCCTGGACGAGCCGGGGGTCTGATAATAACGTTCCTGGGGGCCAAATCGTCCTGAAGGACACCGAGATCCAAGAAATTCATCATCAACCGGAAGAGCGTGGCGAATGTAGCTTCACAATGCCACTCACAGAGATAACCAGCGACGATCTCCTCTCTCTTTACATCTCCACAGAGGTAGCGCAGGCCTTTCCCGGCGACGAGCTCCAATAGTAGGACATAAACCGTCCTTCCATCCTGTTCGGGGATAACTGTTGCATAGAGGCCGAGGCATCTAGGAATGCAGATTCCCTGAAATGATTGAAGCATCTCGTATGCTTTCACTTCATTCGGGACGGACCGAGCGGCAAGACGGAGAGGGTCGACAGACTCGTACTCATCGTGAAGGTATAAGGGATCATAGAATGTGGCGATGACGGTGGACGCATTCTCTACTAAGGTAGGAGAGGAAGTATGGGTTGCCCAGACGTGAGTTACATGTTCTCGAATGCCACCGCAGAGTCTGTCGGATAGGGTGATGGATAGGGATGGGGCCGAGGGGAGATGTATTGGAGTTACTGGTGGCTGTACGAGCCGTCGGAATCAACCGGCTCCGAACCCGTTATCTACCGTACCCGTAGCTTTTCTTTCTTTACCGTTTACCACCATGTCGACATACTAGGTCTAAACGAGTTGCTCTTTTCGTTCCCTCCCGTGCTCGAACTACAACAAGATGTATGCGATTAGCAAGGGACAGAGCGAGTACCCCTTCCGTCCTTTGGCGCCGTCGAGAGTTATCATCATGGAGAGAGTGTCGCCATTGGGGAAGCAAGGGGGTTCAACAGGGTATAGCTGATAACAAGCGCCTGGAAAGTAGATATCATTAGGATCTGGCGTCGTCCTTTTAGGTGCTCCTTCCCAAACTTCGGCCGTCACGACCCGAACTGCCGCTACCGATCCCATCATCGCACCCCTTCTCTGATGCACCTCTTCACTCCTTCCCTCGACCATCATTCGTACTCAAGGGCAACGTACACCAATGGGCTAAACGGGAGCTCGTGTCCCGTATCCGGAAGCTGTTGAGTTCGTGAACAAGCAAGGGCAATATTAACGCACTACTGACATACAATTCTCGTTCACGGATGTACGACTGCCGCTAAATCGTAGCCATTCTAGCACCTCCTACTACCTGCAAAGGCTCGTGAAAAATACGAGGGTAAAGCAACTTGCGGTCTGAAGACGGCGGTTCAATGAAGATTGTAAAAATCGTCTATTCACCCCAAAACTGAGCCGTAGACTGCAAAAGTTGGCTATATGCGATTACAATGGCGAGGTACCCTCATTCTCTAGTTATGCAAGGGAGCGACAACGAGAAAGAGATTCGATTACGTTAGAACCCAAGGAGAGGCGTGATGACGCGGATGAACAGCAGTCATGATGGTGCGGTGAAAAGGTAGAGCGTGCTCGGATTTAGCCGGCCTCTTCAGCCTTGCTCCTTAGCGCAGAATTATGTACTTAAGCTTTAAAACTTAAGCGCTTAAGCCGATCCAAAGCCCCTCTGAAGGTAAATTACGTTGAACTATGATGTTCTCGGGAATTTAAAGGTCATGTTGGATGGATGATCAGCCTACAATGTATGCACTTCCAATCTGCATCACGTCCGACTCACAGCTCTACCAAGAAACTTCCGATTTCGCCTCCGTCGCTATTAATTTAAGACCTTAAAACTAAAGCCAAAATGGGTTTTAGCGCTGTTGATGATACCGTCCCGAGGAAAGCTTCACGCTCATCTGATCCATCGGACGCCCGTGATCCTAAGCCAAGCTAGTTCAAATTGCCAGCCTCAGCAGTTGCAAGATGTGCACCACCAGAGACGCATTTTGAATATGCCGCCGAAAACGGGACCTTGAATGATTTCGATTTCAGCTTCTGTTTTTACGCCCTTGTTTTGCATGCGGTAAAACGAGAGGGTGACTCAAGTCCATTCTTCTACAGGGGGAAAAGTTTTCATACCGTTTTACTGACAGCCATTTCAGGACCGAGAAAAGCATCGTTCCGTAACAGCTAAAATCCGTTGGTGTCTACTGTGTATCATACATTCCTCGAAACCATGACACGGCTTGGCAATTACGACGACATTTCACACCCATGATTGATTTTCTATCTTTAAAGACGGACATCACAATGAACTTCCTGATAATCAGCTTGAAGAAGCGCATTGCACAGGTTCCAGCTCTATATCAGACTTTCAAGTCTCCACAGCATCTGACAATACGATGGCTGCATCCCACCCCCTCCCCTACACATTGCTCCCTTACCTTCCATCGACTCATCAGCCGTTAGCCTCCTGGATGATTATGGCAGCTCTAAACCTCAGACTCGCGTCTCTTATGGCGGTAAAAGGAGGATATCAATTGCTGTCATCGTCCCAGGAATCCTTATTTCCATCGCCAGTGCCGGACTCGTGTCCGCACTTTTGATATGGCTTCAATCCCGCCACGTAGAGTCCCACATACCCCATGAGGATCAGTACTTTGTCAATGCTCTCATTGCAATAGAGGGAGCGACAGCATCCCACAAGCTCCACCCCTTCGTGTCCAGAAAGCGTACATTCTCCAGTAGTTACAGTGCAAGCCAATGTGCACGTTTCCCAGTAATACTAGAGCCAAGTGCAACATGTGCATTGTTAACATGATACACTGAGGGAATGTTACAGTAAGAGCCAACGTGCACATTCCCCAGTAACACTTGAGCCAAGTGCAATGTGTGCATTGCTGACAAAGGCTTGGGCCGCAGAAATCTGTCATTGATCACTATGTGTGTTTTGTATCATTAAATAAATAAATACATGTAGTATTTGAATATATATAATCAACAATAAAATATGTGCCGGTGGGCGGGCATGGCGGGCTGTAGGTGTTGACGGTGGTCATCGTTATCAGGTATGGCCAAAAATGAGGACTGTGAGAACGTGGGGATTAATGCACTGCTGAAAAGGGTGAGACATGCCAGAGAATGTGTGCTTTGGGACAGGGAGTAGGCCAAGGGGGTGGCGGGATTCAAGAAAGACACATGATGTACATTTTTGTGTTTAAGAATGGGCTGGACTCCCCCTCCCCCTCTCTCCTGCCATATACGGAAGTAATATATACATATTGGGATGGCTTAGTAACACAAATCTTAGTTACCGGAATGATGCCAGTATGTGCCGGTGTGCTGCTGATAATTGCTGGTTGGCTACCATACCTCACATTAGCAAGGAACATGTCTACGGTGAGTATTTCATGATGAAACAATCTCTATTCAGATGAGGCTATTGAAATAAAGAGAAATTGGACCACTATGTAAGTCCTACAATGCTATATCCTAAAATAGAGCACACAAAGTGCATGTCACTTTCGTGTTTAAGGCTTGGACCTCTCCGTATTTTAGCCACACCTCCCCCTTGAAGTAGGCATGCAAAGGTGATGATGCCAAGTGGCAGGTAGTGGTGGGGGTACCTGTGGTCGTGTAGCCATGAATTCGGGCACACTCATCATAACATGATGCCTAAAAAGGCATGCATGTTGTCGGTGTCACCCGCTGTCCGCATCCCAACCTTGCTTGCACCCATCCACCCTTCTGCACCTCTCCAGCACATCCCCACCTTCCACTCTATCCCTCGGCTATGACTTTGTAAGACTCTGCTTCATGCTCAAAGCCTCCTCACCCCTCACGCCATCACTGTCACCATCGTGACTGTCATCGTTGTCATCAGCATTGGGTGTGCATCGCTTTCCTGGCTGCAGAAGGTGGTTGATGTTGTTTTTCAGGTTAGACCTAGTATTGTTGGTGTATTTGAAAACTGGGGTCGATGCAGATTGGCCCCGATTTCGATGTGGGAATGCTGGGGTGGGTCGTAACAGGAATGGGATTGGGTATCATGGTTGCCAGTAGGCATTGGTGGGCATCGTAATCAATGGCAAATGCGTTGGTAGCATTCCTCATCATCTGGGATGGAGCTAATAATGCTGCCTTGTGTGAGGGCTTACACATGGCCAGTAGGGAAAGAAGCAGAAAAGAAGCGACACAGCCACTTGATTGCTCTGTGGTTTCATAGACCGGAGCGATTGAGCGAGTGGAATACATGCTTGGGACACATCCTCTGTTCAATTCATCCCTTCTGTGGCCTCAAAATCATCGGAATATAGTATTATTGCAGTGTAGAGTATTTTTATGTAGTTTTCTGTGTATGAAATACATCCCAACCTTGATTAATATATATTTCATGGTTGATAAACCACATTTTGGGCCATTTGTTAGAGTATATCCATTCTGTGCGGTTCCATATACCATCACCAAGGTCTGGATGAGGTGCATATGCAACATTATGCTTTATGTTGTCCAAACATAGTGTCTGATTTATAGAGATCCACTTGTATAAACCTCGTTATTCACTTCATTGCTTAGAAAATGTACGCTCATATTCTATCTTGGTGCACTTTCGTCTGATTGTCTCACCGAAACAAAGTTATTGCATCAGAGGCTCAGGGCAGATGCCTTTTCAGATATATGCTACCCAGAATAAATGAAATCCATACTTTTACAGACTGTGTATTCTCGTTTGAATGTGTACTGTGGGGTGAAGGATGTGTTGCATCTGCATTTGATAATGTAATTCATATTTATCTTTGAATCAGATACAGAATAGGGACAAAAAAGCTATATATAAAATATGAATACTAATAGACACAATCTGGTAAAAATTGAGTGCTAGAAGAGCAACATTGACTGTACAATTGTGACCTGTTGGTCACTGTGAGTGATTTAGGGGCCATCCAGCAGATTCTGGAAATCAACTCAAAATGTTCTTCTCTCACTAGTCCTACATGCAGTGAGAAAGAAGCTTACAGAGTCTTCATATATTATACCAGTGCACATTTTATATCTAAAAGAACAGATTATTGTAACCTCGCTCTGTGTAGGAGCGAGACCACTAAAGGCGGTCACACAGGAAGATACGAGGAACAACGTGTATTGAGAAAGCGAAGAGAAATGTAGTCAGCTACGTAGCGGGAGTGGGAGGATGGTGGTGGTCAGAGGATAAGGAAGGAACGTACGAACGTGGCTATATATGTGAGTACGTGACATCTAGTAAACTACGACACGATCGGAGTGATGATGTGAGTAATGTATGCGTAGTAAGCAGCATGCTTACACTCTCCCCCAGTCAGAAGAAAACCCAGTGTCCATAGAAAGGAATAAGAGAAAAAAAAGGGGAGCAACATCAACCTGCGGGTGCATCAAAACCCAGTGGGAAAAAGCTACTGTGCGAACTAGTCCATGCCATTGTCCTTCTGCCAAACATCGAGAGCTTCGCAGTCGTCGAGTGAACTGCCAGCGAGCCAGCGATCAGCTTCGGGTCCTTCACCGCGCCAGCGTACAAGGTATTGATATCCTCGGCCTCTGCAGCGTTGGTCGATGATCCGGTCAATGTAGAATTCTTCGACGCCGTCGGTAGTGACGATAGGTCCTGGAGGTTGGTGTTCGCGCGAAGGGAATAGCGTAGGATCGTTTTCGATAAATCGTTTCAATTCCGAGGAGTGGAAAGTGGGAAAAATATTAGGGGAGTTCAGCATTTCTATAGTATAAGATGAAAGTGCAGGGTTAGCATGTATCACGATGTAGGGCCCATCAAAACGGGGCATGAACTTAGCGACACGGTTTTTATTACCAGCCTTGAAATCTCTACGATGGTGGAAGGTGTTAAGCATGACCTTGTCGCCCACTTTGAACTTGTAGTCCTTGGCTCGGTGTTTGTTGGCATGATGTGCTTGGTTGACCTTCGCCTTGATGAGGTTGTCGTGGGCCTGTGCCGTGTCATTGACCAGTCGTTCGATCACCTTGGCTGCATCCAAAGTCGTCTGGGAGCCGTCGACAAGTTGAGCCGGTACAAATGGGGGTAAGATCCTGGGTGAGTGACCCATCCGAAGTTGGAATCCTGAAAATCCAGTGGAGGCATTAACTGTATTCATGATATTGAATCGAATCAAGGGCATGGTGCGAACCCAGCCCTTCTGGTTTTGCTCAATATGGTATCGTACTGCTTGGTTCACGGTCTTGTTGGATCGCTCAGATGCGCCGTCAGTTTCAGGATGATACGAGGAGGATAGGTTTAGGTGTATGCCTGTAAGCTTGTGTAGGGCACGCCAGAATTTCGAGATAAACAATTTGTCTCTGTCAGATACAATGTCAGTTGGTAATCCATTTTCACAATACCAATTATTGAAGAAAATCGTTGCTAATTTTTCCGCAGTGATATCTGTGCGTGTAGGAATGAGTCTGACATCTGACCCCAGTCGGTCGGTAATTGTGAGAAGGCAATTGTATCCTTCATCTTCAGGTCAAGGACCTATGAAGTCCATAGCAATACTGTTTCCACGTTGGTCTGGGATTGGGAGAGGATGCAGAGGGCCGGCAGGCTTCATGGTACTAGATTTGTTGCGCTGGCAAGGTACGCAGCCTGGAATGAATGATTGTTCTAGGTCGCGCCGCATGTTCGGCCAGTAAAAGGAATCTCGTAAGGTGGCATATGATTTATCGGCTCCAAAATGGCCCAAGGTCTCGTGTGCAAGACGGAAAAGATCTTCACGTATAGAACCAACTCATGGAACTAGTAGTCGGTCTCCAATGTACCAAAGATCATTTATTTCTTTTACTTCGGGGAGGATTGTTTCGCCTGAGATGAACTTTGCACAAAAATCGTCATTGGCATATCCAGCACGGATTGTGTCAAGCATCTTTGAATCTGTGGATATCAATAGGGTAGCGTTTATCGAATTGGTCGTGTTCTGTGCTAACCAGTCTTTCCAAGATGAGATTTCCTCCGGATCAGAGTCGGTGACAGGAGAGTCATCAGGAGGTAGGCGTGAAAGGGCATCTGCGACACAATTGTCTTCCCCCTTGATGTAACTGATGGTCATCTCGAATTGCGACATGACTTCTAGCCATCGGGCCTGTCTGCGTGAGAGGTCTTTCTGTCCTTCGAAATTTTCTAAGGTACGGTGATCTGTGAATACTTCGACATGAGAGCCCAGTAGGTCAGATCTCCATTTCTTAAGTCCATGGATGATAGCCAGCAGTTCTTTCTCGTGTACAGGGTAGTTGAGTTGGGCTCCAGTGAGCTGCATTGAGTCGTAAGCCACAGGTCGTGCAGTCTCCCAGGTCGGTCCCCAAGATAAGACTGCTCCTGTGCGGAAGTCACTGGCGTCACAAGTAAGGAATATTTTATTGTCTCCAGGGTTTGTGTGATCGATAACCGTGAGGCAAGCACTCTTCGATACGAGCTCCTTGATGCCATCGAAAGCAATCTGATGTTGTTCTGTCCATGTTGGGAACTTCTTTTCAGCGATATCAGTTGTAAGCGGGGAAAGAATCCGAGTGTGATCTGCTAGATTTGGGAGGAAAGACGCGAGGTATCTTGTCAGACCGAGGAATTGCCTTACATGAGAGGCCATCGTAGGTCGAGGCCACTCTCTGATTCGGCTGACCTTCGTTTCATCAACCTCGATACCTCGTCGTGATATGCGATGTCCCAAGAAACTCAATTCCAGTAGGAAAAACTCGGACTTCTTTGGGTTGCAATATAGAGCATCAGCATGAAGTGCATCAAGGACCTGTCGTACATGGAGCATGTGTTCTTCTACCGAATCAGACCATATGATGATATCGTCGAGATATATGTGGCATATTTTCCTGATGAGGTGTCGTAGTGCATGATTCACTCGGCGTTGATGAATTGCCGGTGCATTCTTCATGCCTTGCAGCATCACCAGCCATTCATATAATCCAAAAGGTGTGTTCACCGCTGTGTATGGAATACTGGCTTCGTCCATTCTGGTATGAAAAAAACTGTCTGTCATGTCAAGTTTGCTCCAAATCTTGCCCCGACCAGTGTCTGCAAGGATATCATCAATGCGAGGAAGGGGATATTTATCAGAAACCATATTTGCATTTAAGGCTCGGAAGTCGTTCACCCAACGAGGAAGTACTGTTTTATCTGTCTTCGGTATCAGGAAGGATGGTGACGAGTACGAGGATGATGATGGGCGTATTCGTCCTGCATCAACGTTCTTTTCGATTAGCGTCTGCCATGCTTCTCGGAATTTATGTGGGCAGGAATAGGATCGGGATGTGATAACTTTGTCTGCATTTTTCAGTTTGATTTTACAAGTGGTATGTGTCGGGAGCATCTCAGCATGCGGTAGAGGTTGGAAAACATCTTTATACTCTTCTTTAATCTCATTGTGTAAGGATTTCAAGCGGTCGAGGAATGCCAAATATTCTATATTTGTTCGAAGTGCAGCGATGACATCGGAATTACAAAGGCGTTGATGAGCCTAGACTTCCGTGGCAACGGCAACACCAACTCAAAATGAGATTGGATAATTAATGTAGTGGCACGGCAATCAAGGTGATTGTGTGTGCGAGTGGTTCGGGGCACCTCCGTGCAGTAGAACAATTCCTCTATACGCAAGAATACACTGCGACTTTAAGTCTGCGAAGTAGTACTGCTTGGTAGTCGAGTACTAAATGCTATGGCTTCAAGCCGGTAGGGATCTCTCGAAATGAGAGAGAACAAAAATGGGTATGACGTGAATACCACGAATTCGTATGCGAAAACGCACTGCGAGACTAGAAAACGTCGCTCGACGGTAATCAGAGCGGGGTGAACGATGGAGAATAGACTAAACGGTCCGCAATAGTCTATGGGTGAGCGAGGCTATGAGAAAACGGCGTGGGGGACTGCGAGTGGTGAAATAAACGTGGAACGAGGTGCTGAGGGTGTCCTGGCGAGAGAAAAACGTGGAACTACGAAAACTGGTGGCGATACTGGTCCTATATGATGCGATGGTGCTGAGTCGATGTCGAAACTTGTCTGGTACTGAAACGATCCTATCCTATGTCAAACTAACCTTCAAGTCCACTCGGGAGACTGATACTATACGAAAACTGGCTGAAACTGATCCTAAGTCTGCTCTGAGACTACCCAAGTGGGCGACGATAACGGTGGCGAAAGGGAAACGGTAAAAACTCCAATGGTGTGAAAGTGAAACGATGACGGCCTATAAAAGATAAAGAGGACGAGGTATGGCGCGGCGATCACGTATTGGCACAATATGAGCGTGTACCAATAGTGTTAAGCATGAAGAGCGAGGGTGGAAGGACTCTTCACAGTTAAGAACCGCGGAATAACTCTGATGAGCTCAAGAGTCGACGTGCAATCAAGAATATGCTGGTGCAAATGGTATATTGCCATAGAACGGTGAATAGACATTGTTTACTGGCGATAGACTAGAGCGTGACGATAATTGACGTAGTCTGGGGTCAATGAGAGGTGAACTAATCCTGGCTACATTTTTCTAACTAGTTTTTATACTGAAAGTACGAAATTATAAATAGAGTATATATGCGAGGCTCGGTAAGATTGTAAGGCTTTTAGCTTAGTAAAATCATCATCGACGTATGGTTTTTGGACTTCCAAAGTAACAGCAGCTCGTCGACGTTGCCGCGTATGGATGCGAACCGTATGGTTTTTGCTGAGCGATGCTCGGATCGTGAGGTGCTGTTTAGCTGCGGATTACTGAGTGATAGTCGTCGTGCTGAGGAGTATGCGTGGGGTAACGTTTTCTTGAGGCCTTGGCGAAGTAACAGCCTTAGTAAACACGGTCTGTAGTTGCCGTAGCTGCTATTGCCGTAGCTGGGAGGGTACTTGCATCGATCACATCATTTTCATTAAGTGATCAATGAGCGCGTCAACTCGGTGCTTCTGAGTGATGCGTCAATTCCGTATTGGGGTGACTGTCGATCGAAGGTGCCTTGTTGTGATGAGGTACGGCAATTATGATGCGTGGCAAGATGGAATGGATAACAAGGCGCGTGAGGAGTGGTTGCCGTAGGATAAAAGTGGTATCAGTGTGTGTGTAGTCATTGGTTTGCTGAAAGGCCGTTGAAGGGACAGTAGCGTTAATTAGCAGGCAAAATCCGCGAATTCTGAGCGTACAGAGCCTGGAGGCTCATCAGCGTTCATACTTGGGATCAACTAGAACAGCGAAAGAAGTTTCGTCTGTAGACAGGTGGTAAAAGGGAAGGGCACGGGAATCCACACGGTTAACCCGTGCTGTCTGCAAACGTATTGTAGCGAAAGGAACTGGTGTGTTACGGGGAACTGGTAAAGTAGGATGTAGAAGATCGAAATTGGCCTGTTTGGCGATTACGGTACGTGCATGGTGGTCTATAACAATCTGATTTGCTGCGAGAAAAGGTAGTCCGAGAATTATATCAGAACATAAGCCGGGGGCAATGATAGCACGAACGGTGCGTGAGGACCAAGCTGCGGAAATATCATGGGGTTTTAACTTGACCCATTCAGTTAACTTGCATGCAAGCGACGGAGAATCAGATACGGCAACACCAATCTCTATAGGTTCAGGTAACAGGCAACGTTTCAAATGCAGGCGATCAACAAGTTGCAGGCATATGAGGACTAGGTGGGCCCCATCGTCTACTAAAGCAGTGATATTAGCACGAGGTTCCAAAGCACCAGGGTCACGATTATCAACCGCGCAATGCCATAAAAGGTGGGGAACTGCAAAAGGGATGGGAGGTGGTTTACTCACAATTTCAGAGTCAACGGACAGGTTTGCATCGGCTTCAGTTCCATCAGCATTGGTAGCTTCCAGTACACCAGATGCATTCGCAGGGACCGCCGCCGCAACAGGCCAGGCTGTGGTAGCAAGGACTTGTACTGCCACGGCGGGGGCAGGAGCAATTGGAGCAGCAGCCAGAGTCTGGGACGAGGAGGATGCAGCATTGTTCGTGACAACAGCGATCGTGAAAAGGGGAATTCCTTTGGCCTTGTCTGCATGACGACGGACGACCCACTCTGGGGTACGACGTTCATAACCGGATGCAGGGGGAGGTTTGCCCTTGCATTTTCCGTATCCTTGTTCTTCTTTGGGTATGTCAATGTCACGGCATGCGAAACAGCCATCATTCGCTGCGAGGACTGCGCGTTCATCTGTTTTGAGGCGACTCTGGTACTTGTAAGTGAAGGGGGTGTTCGACGACGATGCAGAGGTAGGCGCTGAGTTCCCTCAGCGAGGTGGGTAGCGGTAGTCATTGCGTGCTGGTTGGGTATTCGAGCTATCAGGCGTAGGCGCAGTGGTGGTAGTAGCAGAGGATGTCTCCGTGGTGCTTAGATGCGGGCGTTTGTTACGTGTCGCCATCGTAGCTTCAACTAGGTCTTCAAGTTCCTTGCGCTTGCGACGTAATTCATCGTCCTGTACCGTGACCAGTTTGGTCCAGGCATCGAGATCGTTGCATTCTCGAATTTCTGGGATGTTGCGGATGGCATCCTGGAGGGGCTTCGAGATACGGCCACGTAGGTTGGAAAGGAAAACATCGTCGGTAATGAATTCGGGGTAGCTAGCGAGCAAGCCATTACGTCCACGGAGATGCTCGATCCAGTCAATAAAAATGGCGCCTGGAGTCATCATCTCCTGCCAGATCTCGTTGGCGAGGTCCTTTTTCCAAGTTGAAGGTAGGAAGCGGTCACAAAAGGCTGTCATGAAGTCTGGGAAGGAGAGTTGGGTTAGGCGAGGCTCGTTTTGCTTGAACCAAGTAACTGCTGCCAAGTTTTCTGAGAGGCCGTCAACGAAATTAGACAAGATGTCCGGGAGGGCTACGCCCTTCTGCTGTTGTCTGCATATGTATGTGATACCTACGTCGGCATAGCGGCTCATCGTCTGTGGGTCACGAAGATGTCCTGGCCCGATAGTAGGTGGCTGTCTACCGCCGTGAGACAGTACGCGAGCTGCTTGGTCTGAGGAGGAGGAGGACATGGTGATGGGCGATCTCGTTTGTATGGGGCTAGACGAGTAGTAATCTGATGATGAGTCCGAGATGATGTGACGTCTAGGCGAAGTCTTTGGGGTAGTTCCTGGTTCCGGTGGGGGAGCGGGGTTAACGGGGGAACGAATATGTGGGGATCGAGGGGAATTTCTGGGGGTTTTATCACCGGCGAGATTCTCGTCGAGTGAAGCAGAGGACTGAAGGCTGGGGAAGGCTGGTATGATAGGTGCGAATGCGACGCTGGGATTTAACGCGTGAGCTACAGCGTCTTCGTCTTCTTCAGTGATGGTATCAGGAACTGCGACGGTGATGAGCCTAGACTTCCGTGGCAACGGCAACACCCAAAACTCGGGGAGAGCTTAGGCAATTAACATAGCAACACAGCAATCAAGGCAATGTGTTTGCGAGTGGTTCGGTGCACCTCCGTGCAGTCAATTCCTCAATAACACAAGATACACTGCGACTTTTCAGTCAGCGAAGTAGTACTCTTGGTCAAGGAGTACTAATAGACGTTGGCTGTAAGCCGGGAAGGATCTCGATAAACGAGAGGGGAAGGAATCTGGTATGACGTGAATACCAAGAAACCAGAATAGAGACCACGAAAAGGGTCTATGAAACGTGGGGATGGGCTAAAGAGCACGAAAATGGCTCTAGAAATCGTGGCAATGGACTAGAAATCGTAGCAATGCGCTAGAAATCGTGGGGATGGACTAGAAAATGTGGGGAGGGACTAGAAGACGTCGAAATAGCCTAATAAACGTGGCTTGGGGGTGTACCTAATATTGTGAGTCGAAACAATAGCAATAAACGTACGGAGACTGCAAGAAACTGGTAGAAATCGTAGCAACTGAGATGCTGAGTGGGGTGTTGCGGCAATTGATGCACGGCAACTCCGAACAATGATAAAGACAAGGGTGATCCTATGGAGCTGAACTGGGCCTACACGGAAGCAATACTGAACTGGGCAATGAAAACGAGGGCGATGTAGAAGATGAAAGCGATGAAACAATCCTATGTGTTGAAAGTGAAGCGATGTTGTGGCATTTAAAAGACAAAAGCGAGTTATTGACGCAAGATTTCGTGTATTGGTGCAACCAACAACGTTTAAAGAGTAAAGCAAGCGATGGGGAATAACTTGGAGTAACCGGAGCTGACTGGTAATGCCGTAGCCTCGTCAACTGGGTAAGAACTCCTTCTAAAAATGTGGTATCTACCTAGTTTTTATACTACAAGTACGATTTTATAAATAGAATATTCTTCGAAGCCTTAGTAAGGCTGTAAGTCCTTGGCTTTTGTAATAGCTGTAGTAAACATATGGTATCTGTGATTCTAAAGTAACAGCAAGTCTTCGACGTTGCCGTGTATGGAAGCAAACCGTGTGGTTTTATTGAGCGAGGAGCGGATCATAAGGTGCTGTTTAGCTGCGGATTATTGAGCTACAGTTGCTGTGCTGAGGTGTATGCGTGGGGCAACGATAATTCGAAGTCTTGGCACTGTAACAGCCTTAGTAAATGCAGTCTATAGTTGCTGTAGCTGTAATTATCGTAGCTGGAAGGGTACTCACGTCAATCACATCGTTTCATTAAATGATTGATGGCACATCAACCAGATGCTTCTGAGTGATGTAGCAACCCCATTTTAGGATGATTGTTGATCAAAGGTGCCTTGCCATGATGGGATACGATAATTGAGATGCGAGGCGAGCTGGGAAGGATAACGGAGTGTGTGAGGGGTGGATGTTACGGTTCTAGGATTGTATCTGAATGTTTGTGGCTTATACTGCGAAAATCCGTGGTATTATCGAGTGTGTGAGGATTATAATGGTGTCGTTTCGAAGGTATTGGGTGATGGATGGCTAAATCCGCGAATTCTGAGCGTACAGAGCCTGGAGGCTCATCAACGGATACTGAGATTGAGCGAGAACGACGTGTACTGGATGCGGGAGAAGGTATAGCACAGCCTGATGTTGTATAAAACAACAATCAGCAGGTAATCTTCAAAAACAAGTAGAGACTCGACCTGGCAGACGAGTAAGGGCAGGCACAGGCGTGGGTGTGGACTGGCGGGAACTGGAAGACGTGCTGGCAACTGGCAAAAAGGACGGCGGTCGACGTGTCGACCTAGGCGTCCTGTTCTTCAAGGGCGATAAGGCTTTTGGTAGCAGAGATAGCGTAGTTCGATCGTAAAAAAAAAAGTGTAACCTCGCTCTGTGTAGGAGCGAGACCACTAAAGGCGGTCACACAGGAAGATACGAGGAACAACGTGTATTGAGAAAGCGAAGAGAAATGTAGTCGGCTATGTAGCGGGAGTGGGAGGATGGTGGTGGTCAGAGGATAAGGAAGGAACGTATGAACGTGGCTATATATGTGAGTACGTGACGTCTAGTAAACTACGACGCGATCGGAGTGATGATGTGAGTAATGTACGCGTAGTAAGCAGCATGCTTACAATTATACAAATATTTTGTCCAAGATTCCAAGCCTATTGGATTGGGAATACTATATTCCCATGGCAGGCACATCCAAGCACACATCAACACATTCACCCAAAATATGCCATGGGTGGGCATTGAGCAGTGCATGGAATATTATTTTCGGGCCTGCGTTTCTTTTTTGGGACCCAAGTGATGCCGATGAATGGGAGGGCAGGGAAACATGGGAAATTTGGCACCAATCTGGTACACTTGCATGCACTGATGACATAGCTGAGAGCAGACCGATGGGATTAATATGACACATACAATGGCCATACAGCGGCCAAAAATCAATCTGAAATATATTTTACAGACTGTACAAATTGTATTTTTGACAGCTTTAGTAGTTACTGGGTAAATTGTATCAAATGGACAGTATAGCCTCAGGTGGCAGGCAGAATCGATATCTGAAGCATGGGAAATAGCTCCCAGGAATGTGCAAAGCCGTGATTTGATCATGACACCACATGTATGTCAATGTGTGCATTGAATAGACAGAGAGCAACTACTGGAAAACGTGTGCATTGGCTTGCACTGTAGTTACTGGGAAAACATGTGCAATATGGACACTATGGACTCCAAGCTTGACGATGGCTCTTTGGAGTCTGATACGACAATGTATGGTTTAGCTATATCAGCTCTTTCTGTGAGTGTGATTTCTTGGCTCTCCATGTCAGACGATAACAATCCACCTGTAGGTGCAAGTGGTAGCTCTCACTGTGCCATTTCTTCTTGGTTTTCTGGGTTATCATCTGGCCTCAACTTGGATCCTTGTGCAAGAACAGGAGCACCTAAGATCCATGCTGATGGCAGCCCAGTATAGCCTGCTCGTCAAATTATGCAAATCAGCAAATCTTTTAGTGCATATGAGACAGTGTGGTACCTTAAGTGTGGGTGTGAATGAAGATCACAAGCACCCTCTAGCTTGATTTTTGCTTTTGCTATCCTCATTC
The DNA here is from genome assembly GCA_900157415.1 of Armillaria cepistipes. NCBI lineage: Eukaryota > Fungi > Basidiomycota > Agaricomycetes > Agaricales > Physalacriaceae > Armillaria > Armillaria cepistipes. The sequence continues at coordinate 461,397 of FTRY01000033.1, forward strand.
TCACCATTATTCTAAATCACCTTCTCTCGTACGTTTACCAGAACAGATGAAGTAATCAGATAGTGATAACTGTATAGTGCTGCAGATGTATGGCTGCACACTACCACAAGCACCTTCATCCACACTTCCATGACTGAAATTGGCACAAAATCAATGCCTGCCATGGGTTCAAAGATCAACCTCACTATGTGTCAAGGTCCTGCAGCCTTGCCTCCAGATTATGATGACTATTACAATTACGGCAGCTGTGCACCCCATGGCCAGAGTTGGCAAACCTCTATAGGCATATCCTCTGATGCAATGGTTGTTGAGGGTTTTGCCGCTGCCCAAAACAGTAGGACCAGGTCAAGGTCTGTCATGGTCAATGATATGGCAGTCCTTGTACCCAGTACGATGCCTGACAATGTAGACAACCTTACATTCAGTTCTTTCGGACTCGTTGCTCACTGCCAGCCTGTTACGATTTTTCCTTATCTAATCTCAGTGCCTATCTAATCTCATCTTATCCCGGCGCTTCACTTATCTCCTTATCTAAAAATCTCCACATATCATACGACTTTCGACTCGTGTTCGCCTCGCTTACTTCGCTCGGCTAACACACGCATGGACATGACACGTATTCAGACTCCAACTCGTAGTATATAACGTAGCGTATACTTGTACATAGATTCCCTTAGCTTTGAGCTAAGTTTATACATACCGGATTCTTCCTTTCAGTCTCCACGACTAAGTGTTATTACCGCTCACGATAGCAACGATGCAGACTTTGGGTGACTGTACAAACGCGATACAGCCCTTACGTCCTGCTAGTTTGTTATTCCCGAGTCCGGGCATAACAATTAGCTCAAAGCTTTTCACAACACCCCCTACACTAGCCGAGGAGCGTCCCCAACCCAACCAATGACCGAATGACTACGAAATCCTCTTCGTCCTCATATACTGACTACTCCTTCTCATACTCGTCACCCAGTTGGCCGACATCGCAGATCGACATCTCGAAAGACGTAGATGAACCAGGTGGTCCTACTAACCACCCTCATTGTCACTATTTCCATCATCGTCGCTTTCATTCTCTTCCTTTACACCCTGCTCTATGCGACCAGGACAGAAGAAACAGTTGAAGAAGGAGAGACCTCTTAAACGCCCTGCTGGCGAACGTCCCGCTCGAAAGAGCAAACCCCATCGAAACTGAAAACATCGACACCATGAAAGAAATTGCCGCACCCCGGAGCCCTATGACTCCGACTCGCATTACGACTACGCCGGATACTACGGTGGAGACTACGACGACAACCTCGACTGAGTCATCCCCGGCGTCGTCCATAACCATCATTCCCAATCGAACTCCGCCACCAACCCTGACAGAAGAGGATAGAATCATTTTTGACAACCTCGCTGTCCTCCTCTTCGAACTTGCCATCACCATCTACCGAGAGCACCTCCACCTTTGACACTATACCCGTCGATGAGCCCTGACCTAACCAATCTCCAACTAATCAGCCTAGGCATAGCCGTTGCTATTGCCACGACCTTCACCACCGTTCTCATCCTCATGCTCGTATACGCTGAGGAGATCCACAGACATCTGCAACGACTCAGATTCCTCCGCAGAAGGAGAATCCCAAGGACCGACTGGGGAGCCGCACCCTTCCCAGCTCATTATGCCGTCCCCCGCTTCGAGCGACAATGACCAACAATACACACGGACCTGGCATCTGTTAGCACAACGACCACCACCCGTTCCCTTCACAGGCGAACAATCACGATTCGGGATCCCTCCTCCGACGAGTACCACTCGAGTCGGGAGGAGCTCTCGCCCGACCATGATACTGGGGAGCTCAACGGACGTCGCTTCCCAACACCCTGGCTTGAGGACCCAGGCACCTCGGCATGGCACATACGGGGTGCACAGACATCAGACACATGGGGCAATGCTGCGCCTTCTGACGCCGTTAACAACCCCGAGTACCCCGCGGGAACCTGGAACCCAGGGGACAGTGAACGAGCCGCTGCTCAGAATGAGCAGGAGGCCCCCGACCCCATCTTCGCCCTTGACAATGTCTACGTCGAGAACAAACACATTGATGCCTCGCCACCCTACATCACCAGGGGGGCGCTGGCTGCTCCAAGGTCTAGGACTGGGCTCCACTCGCCCACCTATAGCCGCACCGACCCTTTTGCTGCTCTTCGGCAAAACTACATACCCTTCCCTTCCATGGGAAGGCGCTACGTCCCGCTGGTCCCATTCGGGCAGTGGCCAAACGAGTCCGACACCAGTGACAGCTCCGATGAGTCTGATCGGGAGCGACAGCGACAACGAGGAACTGACCCCGCTGGCACTCCGCTCGAGGAATCCATTCCTTGCCTCGATCACAGCCAGTCGACAGACCCATTCAATGCCGACGGCCCCAATTACGAGTAGAACGAACTCGAACAGATTGACTGAGACATCCTCGGTCTGGAACGAGTCGAAGCCTGGGAGCTTCGACGAACCGACGTCGAAGCCAGAACTAGCTGGCACCATGCAGGAACATGCAAGAACATGGAGTACTATCTTGCCACAACCCGAGGATCGCCGTTCCACTTCGGCGAACCCACCGTCGGTGAACTCACGGCCAGAGTCTATGCCAATCGTGCCCGGGAGCTATTCCCACCCCATCCAGGCCACCGACACCCCGACTTACGGGCATGAACCGAGGAGGAAGACCACCTCCTCCACGAGCAGCTCGAGTCTCTCGCACTCAGACTCAACGAGTGACTCTGGCGAGAGGACAACGCCCAATAACTTCCAGTACGACTGGGAGTCCGTCTACCCGGGGTTTCACCCTGAGGAGACGATATGGGACGAACTGGGGCCAATGGCCGACTCGCCACCGAATCCACGGTATCCGGGGTTTTACTCCGGACCAATGACGAGTTGCCTCGTAGCAGGCGCAGGACCAGGAGAAGACGACATGGGAGATGTCGCAAACGCATGGGGAGAAAGGGCCCCGCAACAACCCCCAGTGCCGCAGCAACCACCTGCACTGCCGCAAGATCGAACGGATCAATTGATCCAACAGGTGGCTCTCCTTCGGGATGAGAACCTGCGGCTCCACAACAACGTCGCTGACTTATGACAGCGCGCGAACCAATGAGGCAGGCCAGGAGCACCTGCCTACGCACCAGACCTGGATCACTACTCGATCCCACGACCGCCTGGATGGTTACCACCAGGCAACGGACCAGTCGGAGACTGGGACACAGACAAACCGCCGGCCTTTCTACAGGCAAGGCCAATCATCATGAAGCTGCCCGAGCCCTTTGAAGGAGAGCACGACGACATGGACCACTTCATTGGCGACTGCAACGCCTACTTCGAGATGTTCTGCCACCAATTCCGAGGAGTGTCGTCACTCATGGTGGTGTGCGCCACCTCCCTCTTCATCAAGCGCGCCAAAGATTGGTGGACCCATCGTCGTGAGGACTTTTGGGTCAACGACTACCGAGATCCTGCCGGCCCCCGATTCCGATATCCACATTGGGACAAATTCATTCAGGAGTTCAAGGCCACATTCTGGGATCCCGCCTGCGAAAAAGAGCACAAGAGAAAGATGAAGACAATGAAGATGGCAGGCAACCCCGCCACCGTCTTCTTCCAGAAGCTGGAGCGTGAGGCCAAGTTGGCAGGGAGACGCCACGACACCAGTCGTTGAGGCACGATGGTCGCGGCAGTACGACAGGGAGTTCCCTGGTCGTTCACCTCGATCATCACCAGCATCGGGGTAGGAATTCCCCAAGACTACAACGAGTGGAAGGAGCGTATCCTCGTCATGTATGAGGAGCGCCAACGAGACAAAGCCTACAACGACGCCCACGGCATCGGGCAACGCAACCAAGGCAACAACAAGAAGAACGGGGGTCAGAAGCAGATTACCGCTCCCCCCAGCAGCTCCAAGACCTTTACGGGAGGCGACAAAGGGTGCGACGCGCAGGGCCGTTGGCATACGGTAGCACAGAAGACATTCGGCGGTCAAGGACTACTGATGGACATAGACACAAGGGAGCAGAAAAAGCAGAAGCAGCGTGCCGAGGGACGTTGCTTCAAGTGCAATGAGCCGGGGCATCTCAGCAGAGACTGCCCCACCAAGAAGGTAGCAGTACGTGCAATCGAGGCGGTACCCAAGGAAGCGCTCGCGGAGAGCACAAAGGTCGAGGAGGTAAAAGAATAGGTCATCGAGCGCCCAATTCCGCTGCGACGACCAAGGACTTACATACTGGTGAACATTCCTCTTCTGTCGGCCGGTCTGACACTTTTATATCACATACAGACACTTTATCTATCGCGCATTCGAATATACCCCCACCCCACATTTCAGGGTGGGCTTTTACGACTTCCACCCGACCACCACCAGTATTAGAATCGAACAACCGATACAGTATTCTTCCGATTGAAGATACTAACAACTCCTCTGTAGAGAACAACAACCGGGTTGTCAGAGCCCTGCCAAAACTGACTAAACATCCGGCAAGTAGCTCATTGCGAGTGAATGCATCAAACGAAAAGATGACCACCATATCATCACCCATCTTAACGACAGTGCACCAGTCGAGGCCTCCGTTTAAGCCGGAGTTTCAAGCCGTGGTGACGAATGCCCGATCGGATGGGGTGGAGCAAGCGCCTAGCGCGAACTCTGACGAAGCGGCCTTGCTCGTTGGCAAGGTACCTCCATGGGGCTCCAGCCGCGCTGCGAGTTTAGAGGGAATAGGCAGAGGTGCTGAAACCTCCCCTGGTACGGAGCGGATCGCAAGGACATCGCAGTTGAAATCATCCGGCAAAACGGCGGCTGCAACGAAGACATCCCCTTCCCACGACCAGTCGCGGGGTCAGCACCCCCAGAAGCATGAACTTCTGACAACCAAAGGGAGATTGGGAACCCTGAACGAAACGCAGGACCCTATGGGGGCGCAAGCCTCCTACGAGGGCCGGGAGGTCAGCGACTTGGCTGGTAAGTCCATTCATTCGGCACAAGTCAAGTCTAGCGTCTCCGCACATATTAGCAGCCAAGACCAGGACGACGCCTCTCGGGAACGCACTGCAGGTTCCCCACCCACGACTGGAAAGGACGACAAGAAGACCCAATACTCTGCCGGCACTTATGCCCGACAAGCAACAGAGGAAAGGACTGCCGCAGGGAAGGAAGCTGCTAGCACCCAGGCAGTGAAAAGGGGGCATACGGTAACTATGATAGAAGTTCCCGACGAAGAGGACGACGCGTCCTACCAGAAATGGGTTGCGAAAGGCAGCCCAACAATATCCCCGATTAGGAAGTCCGCCGAATTGCCGACTCCTCCCGACTCACCACCAAAAACGAATAGCCCGCCCCCTAACGAGGGGGTGGGCCCGACTTGTGTCAGCAAGGACAAGGTGACCTCACCAACGGTAGCTGCACCTTCTACGGCCAGTGCGAAGGTTAGCGAGGCCCCTCACCGATGGATGTGACCCTTTGAGGTCGACTGGACGCTTCGCGCGATTTGCGAAGCACGAAATGACAACGCCGCACGCGCCGCCCTTGCAGTATGGATACACAAGGACAAGGGCACCGAGATGATGAACGAACTCCTCGACGAGCTTCGACTCGGAGGAGAAAACACTAGGGAGCAACTCTATCAGCTTTGCAACCTGCCGATCATTGTTCACAGCCAAGAGAGCTCGAAGAACAATTTCCTCGTCGACATCGTCCTGAACCCTGTTGCCGGAACAAAAACGTTGAGCACCAAAGGGCTCTTGGATAGCGGCTGCACAAGCAGCACCATCAACCGAAGCTTCGTCGAGAAGCACGACCTACTGACTCGGAAGATCAACGTACCGATCCCCATTTACAACACTGATGGGACCCGCAATGCAGGCGGGGACATCACCGAATACGTCGAAACACGTATGACAATCAAGGGACATGCGGAACGCATCGACGTTGCCGTCACGAACCTAGGCAAGAAGGACATCTACCTAGGTCACAGCTGGCTGAAGCGCCATAACCCTTCAGTCAACTGGAAGACACAGTCGATCCTATTCGGTTGATGTGCCTGTATGGGCAACGACTTCAGCCTGCCCGACGCCAATCCCGATGATAAATGGGATGAAGAACTCGAAGAGGGCGATACAATTCTCGCTGTCAACATGCAAGAAGAGATCGTAATACGAGCTGTGCATCACGCCAACGACCTAGCTGCCGCGGCTAATGCAGAGAAGCCCAAGAAGAGCTTTGAGGAGATGGTACCAGAGGACTACCACTCCTTCTGCGACCTGTTCTCAAAGGAGAACTTCGACGAACTACCCGAACAGAAACCGTGGGACCATGCCATTGAGCTCACTCCCAACGCGAAGGCGAGCCTTGACTGCAAGGTGTACCCCTTGAACCGAAACGAACAGGAACAGCTTGACGCGTTCCTTGATGAGAACTTGGCATCAGGACGCATTCACCCCTCCAAGTCTCCCTTTGCCTCTCCCTTCTTCTTTGTCAAGAAAAAGGACGGCATGTTATGACCCGTACAGGATTACCGGAAGCTCAACGAGATGATGATCAAAAATTGTTATCCCCTTCCTCTAATCTCGGAACTCATCGACAAACTTTGAGGAGCCAAGTACTTCACGAAGTTCGACGTCCGTTGGGGATACAACAATGTCCGAATCCGAAAGGGAGACGAGGAGAAAGCCGCCTTCCGCATGAACTGGGGCCTATATGAGCCCACCGTTATGTTTTTCGGGCTCACCAATTTGCCTGCCACGTTCCAATGGATGATGAACAACATCTTCCGCGACCTGATCGCTGAGGGAAAAGTAACCATTTACCTCAATGACATCCTGATCTTCACCAAGGACAAGGCAGAACACCGCCGAATCACGAAACAGGTTCTCCAACATCTACGGGAGAACAAACTTTTCCTTAAAGCGGAGAAGTGCGAGTTCGAAGTACTCGAAATGGAGTATCTTGGAGTCATCATCTCTGAGAACCCAATCCGAATGGATCCCGTCAAGATTGCTGGGATCGCTGAATGGCCTATGCCAATGAAGAAGCGGGAACTACAGTTGTTCCTCGGCTTCACAAATTTCTACCGAAAGTTCATCAAGAACTACTCGAAGGTCGTAAAGGCGCTCACCACCCTTACCGGACTTGCGCCCTGGAAATGGGGCCCCGAACAAGACCGAGCTTTTGTCGAGCTCAAGCGACGCATGGCTGAGGACGTTATTCTTGCCATCCCCAACGAAACTGACCCTTTCATGGTCGAAGCCAATGCCAGCGAAGGTGCCGTCGGCGCAGTACTTAGTCAGAAGCAAAACGGAAAATGGCGCCCAGTGGCATTCATGTTGAAGTCGCTCTCCGCTACAGAGCGCAACTACGAGATATACGACAAGGAGCTGCTAGTGATCATGCTAGCGCTCAACGAATGGCGCCATTACCTGATGGGCGCCGCCATAGACGTCAAAATATGGACGGATCACCAGAACCTCCAGTATTTCCGAAAGCCTCAAAAGCTGAACCGACGACAAGCACGCTGGGTGACCGAGCTAGCGGAGTACCACTTTGTTCTCCACCACAAGCCCGGCGCTTTGAACAAGAAGGCTGACTTATTGTCCCACCGCGACGACCATGACCAAGGCAAGGACGACAATGCCAATATCATCGTCCTCCAGCCTGCGCACTTCCGGGCGCTCATTATGCCCATGACCAATGAAGTACACACAAAGGTAGAGGAAGCCACTCGACAAGAAGAGCTATGGGATGAGGGGATCAAAACCTCTCTCGCTCACGAATGGGGGGTCTCTCGCGAAGGAGGACTCTTGAAGTATGAAGGATGCATCTACGTCCCATGTCATCATGCGCTCCGAGGCGAAATCATCGCCCAGTTTCATGACCACGTCTCTGCCGGACACCCAGGCATCGAGAAAACGAAGGAGTTGGTCCTCAGAGAGTACTGGTGGCCAAAGATAAAGAAGACCATAGAAGCCTATGTCAAAGGCTGTGAGGTTTGCCAACGCATGAAGTCGAGCACGCAGCCAAAAGCCGCACCGCTCAACCCGAACACCGTGCCAGAAGGGCCATGGACCCACATCTCAGTGGACATGGTCACCGGATTACCCACATCAAATGGGTGCGACGCTCTTCTAGTAATCGTCAACCGTTTCTCCAAAGCCATCATTCCCGTCGCCTGCAATGTCGAACTGTCAGCCAAAGGATGGGCACGAATTCTTCGAGACCACGTCTACGCGAAACATGGAATGCTGCAAGTCGTCATCTCGGACAGAGGACCGCAGTTCGTCTCCAAGTTCATGAAAGAACTCTACCAACTGCTCGATATCACACCGAATGCCTCGACCGCCTGGCATCCTCAGATGGATGGCCAGACCGAACGAGTTAACCAGGAGATCGAGAAATATCTCCGGATCTTCGTTAACTATTGACAAGACGACTGGACCGACTGGTTGCCGCTCACAGAATTCGCGCACAACAATCGGGTCCACAGCGCCACGGGCAAGAGTCCCTTCATGGTTCTCTACGGCCGGAATCCGCGTCTCATCCCAGACGCCTCGAACTATTACTCCATCTCCAATCCAGCGGCAGAGGAGTTCATGATGACGATGAGCAATATTCATCGAGAAACCTGCGACGCGCTCCAAAAGGCAGCGACCAACATGAAGCGCCAATACGATAAATGGAAAACGGCATCGCGCGATTACCAAGTCGGCGACAAGGTCAGGTTGGATTCTACCAACCTCCACCTCCCGCGACCAAAGAAGAAGCTCGACGACAAGTGTGTCGGCCCCTTCACGATCCTCGAAAAGGTTGGAGCCGCTGCTTACAAGCTGAAGCTCCCGCAACACTGGAAGATTCACCCACGCTTCAACGAGAAGCTCTTGACGCCGTACATCCTGCTGGCCTTCCCTAATCAGGAAGTTCCGCCTGCGCCTCCTCCCGATCTCATCAACGATGAGGAGTTCAAAATCGAAGAAATCTTGGACTCTCAACCACGCACGATCCACGGTGGACGAGGCAAGAAATCGTACGAAGTCATCGACTACTTCGTCAAATGGAAAGGATGGACGCACGAACACAATTCATGGGTTCGCGACTCGGAAATGGGCAACGCCCAAGAAGCCATAGAAGACTACGAAAATCGAAACGACAGCGCCAGAAGACTTGACGCTGTACCAACACCCCAAGAAAATAAACGTGTCACGATGGTCCTTGACTTCCAATATAAGGACAGTTCCTGTTTCTACCTCGCCCAGCAACAAGACGGGAAGCAGAAATGGGTACAAGACCCAGATCCCGACGTATGGCACGACGTTATCCAGGACTATTGGTATAGCGTATGCTCCGACTCCAAAAACGACGAGCCTTAACGAGGGGGTAATGTTACGATTTTTCCTTATCTAATCTCAGCACCTATCTAATCTCATCTTATCCCAGCGCTTCACTTATCTCCTTACCTAAAAATCTCCACATATCGTACGACTTTCGACTCGTGTTCGCCTCGCTTACTTCGCTCGGCTAACACACGCATGGACATGACACGTATTCAGACTCCGACTCATAGTATATAACGTAGCGTATACTTGTACATAGATTCCCTTAGCTTTGAGCTAAGTTTATACATACCGGATTCTTCCTCTCAGTCTCCATGACTAAGCGTTATTACTGCTCACGATAGCAACGACGCAGACTTTGGGTGACTGTACGAACGCGATACAGCCCTTACGTCCTGCTAGTTTGTTATCCACAAGTCCGGGCATAACACAGCCTGTGGTCAACTGTTTAGACAGTGATACACTGCAATTGCCACTCTATTGTCCTTCTTTTAATCTCCCATACAACAATATGGATGATTCAGACTATAATAGCATTGTTATGTTCAATCTGACGAACAACACTTTGATGGATGTATACCCTCTTGACTCTGTCTTGAACCCAGCTGGAGCGCATGTCATCTTATTTTGGTATCTCGGTGATACTGCCTTTCCTGCTGGTAATTCACCTGGTTGGTATCAACAAGTACTGCCTTTCTATGGGTACATAAGTACATGCAATATGACCATGTACAATGTTTCGCTTTCTTACAGTACTCTTGGCAGAAACAATAGGTATGCATTTGCAGACTGTCTTGTCCCATCCAATTTCATCACCACATCTGCTCTCTTTGCTGCTTTTGATTCCACCTATGAGAGAAATCTGATCAAATATTTAAAATCCACCCTCATGACTTCCCTCACCCTTCCTATGGAAATATTCAATACTGTTCTCTCATGAAATATATCCTATGCTGCAATAGGCCTCACGTCGCCTTTCTTCGAACATGACATCAGCACCAGCAGCAAGTATATTGTCATGAGGAGTGCTAGTAGGTATCCCTTGGCACCTCTATCAGCCATACTCGCCATCCTCTACACATACGCCATTCTTGCACTCGCAATAACTGTGTCCTCTGTGATGTTGTTGTCTCGGGAGATCATAGTCACCAAGAATGGTGGAAAGGAACACAGAATTACAGCTACCAAACTCATTCAACTGCAGCTTACTAACCCACTGGCAAGCATCGCAGAGTGATTTGTAGACCTGGCATGGCCTGAATTGTTGTTGGAATCATTGGCTGTTGACATGTTCCACAAGCACCCACATGCAGAGAAACTAGGAGTCGTAATGGCAGATGGCGAGGGAGAGAATGGAGAGGGTATTGTCAGGAGAAGGTGAACCCTCCGAGTTGAGAGTGTTGAGCAGAGGTCGACGAGACTCTCTGGCTCTACCTTGAATATCACTACCGACTCCCAGTAATTTTGGCCTGAAGGAAATTGAAGGAAATGGTTCGTGGAGGTGAAAGTGTTTTTTTGGACATGTTTATATCTGTTGGAAATCAGATATTGACTGAACAGAAACTGTATAGAGACTTTTTGCAGTGTCACTACACATTTCCTTTGTGAAGAAACTCAACGTGTATATCTGAGATACTGTAAAGTGCCTCAGCATAATAAATAAGGACGACCTTCGAAATAAAAGTTTGAGCTTGACAAACGCTACTATGCATGAGAGTTCAGAGATGCATAGACAACGTCTGTGATATTGTCATCATTAGACTGCCAGCTTGTTGAAGATCCTGTTGTTCTTATAAGGCTCACCTTGAAATAGACACTGGTGAAATTTCAGCAATGACAGTAGACACATGGCATAGACTGAGAAGCATAGAAATTGAGGAGTACTTATCCCTGAGAGAACCTGAGCTTCTCATGTGCTGTCGCTTCACTGGCAGCAGACCGAATAGCGAGGGTCATGCCATCAAGATCATTGAAGTATATTTGACGACGGCCATTGAGGTTTTATTTGGTTTAGAAAACAAGGTGAAAGAAATACAGATGTGGGTAATGTGTTCACACAGTTTATGAGATAATGTGATGGATGACAGCAGCTGTGACCATGCCAGGATGAAGCATTCGACAAAGGGGAGGGACACTGGAAATATATATTACCATCGGGTCCTCCATACAAGACGTGATTTGTGGCCGTGACAAGTACAGGCCTTGAATGTACCCTCCCAAAGAATAGACATTGTACAGTGTGTCGCTCTCACCATTTCCATCACTCGCTGCACAAATGATTGTTCCCCTGTCCACCATATGTGTATGTGGTGGGCTGCCATGTTTTTCCAGACCTGCAGCTATCTTTGCGGTCCTCTTAAAATCGAACAAGGACCGCTATACTCCCAGCAGGAAAAGGCTGACTCGGTGCACATGTCTGTTGTTTCCTGCTGACACTGCGACTCTCGACAACAATGCAGTACAAGACAAACAGGAAGTCATTGACAAGGCAATGGAGGAGTCAAACCACAGGCAACATCCAGGGCAGCACATGTTAGCCACCTGCAATGTCATCTCTGTAAGCATTCGAGTCACTCTGAAAAGCAAGGAAGAGAAGCTAGAGGAAGGCATGCATAAGGTCAAGGAATGAGGTCGAGAAGCGTAGGTGTGAGGTTGAAAAGGACTATTGCAAAATTCGGAAGGGTTGTTATAAATGAGGTCAAGGTCCTTGGTCATCCAGAGGAAGAAAAGGTATGCTTCATGCTTGCTTGCAATGTACTGATGTAGCAACAGCTGGAGGACTTGGAGTGAAGCCGTAGTGAGAGGACATAGGTGTAGTGTCAGGACAGTTGATATAGGACCAAATGATACTGTCTCGCACAGGACAGCTTTTTTGTCCCTGCTCTCGTCCCATTGTGGTGCAAGATATCTCTGAAACCTTCGTCTGCCCTGGTAGGTTGAAATGAGGATGATCAAAGTGGAAATCAACCCAGGGAGACGATCTTCGCTCATGCCCACACTTGAGGTAGGGTTCGCTGACCATTGACAAACAATTCACGGGCTCGTTGCGGTGAAGACTGGATGGGCAAAGTTGACTATATTCAGAACGTAAGAATGACAGTTGGGACTGCATTTTGGGCATGTAAGTTGTGGCCTGTCGAAGTAAGGTTGCCAGCCTTTCCTGTACGCTTATCATACATATTCACACAAAAATTTCAGCCTGAACATGGCTGACCATCACTTCCTTATGAACTCAAGTGTCAGTCAAGGTTCGATTTTGGTAAAAGTAAACACACCATCATGGCTTTGGCAGAAGCATTGTGACCACATCATGAAAGTCTATTTTTTTGAGCCAAATTGATGACCCTTGTTGTCGTGGGAGTTCATCAAGAACTTCCGACTGTGCTGACTTGTATCCACAAAAATCCTCCACTCTCGTTGACCGTATCACTTTTGCCGGCAAATTTTCCTATGAGATAGTGTGTGTGTGCCAGTTTTGATGCCAAGATCCTCCAGCCACTGTCCATCAACTTGTTCACTGCTCGGTTGTTATGAGAAATGGAGCACATCTACAGTCATTTTCATAGGGATATCAAGAATCACCACCAGACAGAAACATACCCAAAACACGCATATACTCAGCTTGCCCGTGGTCATCTTGACCCCCATTGAAAATCTTCTGCAACTAGTGCATGTTGAACAATGTCGAAGTGGATATGCTCGACGTTGGTGCCTTCGGTATGATGCCCTCGTCGTCCTCATTGCCGAAGGTGACCAAGAGTGTCTACCTTGGCCTTTTTATTGATGTGGTAGTGCACAATCTCGGTTTGTGCTGGATATTTGTTTCCAATGGTGGGCTGGGCCTATTTTCAAACAGGTAGTTCTGGCGGTGGCCACCGCTGCCTGAAAAAATGGTGCAGGGTTGTTGAGAGAGGGAGAGGGATCATCATTTGATTTGAAATTAAACTGACTGCACTTGCCCCTTTCTTCCTCCCATCATCTTGAATGCCCTCATGGCTGAGGAATTCCTGAATTCGATACAGTTTGGTGGAAATCATGCAGAGTTCCAGTTTCCTGGTACTGCTAGTGCAGGAGAAAAGCCAAGAGACGGTGAGCTGCTAGCCTATTGCATTCGTATCTCTCTCTGAAAGAAAATCGTATATTAGCCTTTCGAAAGATACCTTTGGAATGGGATTCATTAGAGGTCCTCCGACTCAGTTTGTACCAGGCTTTCAAACACAAGATCCAGAGCATGCCCAGCTCTCTCTGAATTTCAGAAAACAAGTATGTAGCCAGCTTCTTACTTGGGTTGCTTATACTAATTTCCAAGCAGGAAATGTTTTTTAAAGCACGATTCAACAATGGCTACTACCCTGGTAAGTAATAGACACATCCCTTGGCCATGCTTCTTTGACATTTGTATTATCATCAAGTGTTACTATGCACCAGCAAGCTTTGTGACATCAAAAAGGTCATATACAACAATAATCAGTGCACTGGAGAATATAAGCATATAACTTTGACTATCACATTCTCTAGGCCTCTGCAAATTAAAGTGGATTGGAAGTTCCTGTATCCACGCAATGAGCCATTGCTGCCTGGGGTTCACATCTGGCATGCTACTGAGGATGATTGGAATCTTGCTATACCCAAAGATCAATATTGCTGCCAGCCTTTGTCTCTGCTTCCTACCAGGGTCCAGCAAAAGGCTCCAATGAAGGTGCTAATTTCTTTGTTTTCTTTAATCGTTCAGTACTGATGCCTCATCCAGTTCAGGCATTGGAGGACATTTCAATTCACTGCCATCTTGGACAAAAGATCACGAGACAGTGTTCTTCACACTCTTGATCGTCTACGGACGCTGGAACACAGGGAAGAAGCGCGAACAATGGTGCACTATGATCCTGTCACTGTCTTCCCGACATCTCCTTCAACAATTAATGACATTGCCAAATATTTGAGACACGAATACAAGGATCACCTGAACTCTTTTGAGTGCCAATACTTGTTCCTAGGGCTTGTCTCTCATGGCATCCTCTTGCCACACTCTGATTCCAGTGAGTATCTTTCATCTCCTACATAGACAAACACAGACTTGTCTTCTTCAGTCAGCAGTATTAGGCATGCACTGCAGTTTTTGTTCAATGCTCCCAGGGTTCTCTGTGCCCTCTTTTGGTTAGAATGCTTGGAAGAATCACAAATGGCACAACAGGTGAAGGTCACAGAGGCCGTTCATGTCACTCAGGCTGGGTTGCGACTCTGATACGAAGATCAGTTAATCGTCAATGTTTTCAGATATCCACTCACTCACATGCCCACCTCAACCACCAAGCAATCTCACTTCTATCTCATCTCGGCATGCCTGACAAAGTGTTCATACGGATGATGCAGATCCAGATTAGCAACATCAAGAATATCGAATTACACATTGATCGCTTAGATGACACAAAGCATGTGGTGAGGAAGCTCTACAAGTCTTTGGAACTGCCGATATTGCAGATGCTGAAGGTGCAATTCAACAAGGAACCTCTGTTGCAAAATGTACTCAAGTGCATAGAGTGCCAGCTTCTGCAAGATTTGAAATACCGGGCTGTGAGTGTCGTTCATGACATTTACAACATGAAGACTAAAAGGGAATTATAATTAAACAGTGTATACAAGTAAATGAGGGAGCGTTTTTGATGGGTAATTAATCCTTCTTTCCGCATATCATCCATTGTGCTCACTTTCATCCATCAAGGTATCGCAGATGAATCTGGGTAATTTTGGTTCATGTGTAGCGATATTTTCTAACCAACTTTTGTAGTGTCTTGAAACCGGAAGAAATTTACTGCACCATACATCCGGCTGGAGGTAAGAGACGTGTTGTTACAGGGCAATGCACGATATTTCATAATCCATGCCTCCATCCTGGTCAGTGTAATCGTCTTTTCAACATGTTCTTTATTTATGTCAAATTTTTCACTGGCAGGCGATATTCAGCTAGCAACAGCCATAGACCATGAGCAATTTTCCCTGCAGGTCTGGCAGGGCCACCCGCCCACAAACATTGTTGTCTTCTCTACACAACCAGGAGAAAGAAATCTGCCCTCCTAGTAAGTAAAACAATACTTTTTCTTCTGTGTTTACATGAGCTACATCATTAGACTTTCTGGAGGCAACTTGGACGGTGTGCCTCAAATTCTTTACCCTTTCATACCGTGTTCTAATTGTCTAGCAGGGGACTTTTTCACAGTTTTATGGGACCCTGAACTTCAGTGAGCCATAGGCGAAAGCATAACACACTACATTTTGCTGATGAGGTCTTCAGGATCGAGGATCTGGAAGAACCAATGGATTATACTCCTGTAGAACCAGAGGAGATCCTGGACAATCAGGACAATGTTGAAGTCAATGATATATGTGAATTCTTCGTGGGTATGTACATTCTTTTCTAAACTTTCTCGGCTATGACACAGACTTTTCCAGAGTTCATGAAGTCTGATGTGCTAGGATTAGTTTCGCATATACATGAAGTGAAATCCGACAATCTTGACCCATCGGACCCTCAGTGTTTGAAACTTGCACAATTAGCTTCAGATGCAGTTGATTTTACAAAGACAGGTGTGCCCATGAAAATACCCCTGCATCTTCAAAACAGCGAGGCTCCAGGCTTCCAGTGTGAAGGCGGGTATCCGTTGATGAGGCTGGTGATGGGCACCCGTGAAACTGAGCATGGCCTAGTGTGAACACACTATAACACACACTCAACCCCACTAAACACACACACACACACAATCTCCTTAAGTGTGGAGGGGAGCAAGGGATTTTAATTCCAATTGCGCACCAACAATATCTTGATTTATCTCACTGAGCTTGCTAGGATGAAGCAAGTAGCAACATATTTTTCTCAAGCCATTCTCAAATTCTCGATTTCCTTGAAGCTTTTACAAGAGAGCATGGTGAACCACACAACCCTCAAGGCAAAGTATATTTCAGTAGTTGAAACACACAGATACGCAGATCCGCAAATTGACCAAGTTCAGTCAGTGGGCTCGCTAAGTACGACCTGCCGCTAGAGCTAATCTGTGTGCGCCGCCATCTCTCTCTTAGTTGCTAAACCTGACTCCCAAACTCATCACGATTAGAGGCCCTCAGCACTCCCAATCAAGTCACAAATACTCTCAAAAACCATCCCTGCAAGTCTTCACACACAGTGCACTTGCCCTAACAACGGTGCTGCGAGGTCCAACTGCGCACACCTGTCACACTTTGTGCAACTGCTAGAACAGCTCAATCTGGCTGATTCCCTTGCAAACTACTCAAGACCTATGCGGAGGCCAACACAACACAGTTTCTCTTTTCACACTGAACCAGAAACGGAACAGAGCTTTCTCTCAGATGTATTTCAGCAAACTCTCAAGATGGTGCAGCGTCACTGTCACCAAATCTCTCTCTTATCTCAAGTAAACCGAAGTTTTTATCCAAAGTGTTTCTTGTGTTCTATTTCTCTGTGAGCTCGCTAAACTTGTGTTCTAGCCAAGACTTGAAGCTACTAACTCTTATGTGTCGCAACAAGTCCAGATCCAAACTGAAACTTTATTACTGTATATGGGGGGTAGGTATCTTGTTTTACTACATGAAATTCTACTTACTTATACTATGGAAGATTGATTATTACAAATGGTCTTTTAGTAAGTTAATTCCTTTGTCGGCTGATAATTCCTCGTCCAAACTGGTGCAGCACTCTTGGCATAGTGCCACTTGGTCCTCTTTTTAGTATCCTCAAAGGGCTAAGTGATGTCGACATCGCTTGCCCTAGCAGCAGAGTAGCTTGCTGACTTGTACTCAATAGCTGCTTAATCCTCAATCACTGATCACACTTCATATTCGGCTTTCAGTTCTGCTCCAAAGGTGACAGCATCATATTCTAGACTTGGTAACCAAGGAATGCTTCGGATTTCGAGCCCGCTCGCTATTCCCATCAGCCAAAGTCTGTTTCTAGGCCATGCCTGGGGTTCTTTTGATTACCCCCGCACGTGATATCTTTTCTCCGGATCTCCAGGGACTACATGTCATAGGTTACTGATGCGTAGTTATCTAAATTAGTCCTGGCCTGCATACAACCGCATCCCACTGAAGGTTGAATCCTCTACTGCAGATGGATGTTTGCTCAAGTGAGCTCGCTCTTCAACCTTATTGTCGTGCATGCCCATAAGGTACAGTGCAACGACGAAGTCCTTATGTTTTAATTCCGTTGCTTCTTTTTCTATTATAGAGCTCTCAACCTCAGTGACCTTGCTTCTTTGTGTGCCATTTGCATTGTTAGCCCACTCTCTGTGCTTCTGCTTTGCTAACATGCAAGGTATGTGGATTTTGCAAAATTACACCCTTAAACACGCTGCGGGCGTGACACCGTCCAACAAGGTTTTAGGAAAACTTTACAGGCTTATCCAGCCGCCTCTGGAGTATACGCCTGTCTCGTAAGTGTTGACTTTCCAATGTTTTGATGAATAATGCTAATTGCTGTGGCTTGTGAAAGTGGAGTTCTTCAAAAGCACTCCTGGTTACCGAGCATGATTATACCAACATTGTACCTGAAGGAAGTAGGGAAAGCAAAGCATGCTTATGACATTGAATTGGAGGGGCTCATGTGAAGGTATGTGCTCCGCCGCCTGCTACCCAAAAGGAATTTGGTGACACATGTAATACAGACATTCCATGTGTGAGGCAGAGCTATAGGCTGGTGTCTCAGTTAATGGAGATTGAAAGAAGAGATGGGAACATGACTCTGCCATGCGGGTAAGAAGCACTCCATCAAACTCATTCCCCATCCTGATGACTTATACTCACGTCTTCAGGGACCCATCAAAGAGGCAATGGAGGCGCTACGGCGTACATACTAAAATCATGCAAAACAATTTGCGCAGGCTCAGCTGGACAAGGACATGAAAAAATGGGCTATTGCTGCATATCATGTTACATACAAACAAGATTCAACAAATGAATACGTCAATATACACAATGAAAGTAACAGGGGCAGCACACCTGGTAGCATGTTTGCCAATGAAGAATTACTTGAAGAGCAAGACGTTGAAGTTCCTCGGAGACACTTGATTTCATTCCCATGGGTATGGGTGATAGAGGTATGTTCTCTTTTCGGGTATGTTCATAGTGTTTGAATTACCGCTGATTGGTTTGCGTAGCTGTGCCATGCTGTTACAGATAATATCATCAAGGAAGAGGAGGAGAAAGACGATGCAGCCCTGTTGCAAGACCAGGTGGAAGATGTCTGATTGTATGTATGTAATTTTTAGTGTAATCAACCGGACTTGAATGTATGGCATGATCAACAGATGTCATCAGATAAGACATCTCCTCATATCGCCGTATTCTGTGCAGTCCAGACATATATGCATTGTTCCTGGATATATGTGGCCCACTACAAATTCACCATGGACGGGAAACGTCAATATTGCTGCTCGATGTCATGGATTCATCGTCGAAGTGCTGGTCATTACTATATGCACCAGTCCTATTGATCTATGATTTCTAAGGTATCTGAACTTGTAGGTCCCGGTAAAACATGGATGAAATAGAAGTCACATGTAGCTTTTACTCACCTTTGTTTCATGATGTCTGCAGTTATTAGTGTAAGAGGTGGGGAAGCACAGGAGAAGGGTATGTTGGCCAGGATCCAGGGCCTGTGGGAGCATGTACTGAGGTAGCACGGCTAATGATACTAGAATCTGCAATACTTGTAGATGTAATGACTGTTTTGTTTCTATTCAAACAACCCGTGTTTTTGTGGCGATTGTCTTTACTGTCCTCAACTTCGCATTCATAGGGTTCTTACTCTCCTTTATAAGCTCAGAAGGATTGAATGATATTCCATGGTGGATGATTTCTTTGTTCAACTACTGGTTGTAATTGTACCGTCAGTAAATAATCTATGGGAATTACTTGCATACTGCAGCACGTACTAGCTCAATTCTCTCAATACAGCAGGAAAACCGGCATCTACTATGTTTTCCTGTGGACTATGACGATGCAAGAATTCCTGGAATTTTGGATGTGTTGCAATCTATCCTCGATGAGCCCAAGAGGTTAATCTTATTGTGAAACTCATGTACCAGTGAATATTTCAATGCATTGGGCTCTCCGTCACTGTAGCACTGTCAGAGTGGGAACATAAATCAACCAAGAAAGATGGACTCACCGAGATGAACCAGCAAGTTCTGACAACTAGGGCTGTTGGTCTACATCTGTATACACATCGTAATCATACTGTGGCAGAGACTCGTTGTCATCGCTATGGCTCAGCATATTCTGCAGCTTTCCGATTACGATGACTGCTAGAACACATTTGAGAAAGGTCCATTGGTGGAATTCCTCACCTGATGTCCACCACACTAATCGTGAAAGACACTCTGGCCAGACACTTTGCATGGCGAGATGTAGCGCCCACTTATAGAGGATACTATGGTTATGTTCACTAATGAGAAGCAACATAACTTGGATGAGTCCGTCGATCGAAAAGAGGGGATAATGTGACAGGTTGGAGAGATAGGATGAGAAGTCATGCATAGATAAATCAGGCAGGTTGAAGGAATATGATACGAGATGTTGATACACTTGAAAAGCATTCACACATGTAATTTCACGAAATGTATCAATACATACATTTTATAAGATCTAGATACCAAAGCAATGAGATATACCTTAGAGCGCAGTGTCCTAAGTGTGGACAATGAAGTTCCTTGAGTGATGCTTGGTGGAGCGCAAGGCTTAACTGCAGAGTGATACCATAAGGGTCACACTAAGTCTAAAGCCCCAGCACTTGACACTGAGTACACTGACAATGCATGGGAGATGCACACTAAGAATAAAACCAGTGAAGCTCAGGAGATAACTGACACTTCGTGCAACCTTGATCT
This sequence comes from Armillaria cepistipes, assembly GCA_900157415.1. Taxonomy (NCBI): domain Eukaryota; kingdom Fungi; phylum Basidiomycota; class Agaricomycetes; order Agaricales; family Physalacriaceae; genus Armillaria; species Armillaria cepistipes. The sequence goes on from FTRY01000033.1 coordinate 481,641, forward strand.
ATGATGCACAATGGCACTGCCATGCAGGGAGCTAGCGCTCTAGACCTCAGAATGTATAGAATGGAAGTAAGACCGATGTCTCCGGCTTTGGCCAAAGCATGCAAGGCCTAAACAAGATGCTGGTGGTCTTAGAAGGCCATGGAAATCACTAGAAGATATTATTACCATAAGACGAGTTGCACACTAGGCTACAACTCTGAGGAAATACCAGGTGACATCAGTATGCACGGATAGTGTGGTTAACCAATGTCACGCAGCTGAGAGACCAGGATCTGGTCCCGAGCCGGAGCTCTGAGTAAGCACCAAGCAATGGCGTGATTGTGGCGACACACGGGGGACCCAGGAAAGGAAGTTCCGCCAGCCAAGAGTTACTATTTAAGGTTGTATTAATATGTAGAGCACATAGTATAAATACTGTAGTGTAATCGTAGTGTACAAGTTTTGGACCCCCGTTGTAGGAGCGTGTGAGCCCTCAGCTTAGTGCTCTAGCCTCAGGTTTAGTTTGTAGCTTCAAGCGAGAGAATATACCTTTTACTGAGAACCTTTGAGTGACTGGAGTAGTGCGTGAGGCATAGAAAGCTTAGCAGGGGACTTGTGTATAGTTTGAGTGATTGGTTGACTGCACTCCACCCTGAGAATAAGAGATATTGTGTCAGTGCAGACATGCTCTTGAGTTTTGAGGGTTTCTTGTGATGCGCAGTGCTACAGGCAGCAGAGGTTCAAACCCTTTGGTCTGATTAGTGTTTGTACAGAGGCCTTCTTTTAACATGTGGCGCTACAGGCGGCAGAGGTTCAAACCCTGTGGTCTGATTAGTGCACACTTGAGGGTTCTCATTTCTGCAAGCGGCAGAGGTTCAAACCCTCTGGCTTGTTGGATGGGGTTTATTTGGTTATTGTTTCTCTGGGCTGGCACAGGTTCAAATCCTGTGGGTCTACGATTGGTTTGGAAGCTTGAGCGTGTGGGTTCAAATCCTGTGGCTTGAGTGGACATTTTGTGAAGGGTTTCTGCTTAGAGTGCAAGCTTTGAGTCATGTTTAGGGTGTGTTTGAGTTCTTTGTGGTCACCTGTGTGTGTCGCACGAGGCTTATTGAGGGTTTTGTTAGTGTGTGGCAATGAGTTGTGTATTGTAGTACACCTTGCCTTGAGGCCTGGCGACATCTGTCACCCCTCTTGTTTTTAAAAGCCTTTGGACTTAGAGAGATCTAGATACCCTACGAGCACTATTGCTATATGTGTGTATCGTATATTCTGAGAGTTTAGTTGTATTGCTTCAATCTGCTTCTATCACATAATATCCCCCCAAGAACTTTGAGAGTTTGTGTGTATAGTGTTGGGCGTGGGTGTGATCAGTGTCTTTGACACTGTTGCATTTCTAGCCTGCACGCACAGAGTCTCTTCAACGTTGACACGCTCTGAAAGTGTTTACGCATGTAATTTTGCAATTTGTACAAATAAGTACGGGCTACAACGTCCAGATACTAAGGCACCAGGAAACACAACAGAGCACGAGGGTTATAATGCCTGTAATGAGATTACCAGAGTAAAGCTGGGTGGAGCGCATGGCTTAACCTGAGAACAGTACTAGAAAGGCTGCACTAGGTATGAAGTCCCAGCGCTTGACACTAAGTGCTCTGACAGGGCATAGCATGCGTGCGCTAAGAATAGAGCAGGACATGCTTGTGAGATAATTAAGACTTCGCGCAACATTGATCTATGACGCGCAAGGGCCGGGAGATCCAGCGCTTAGAGATCTAGACTTGGTGATGTCGGAACACGAGTAAATCCGAAGTATCTGACTTTGGCCAATGCGCGCGAAGCCTAGACAAGGAGCCTGTTGCTGTCACTACGATAGAATTCTCTCAGAGAATATTATGAAGCGAAATAAGAGTCGTGCATGAGGCAGCAACTCTGAGGAGATAGCAACCGACGTCAGTACACGTGTAATAGCGATGTTAACCGACGTCGCAATGCTCAGAGACAGGATCTGGCCCCGAGCTGGACTCCTGAGTCAGCGCCAAGCCATGGCGTGATAATTGCGACACGTGCGGGATGCAGGCGAAGGAGCTCAGCAACCTAAATGATACTAAAAATGGTACTGCTAATTTGTAGGATGTAGAATAGATAAATAGTGCAGTGTAATTGTAGTGTACAAGTTTCGGACCCCCGTTGTAGTCGCGTGCAAGCCCCCAGCTTGATGCCGTAACTTCAGGACTAGTTTGTAACTTCGAGCGAGAGAATATACCTAGAATTGATATCATATTGAGTGAATTGAGACGCGCGCGATGCATAGAAAGCTAACACGTCACTTGTGTGACTGTTAATTGGTTGGGTGACTTGAGTTCTAACCTGAGAAGAGGAGTTTTAGTGTCATTGTGGACATGCTCTTGTGCTTTGAGAGTTTCTTGTGATGCGAGGCACTACAGGTGGCAGAGGTTCAAACCCTTTGGCTTGCAGACGGGGTTTTATAAGGTTTCTGTGTCTCTGGATTGCATAGGTTAGAACCCTGTGGATCTATGATTGGTTTGGAAGCTCGAGCGCATAGGTTTGAATCCTGTGGCTTTAGTGGAAGGTTTTGTGAAGGGTTTCTGCTTGGAGTGCAAAGCTTTGAGTCGTGTGTTATGTGTTATAAGTTGTTTGAGGTCATTCCGTGTGTCGCTCTAGACTTTGTGAGGGTTTTGTGAATGTCTCTTGACGTTGCGTGTATTGTATTACACCTTGCCTTGAGGCCCAGCGACAACCGTCACTCCTCTTGTATTAAAAGCCTTTGGACTTAGAGAAATCGAGATACATAGCGCACACTATTTCTATACGTGTGTATCCTATATTCTGAGAGTGTGGTTGTTTTGTTTCTATCTGCTTCTATCGCATCAGAATCCCCCACAAACTTGAGGGTTTGTGTGTGTAGTGTTGGGTGTGGGTGTGATCAGTGTCTTCAACACTGTTGCATTTCTAGCTTGCGTGCACAGAGTCTCTTCAATGTTCCAGGGTGTGAGGCATCACATCTTTCTCCAACCTCTTGTCACCACCCATTGGTGAATAAAGGTAACACTGATAAGCAACCGAATAGAACCGCATATTTGGACATATATCTTTCATCCAATATTGGTACCACCTCAGGCAGTCAAGAATCATGAATATCTTATGCGCCAGTGTTTGAAGATCTGGACTGATGACGACGAAAGCCTCAGAGGAAAGCAAGGAGAATAAGATATTGAGAATTTGGCTGCTTCTTTCAGGGGGAAGACTGTGGACGAGGAGACCGGCGTGTTCAACAATGGTAAGGGAAGTTTCAATTAGTTGCTTTCAATCTGCTGAATTGCACAACCTCTGCTGAATTCGAGGAATAAATGCAAGAATGGTGTGCCAATCAAGTATGAAGGGGCCAGCGGTGGCAGTCATTTGACCAGGCCCCCAGGAAGTCAAAAGCTTGTCAAGAATGTACCCCCTCATCTCTCCTGTAGGCATGTCAATAGTGGTGGGACCCTCCCTCTCACTTGTAGTCAAGGGACGGACAAGGATCTCCATAAGCTCAAGCTCTAATTCCAGAGCACCACTGCAGACGGGCAGGGAGGAGATGGCAGCTTCAACTAATATCTTCCATACTACTGGCTGCAAGGTGAGGGAAGAGCGTTGCGGGCCTCGAAGGATTCTGAGAAAAAAGGCTGACGCCTTCTCGGTACTTGACATGGAGTACAGTACCATTCTTAGCTGCTCAGTGGGACATTCACCTGTCAGATGACTACAAAGGAGTGTCAATGCTCTACAGTAGAGCTCCAATTCATCCAATTCATGGCTGGCGCCAGGAGACAGTGCAAGCAATTTGATGTCCTCTATCTGCTGGTGCAGACATTGCTTAAATAAGGATGCATGTTCACCTGGAAGACATCCCAAAGTGCTCGACGTCATTCCAGAAATAGCTTGAAGCACACTTTGGTGCACCAACACGTTAGATGTGGAGGAGTACAGCCATAGTAGCGATTGCACATCCACTTTTTCGATACGTTGCTGAACGTGCTTGCACTCGATTTCCTTCAGAGTGAGAATCCTTGGGCGGTTTTGGAGAAAGTCCTCACACCATTTTTGGTACCTCTGTAAGGCAGTGTGGCTGTTGTGTTGGTCAAATATGTGAGTGTATGGATAATGTTGCATGAGGACAACATGTGGGATAAGATAGTCATTGACAAATTGATACAGACGATGGATGTAAAGTGTTAATGGAACCTTGTATGGACAGTAGGGGTGGATGAGGGGGAGGATGAGGGCAATAACATAGGCTGTGTATGTGGCTGCTCCGATAATAGATACTAGCCAGGCCACTTTCATGCCCAGAGAGAATAAGAAAATAGCGAGACCAGCGAAAAAGAGCGCCAGCGATACATGATGGTCGGCACCTGCCACGTTTGTAGTCCAGCGTATCGCATATGTCTGATTCTTGCACGGTCACGCATGGAACTGTCGGAGACGATGGCGACGTATTGGTGGAGCCACTGCTTGACCAAAACAGCAACCAGAGCGGTGATGAGACTGAGCATCAGGCTCACAAACCACAAGCTGTTCAACCACTCGTTGGAAGGACTGGAAGAAAAGAAGGCGGTAGGGGAAGAAGGGATAGAGATTTTGTAGCCATTCGACACCGTGGCCTTGAGAATCTCAAAGAGAAGGAACATGGATGCCTCATTGTAATCAGGTTGCATATTTTGTGATGTTTGTACCAAGAATGTTGTTAGTACAGCAGAGAAGAGACCAGCCTATCTTGATATTAGACTTTTTAGCCTGATTTGAAAGGAAATGTCAGACGCACAAAAACAAGTAGGACATTGATGGTATCCCGCCATTCTGCCAGCATATTGGCATTGAAATCAGCTGCTTCTTCAAGATAGATGGGCCATATTTGTGCATTGTCGGACATTTCTTTGCTGTGAGGATCAGGAGGGTAACACGCCTTATAGTCGTGCGGAGTAACACCTGATGCCATTTAAATATCACAGGGGAAAAGTTGAAGTAACAGAATGCACCGACTCCCCCAAAATAGAGCTGCTTCTTCCTCAGTCCAAAAAATGTCCCACTAGGACCATTGCTTTGTGAATGAGCGCCTTCAGCAGCAGTCGCTGCAGGGGCACGAGTCTCGCCCGCTGATGGAAGAGGCAGGTCCTCGGTACAATTCTCAGATGTGTCCATAGTGTTTCAACTGCAAAGTCGGTCTGTTGAGTTGACATCCAAATTTGAAGAATTACTGTCAATGGTGATGGTAGCTGTAAAGGAAGAACCTGTGCTCATTGCGTGTTCGAATTCAGTGGTGTTTTCATCATGCCAAAGAGATCCATCGATGGTCTGATCCTTAGTATGATAACAAAAGACGCTAGAAAAGTATCAGTTTCAAGGCAAATGCTGTTCGTGAAATCATATCTGAGTAAAATCCACAATAGTGAGGTTTCTGAAAGCCTCCATTCTTTCTCCATTCACACTTTCTTTGAAGTTTAGGGAGCCAAATCATAGCTGGAGAGAACAAAACGGAAAACTCAGAAGACTAGCAGCTGATGAAATAGTAAGCAAATACAACTCAGCGCCTGAGTAGACTGGTGACTGTCCTTGACATTGCAAGCCATCTATTTCTGAGCTGAGTTCCCTTTAGTGCACACGGATACATCGGACCAGACCACATGAGTGGGGTTTGAAAATAGAGGAAACTCACTGGCTCGATGTCCTTACTCATCTTTACCAAATGCCTCAATGCTCGCCTTGAATATCCTCTTTCTCCGAACACAACAATTTTCACTTTCACTATCCAACTCTTCCTTGCCAGTGTTGCATTTTTTGCAAGGGGGTGGTGGAAATAAAATTATGCACATGACATACATTTTCACGTTTAAGGTCAGGCTGAACCCCCCCTCCCCCCCTCTCCTACCATATACAGTAATAATATATCCATATTAGGACTGCTTAGTAATGCTGTCTAAGCTACCAGGAAGGTACCGGCTTGTGCCGATTTATTGCCGAGCATTGCCGGTTAGCTGCCCTACCTCGCTTTCGCTATATACCTGTCTAATGATGATGATATCGTGTCTAAGAAGGTATTTGAGTATGAAGAAATATGTATTTGTATGAAACAGTTGAAATAAACATACATCAGACCTCCAGAAAGGTCTTAATAGTACTAAATAAGGAAATGTTGGTTTCGCGTTTAAGGCTCAGACCCCTCCCCCCCCCTCCCCCCTACCCTATGTGCCGGATTTTAGCCACGCCACCCCCTTGATTTTTTGCATGGTGATCTCAAGGGAACCCATTCTATCCTTCTTGTTCTCATCTATTCGCGTAACCCGTTGGGATGGATATCGGAAGAGTATCAAATCATCGACATCTTATTGGACCGGAGAAGGATATCAGATTGCAGCCCATTAGCGGATAGGATGAATACCGTCGTCCTCCGATTTTCTCAGCCCATCTCTGCGCAAAGGGAAAGCAACGTATCTATAGATCTGATCCACGTTCTACATATTCATCACTTTGTCTAATGCCAATGTCTGTGGATTGCAGAAGATGATCATGGCAGAGGAGAGCGATGGACATGACATTTCTAGAGAACCATCGATGCGTGCCTGTTGACCAATGTTATGCATGGACCTTAGGATATTGCGCCCGTTCCAAGCGCAATCATATCAACTTGCCACCACCCCCAGCTCTCGCAGTTCCTACTCATTAATTACAAACAGGACGCCAAACACTGGCTATGCCTATAGGCAAGATACTGAGAGCATGTTGAATAACGGTTGACCTAGGAATACAGTCCGGAAATGGCGGGGGTTGCTCTCTTTCTTTGGGTTTGCCAAAGATAATATGCTTGTCTCGTTTTGACTCGAGGCATATGGGAACGCCTGGTGGGGAGACAGTTCGGGGGCGAATCTGGTGGCGCTCGAGGAACGGTACAGCAGTGATGCACCGATGCAGATTATCGGATTGGTAGATGTTTGCTTAATAATAAAAACACTCTTCGTACAAAGTCATCTCATCTCATCTCATCATTACACGGCACGGTACCTTCAGGCATGCCGGACGCAAGGACACAGGCAACTGCACTACGAAACCGTAATCCTCACTACCCTCTAATCAACCCCCAAGCTGAGCTCACGACTGAGAAACCCATGACCGAGAAACCCCAGACCGAGCCACCCAAGCCATTGTAGAACTTGAAGACCTATAGACGGGAAACTCGAAATCAATAATCCCCCCCATGAGAACCCCACCAGAACGGAACCGCGGCGCACACCAGGTGTCTCTTCCTGAAGTGTATGTATATATTCGTCAGGGACTTGGGCCTGAGAACCAATCTGAAGTATGAAAGTGGGGTCGGAGGTGGGGTAATTCCAGTTTCTGCGTAATGGTACAGTCATGGATCCGGAGCGTGAACCCATGTGAAGCTTGTCATTGATGAATTTAACCCGTACATTTAGTAACAGCTCACTTCGTCGCATCAGACCAGCATCCATGAATGTGATGACAGTCCACACATACCATATAGAACTGCTTAGAACAGTGATAATATCTTATACAATATTCACTGGCTCATATGCTATGATCGTACTAGCATGCGAATTTTCTCTTCAAGTGGTCATATGTACATCGACTAGGTGTCAGTGGAGAAGGCCGCTCCGACGTATTTCTCCGAGTCCATTCAGACTGAAAACACTGCTGTGTACTTATGGTAAACAACCTGGTTAACGTTCAATACGAGTGGACCACATAGCCCTCTATCGACATCTTCAATCGTGGCAGTGTGATTTAAGTCCCGCCAGAACCAGGATGTGGGCAGACCCGGCTGCCTGTATAGTTCAGGGCGACGGCATCTCGGGACACCTTGAATTGGCAATGGCGGCAACCTTAAAAAATAGTAGCCACGGTACCTCACGGTTCTCGAGCTCGCAGTGTCGGGATGGGCACCCCCAAGGTTCGGAATGACCAGGGGTATGGCAACGTCCCACAGCGCTGGTACAACGACTCACGCAGCGGAAGACCGGAATCCTCTTCTGATAGATAGCGGTTGTCTGGGTTTGAAGCACGAATTTTATGGTCTCGTCAATGACCTGGATATGCAGAGGGACTCTGTGGTGACTTTTCAGGACTCCCATGTCTATTTTACAGTGCTTGAGCACCGTTCAGACAGGCGGAGCTGCCTTCATAAAAAGGAACTGACGGTGACCCAAACAGGGAACGCGGGACTTCCACGAAAGTGGGTTCTAGTGGGCAGTCCGGCTAGTATACAAGTTTCTGGTTCAGAGAGACTCTGTAGTATGCCTTTACAGGACTTTTGGGGGGTTTATAGGTGTTTTTATACGCTTTTCAGCGCAGTTTCAAGACGCCAAATCACCTTCCTAATAAGGAGCTGATGGTGGTAAGCGATAATTTCATGATCCCCGACGCATATGTGTGTGCGCTTGGTACCGAACACATCTTTGCCTTGAGGTTTGTTTCGTTTTTGGTGGTGGGGTGGTTTTCTATACTTTCCTGAAGATAGATCACACGACTATCTTGCTGGATCTGCGTCCTCCAGAATAAACTTATTACCGAAACGGATATTTTCGCCCAAGCATCCGAACGGTTCTGTCTGGTCAGGATTGGACAGTGCTCGGACGGTTTCCAGGTCTCTTTAGATCACCGTGCGCTCTTTCGTCTGTGCACGCAGCTCTTACCTAGCATCGGCAACTGACATCCTTCGTCCTGAGAAATGGAGGTGCGAATCGCATGATCGCTTCAATGGATACAGGATTCTGAGTGTGCAACAGTACGATACTAGACAAAGGGGGCGACTATCCACAGCGTGTAGGGAGTAAGCATTCGTAAGTCACAGGTTCATGCGGGAGAACATGGCACTGATGCACTCATATCTTGAAGCTTGACGGCTACACAGTTGACGGACGGAGACTTCCTCCTCAATTCTTCGACGAAGCCGTGCACTATGAACAAACCATCTGTAGGGGAATATTTATGAGACTCATGAACAACCAGATACTCCAACAAAATGATCGTACGGAATTGGGTCAACCATATGAGGTAAATCATCCCGCTAATCGTTCCCCTGGTTACATTTGTACGACACATAGTCGCTGCGTCCTCGGTATTTTTGCAGTTGACGCCAACTTCATCGTCGTATTCCTTGCTGTACAGCTCGAACAGAGCGATGAATCCCATGATGAGCAAACTGAAGCCAAGGAAGGCAGCCTGCATGACTTTGAATGCATCGACTAGCTTGACTCTTGCTTTGAATGCTGCGACCAAACTACAAACACATCAGCTTCTGATAAGAAGAGGGGGCACTAGGTGGCATACCCGAAGAGGGAGACGAGAGTGATGAGGGTGTATATGCCGGCGCTGATCCAAACCAACTTTTGGTGGGGTAAAATTAGGACGAGGGAGTGATTCAGGATATCTTTAATTTTGATCCATCCTGCTGCAGCGATAAAAGTACTGCCGAGGAACGTCAGACCAGCGATGATCTGCAAGGATGTTTTTTAGACCGTGTGCGCGGCGACCAATGTGGAAGCATACACACCATGACACCCAGACGCAAGCAAAGGAGATTACTGTGCAATTGCATAGTATGTGCAGAAAACGCTCCCAGGCAGGACTTTATATTGGTGCGAGTTTGAGTTCGGTCTCGGACTCTTTACACAGCCAACACAGGATTGGCAAGAATTTCGGAAGGAAGGAAGGAAGCCTTACAGTGTCTCACGAATAATCCCAGTGGAGAATGACCTGCCTTAACGTTGGTGGCCCCTTTGGGAAATCCGGTCGGTTGAACGGATTACATTAATAGAACAGATAGACAATGAAAGCAGAAAGCCTTTTGTCCGTCCTGTTCAGCAGGGAGAGGCATCATATGAATTATGGAAATATAGGGGATCATAGAACTTTGCGATGACGGTAGCATTTGGCGATGTAGCATGAATGTGTTCTCGCACAAGTGTTGAGACAGGGTGATGGTCGAGGATGGGGATGGAGGGAGATATATGCGATCAGCGAGGCACAGAGCGTATACGCCGTTCGACCTTTGACGCTGACGGGTCTGCTCATTGTGTTCGCACCACTCGTCACCCTCGGGAAAGTCAGGAATCTGGACGGTATATAGCGGGTAGAGGGCGCGCGGAATGTAGATATTAGGATCTGGTGCCGTGTCATCGAGCGGTTCAGACATAATGTTGCTGTGGAGTCCTCTTTTGGCTGTCGCGTCCCGCACCCCTTCTCTGATGCACCTCGTCACTCCTTCCCTCGACCCCGGTGTTCATAGTCGAAGGGCCGGGCCATGACGTGGACATCTGCAAACTGTTGAGTGTGTGTACAGTCAAGGGCGAATACCAACGCACTGTAGTCCCCGTCCCGTCGCCTTCCTCGCCTCCGACTAGCATCTGTAACTCTTCATAACACCCTCGGCCGATCCCAACCTGCGCTCATAACCCCATAAACCGTCGTCTCCGCCTGCCGATACGTGTTAGTCAACGGCCAGCGATGGGACCAAGCGCCCACGTACCCTTCCCCTATCGAATCTGTCTCTCCCTCAAATGCCTGGCGTATCACGCATCTTCAAGTCGACATCCCTGCAAAAGGTCAGCTCACAGAGTAATGGGACTGGCCAACAAAGTGCTTACCTGCTGTTTACGAGGGACGACTCTTGACTCCTTGAGAATCTATTACACACAGACGGCAATGAGCGCCACCATGACCAGCGTGTGGAAGACACTGACCTTTGGTGTCTTCGATGGGTCCTTGAAGGCGACAGTGGGGCAGACTAGTACCTGGATTCACACGGTCTTGCACATAATCGGGCTTGATATTGACGCGTATCGAAGACTACAAAGCATATGGAGGTATTTATGGAAAAAAAGGAAGTAGCAGATAGTCGTAGTAGAGGAGCTGATCGAGGGAGAACGAAACAGCCCTGTCTCGATTGATCGCGATCGGCCAATTCCGAATCCTATCAGCCTCTGTTTGCCGAGACGGACTCTTCACCTGGCTTGATCCTCGAGGCCATCTTTTCCTCTCTTTGCGCCGTCGGCAGACTGCAAGCAAGTTTACCCTCTTCTTTTTCACGAACCTTTACGGGCGGTAGGAGGTGCTGGGATGCCTGCAATGCAGCGGCGGTTGTACATCCGCGAATGAGGATTGTATACCAGTGGTGCGTTAATACTGGCCCTTGCCAGTTCACGCGTTCACGTTCACAAACTCAACAGCTCTTAGATATAGGTCGTGACTACCCTTTCGCACATTGGCATACCTTTCCCTTTGGCTACCAACGACGACGTCAAGGCGAATAAAGAGATGCATCAGAGACGGAGTGTGGGTCACCAGTTCGGGGTGCCACGGCCGAACTTTGGGAAAGGGCACCTAAAAGGGACTACAAACGCAATCGTACCGCCAGATTACAACAATATCCATTTTCCATGCGCTTTCTATCGACTATACACTGTTGAAACCCCCTGCTTTTTCAATGGCGACCTCCACGATGATTACTCCCTACGGCACCAAAGCTAAAGGACGGAAGGGTTACTCGCTCTGTCCCTCGCTAACCGTATGCGTCTTCCCTCATGTCCATCCCTATTCGACAGACTACGTGGCGGCATTCGAGAACACGTAACTCATGTCTGAGTAACGCCCCCTCCCGAGAAAACGGTTATCGCTAGATTTTATGATCCTGTATGATGAGTACAACTGTCAATCCTCTCCGTGTCGGCGCACAGTCCATCGCGAGCAAAGCGAAAGCATACAAGGTGCTCCAATCTCTCCAGGGAGAATGCATTCCTCAATACCTCAGTCTCTATGCGACAGTTATACCCGAACAGGATGGATGGACGATTTATGTTCTGTTATTGGAGCTTGTCGCCGAGAAGGACCTTCAATACATCTGCAAAGCGGGAGATGTAGAAGACGAGGTCCTAGCTGACTACCTTTACGAGAAAAGCAACGTGATTCCATCCTCGCAGCCATGTTCCGTTAGCCTTGGATTTTTCCAGCTATCGTGTCTTTCATGCGGATTGGGCTCCGCGGAACCTCGTCAAGGTCCTTTTCGCGGTGATGAATGTACGATACGAAATCATTGCAGATGATGTTGGGACAACGACGGTTGATTATGAGAGGATTGCTAGAAGACCTGCCTGATTCGGACGGCATTCGCTTGGTGTTTACAAATGTCGTGCGCAGTGAATATGTCCTTGGTGGTTTATGAACCTGCATTCATATCCTTCTTTGAGCTTGGATGCACTTGGACAAGCATCGGAATGACTTTATTTGCAGATATGAGTACATTGCGAGTGCGCTTACGTCGACTACACCCGAACACACTTTACCTAGCTCTCTCTACCTTCCGCCACCGTGACTGTCATCCCTCCGTCCCTTACCGCCCCTCCATTGCTACTCTCCTTGAGTTCCAGCATTGTTGAATCTCCTTTTGCCTCGGTGAATTCAAAATATCGCCAATTTACCCTAGAAGACTCAGAACGACGTTAACGGGACGGCATATGCCCAGTTTGTGCAGTCACCGTGTGTTGCAGGAAAAGCTCACCCTCGCATTTTACTCTTCACGGTTGCATTGCACCGTTCTACGAATTCTTCAACCTCTGTACAAAGTGAGATAGCCGTTTGTATTTTCTCCTACTTGACCACGAACACATGCTTTGCGCGATATGTGCTGGATTCCCAGCAAGGGTAACCATAATATGCCGTTCCGCGACTGTCAGTTTCGCGGTCGGCTATCAATCCAGGTATGTTTTCATTTTTGCTACGACACTATCGCGGTCCTCACTTTCGGATGGAAGGATGATACTTGCCATACCGTTTCGAGATGCGCACTGTTGGCTGGCAGGCTTAACGGCGTTCAGATGTGGTCTGCCAAACATATGACAGTGTTTCAACCTGGAAATAATCCTGCTATGTGTGTCAAAAGAGGGGCGACACCAAGGTGAGCGAGTCATATATGTTCTCAAAGAGCCTCATTTAACATTGCCAGAAGATATTAGAGGCCCCAACCTCCACCGCTTTCCAGTACAACGGGAGTGATGCTATTTTCGCCACTATCTTCTAATTCGCTATGGATTTCTCCAGCCTTGGCGTCTTCCAGGACCGAAGGAACGTCGTTGTTGGACCACCAGCTCGTCGAAGACCCTTTTGATCTTGTCCGACGCGTCTCGAAATCGACGCTGACGATGTTCAGGCGGAGATGGTTGACATGGAAAGGGTCCGACTTGATTCTGACCAGCGTGTGATTGAACATTTCCGGAACAAGTTCATCAATGGCATACCAAGTGCGAGTGCCTCTATTCACTTGCGCCAATACCCATAACATTGTCTCTACACATCTACCCTTCTAGCACTCGAGATAGCATAGTAGCATTTGTCATGCTCCAACTTTGATCTTGGGAGGTTGTACTTATCAGTAACGCGGAAGCGTTTTACACTGTCTCCAAGACAGTCGTGGTTGAGTCAGAGAGTCTCCACCTCCGCTCGACGCCTTCAACTCTGAGGGTTCGCTTTCTGACCATACCCTCTCCATCCTCTCCCTCATCATCCGCCATTACAACTCCTAGCTTCTCTGTATGTGGGTGCTCATGGAACATATCCACAGCCGACGATTCCAGCAACAACTCAGGCCGCGCCGGGTCTGAGAATCGTTCTGCGATACTCGCCAGCGGGTTAGTAAGCCGCAGCTGAACGAGTTCAATAGCTGTAACTCTGTGCTCCTTGCCGCTGCTCTTTGTGACCACGATTTCCCGAGATGACAACATCACGGAGGACACGGTTATTGCGAGTGCAAGAAAGGCGTAGGTGTAAAGGATGGCCAGGACGGCTGATAGAGGTGCCAAAGGATACCTGCTGGCACTCCTCATGACAATAGAATTGCCGCCGGTGCTCACGTCGCGTTCAAAGAGAGGCGACGCGAAGCCCATTGAAGCGTAAGACATATTTTGTGAGAGAATTGTATTGAATATCTCTGTGGGAAGAATGAGGGAAGTCTTGAGGGTGTAGTGTAGATACTCAGCCAGATTTGTCTGAGAGTCGTAGGCGTTGTTTTGAGAGTCGTAGCCGGAGTTAAAAGCAGCAAAGAGAGCAGAGGTGGTGTTGAAGTTGGACAGAACGGGAGGGGACGCAAATGCATACCCATTGCCTCCGTTGAGAGTACTGTAAGAAAGCGAAACATTGTACGCGGTCATATTGCATGTACCTATGTACCCATAGTTTACTCCATGGTTTATTCGATACAAACCAGGCGAATCATCAACGGGGAAGATGGTTTGGTCATTCCAGAGAGACCAAAACAAGATGACACGTGCTCCATATGGGTTCAAGATAGAGTCGAGAGGGTATCCAGAATTTGATGTGAAAGCGTTGTTTGTCAGATTGAGTGGATGAACTCTACTATAGCCTGAAAATGAAATGTCCGCAGAGCTGAGGTTGTAGGGGGGATTGAAAGAAGGACAATAGAGCGGCAATTCCAGTGTATAATCGGCTAAACAGTCGACCACTGGCTGGCAGTGAGCAACGAGTCCGAAAGAACTGAATGTAAGGTTGTCAACATTGTCCGGCATAGCACTGGGTACAAGGACTGCCATGTTGTCGACCATGACAGACCTTGACGTGGAACTACTGTTTCCGACGACGGCAAATCCCTCAGCAACCATTCTCTCGTTATCCCTCCATGCACAGGCTCTGTAATAGTAAGTGCCATTATATATTGTTGTCAGTCCGGGACCTGGACACATAGTGACGTTGATCTTTGTGCCTGTGGCAGGCATCGATTCCACGCCGATTTTAGTCATGGAAGTGTGGATAAAGGTACTTGCAGTGGTGTGCAGCCATAAGTCTGCGGCGCTATAAAGTTATCAATATTTGATTGTTTTATCTGCTCTGGCAAACGTACGAGAGAAGATGATTCAGAACAATGGCGACAACGAAGATAGTAAAAGCAAAAATCAAGCTAGAGGGAGCTGGCGATCTTCGTTCACGCCCATGCTTGAGGTACCGCATTGTCTCGTATGCACTAAAAATATTCGCCGATCCGCATAATTTGACGAGTAGACCATACTGGGCTGCCGTTGGCATAGATTCTGTGCGCTCGTTTTCCTGCGCGAGAATCCACATTGAGGCCAGACGATAACCCAGCAAACCGAGAAGAAATGGTACAGTGAGAGCTACCACTTGCGCCTACAGGTGAGTTATTAACGTTTGACAGAAAGAACGGAGAAATAAACTTACAGAAACAGCTGATATAGCCAAACCGTACATTGTAGTATCAGAATCCAAAGAGCCATCGTCGAGCCTGCGTGGTGCTGTTGCTCCTTCTATGGCGACGAGAGTGTTCTTGAAGTACGGGTCCTCATGGGGTACGTGGAACCCTACGCGGCGGGATCGGAGCCATATCAATAGTGAGGACGCAAGTCCAGCACTAGCAATGAAAATAAGGATTCCCGGGACGATGACAGAAATCGATATCCTCTTTCTACCGCCGTAAGAGATGCGAGCTTGAGGTTTGGAGCTGTCATAGTCATCCAGGAGGCTAACGGCTGATGAGTCGGCGGAAGGTAAGGGAGCGATGTGTAGGGGAGGGTAGTGGGATGGAGGCATCTTGTTGTCAAACACTATGGTGACTTGAACGTCTGATATAGAGTTGGAACTTGTGCAGTGAGGTAATTTCTGTTTCTATAAGATGACTATCAGGAAGTTCGTTGGTGATGTCCGTCTTTAAAGATACAAACACAAGCATGGGCCTGTGATGTTCTTGTCAGTTACCAAGCTGCGTTTCCAGGGATATATGATGCTGACCCAGGCCGTGAGATATCGCTTAGAAGAACCACTTCCACTTGGGCATATAAGCAGGCAGGCGGTATGATCATGACCACCAGAGGAACATCCGGCGTCGATGCTGAGACCTAGAATTTGAACGAACCTGAACCTGTCTTGGGCTCAAGCGTGTTGTGGATGATGGATCAGACTGCCTAGTTTCGCGTTCAGCTTTCCTCGGGATGGTATCCGATCTAGAATTAAGTTTGCGAAATATCAGCATCAAATGGTGATGCTCTGATCTACATAAAGATATTCTCCAAATTCACTATGAATGCAAAGGGTTCTATCAGGAAGGAGCGATGGGGTGTCGACTGAGCTAAAACCGGTCTGTACATCAGCAGATCGGGAAAAAAGTTTCTGGGGGTTGCGGCAACCACGGTCCGGCATAATTATTACCTGCCTTGCCAAGGCCTTACGAGTCCATATAACCAAGACATAATGTTGCGACCTTCTCGTATGCCATTGGAACCCATCGCAATAATTACCTGGGGTTCGGTATTGTACAGGATTATTTTCAGCTCGTATAACGCTACTGTAAGCTCAATAAGATGCGGTCTGACTCACACAGACTGCTTGTTAAATGGCACGAGTGATTTCACTGACATGTAACTAGTGGGTGAGGGCCAACGCATCCGCGCGGCAGGTCCGAGTCCTATGTTTTTTTTTCTTTCATGTTTAATACTATTTATCTGCTACTTTAATATATATACAAGGTGCCGCATTCACGCTCGTCTATGAATAAAATGATCCCGTGTTTTGCCGGACACGTCCTGCATGAGGTTTACGTTGACGGTGACTCATCCCTTCTCTACGCGCACCTCTTGCTTGCACTATCCCATCGTTGAACCATACACTGCCATCTAGGTCAATGAATCTAGGGGTGAAATGTCCGTTACCATAGTACACTATGCCAGATAGGCAGTACAACACGGCAGTGCCTTTTACCTCGATACTAATATTGAGATCGGGTGATACGGTTGTGAAGGCAACCGCAACATTTAACAAAGGAGGGGCGTACATGTACCTGTGACTTTCCACCACGTCAGACACGCATACACTGCAGGACGCCACGGCTCAGGCGATGGGTCTTGCTTTGCATTTCTCGATAAACTGCTGAAGGGAACGTGTATCGCGTCTCCCAGGCTCCAATACACAACTCATCTTGGAGGACTGCACGACGTCGTGACCATTACTGCAAGTGTAATGTACGGAGTCAAACGCAACGGTACCACTGCGTCATTTCAACATAACTGCTTCGGCACTCGTCTCCGTCCCAAACACGAAAGAGGTAGGGAATGCTCTATTTGTTCATAAACGTTAATAAAGGATTGCCATCTGATGAACCATGATCCCATTGAGCGTGACTGTACCCATTTAGGGTTCCCGGTTCTGGAAGGCATATCCCAGTGGCAGGGGTTCTTTTTTAGTTATCTGACTGGCTCAAATTCAACTCGGCTGCTGCCTATGACACCTCTGCAGTGCATACCCGCAAGCCCCAGCAACCGCCTCCCGATGTCGCTCCATCTTTCTGATATCCTCATTCCGGGTGAGTGGACCAGCACGGCTAATATTCTGACTTTTAAAATCAGAACAGGATTGCTTGCACAAATCGACGTGTGCTGGAGACCTGATTCTTAGGCTAGATATTTGACAGGGAAGGGAAGGACCACTTACTGCCCATTTACTGAGCGCTTGTGACTGAACAAGCGGAGCCATATCCCCGTAGTAGTCCCTATTTGGATCTGAGCAGGCGTAATGTATGTCGTTGTAGGTGCCTTTCTATTGAAAGGATCGTAGAGAAGGAACCCTCCCACGTGGAGTGGTAAAGTCGGTCCGGGAGTCCGAAGTCCGAAAATAGGTGGAAATACGTCGCGCCTCTTGATGATCAACCACAAGCACCACTGACGACCTCAATGCCCTTCAAGAGGATTCAGTAGCGACATCCAAGCCTTTGGAGACGGCCTGTTTTACTCTCTTACTCTGCGACGTGCGACCCGACCAGATTGTATGCGTGCATTTGCTTCTTTTTTCCTTACTCTCATATGCAGCCATGACATCACGGAACCTATAGCAGCAGTATCCGCCCGCCCGTACATGCATAAATTCTCGTCTCATTCAGTGGTTCTTCAGCTTGAAGATTCTTGCGACGAATTCCTTCCCATTGAACGCGGTATGTACATTTTCCAACTTTGCTTCAACATTGCTTGAACTGTATCTAGCTCGTAACTGTCGCCTTTGTCATATACCGACTGTGGCTATGATAGGCTGGCCTGTGTACGTGCGGTTGAACTGCCTTCGGGCACTGTTTTTATCTGTGCACATATTAGATTTTTGTCTTTCTTGCATAGGTGAAACGTTAGGCGTCTCCAATGTTATATCAAATTTGGAGCCTAGGTAGTACCTATGGCCATGGTGTGTACTTGTCCCAAATTGTATTCGATGTTCTGAACAATATCTAGGTTGGCTCTGCGATCGCTCCTTGGCAACTCTCTATCTCCTGGGTCCGACGCGTTCTCCGCAGAAGGTGACCATCCACTCCACCTTGAGGATCATTCCATCAAAACTTTATGTGGCCGCGAAGAACGCATTGGCAATGATTGCCTTTTTCATAGTAGAAAAGGCGTCGTGGGGTACTTTGGAGTTTGCGATGTTGTAGTACTGGTATGTTCTTTAGTACACTGTCGCTTTGACGCCGCTGAGATTGATTCAGCATCGTGTTCCAAGTCAAAGTGAGGTAATGCAAGCGTCGATTTGGCGGGGTGATGACTGTTACAAATAGTTACTAGTGAGTTTTATTCTACCTCCCTTGCCACTGTATCTTGACTCTCGTCATAGCTATCAGCAACGGCTAGGATGCCTTTTTCAATGCCTGAGGTCGTCATCTCGTCCGTGTGCTGCTCTTCATAAGTGCACTCGTGTCCTCACTCGGGCAGCTAGCATAGACAGCATTGCGAGTCCGGTACTCGCCTTCACAGGCGTCGATGGCGAAATAAATATCCTCAGGAAAATAGGCGCACAGACAACTATTGTAATTCATCGCCGTTATGTCAATCCTTCCCGGCCGTCAGACTCTCATGGATTCACTGAGTATTTATCATTTCCGTACTCGTCTTTTCGCGTCTGATAAGGTAACAGATCTGACTTCTCGTCATCGCACTAGCAGCAGTCAGGTTATGGTCAACGTTCAAGATTTATAAGGGATTAGCCTAACGTCCAATCTCCGATCTCCCATTCTCGTACGTTGTATCTTCTTCGCATCGTTCCTTATCAAAGAATTTGACTCTTATCCTAGACTCCCCTGAACTCTGAGTGCAATTCTCATACGAGCGGGGGTGTATGGATGGCAACGACTTCATGTAAGTTTCTCATCCTTCGAGGTTGATTTCTTTCTTATATGTTTCTGTGAAGCCTGATAGGCCGAAATTTGCTACAAGTGCGAACTATGTGTATACCAGTACGTCCACGGTCATACGCGGGATCACCCCAAACCTGATATTTGATGTAGGATACAGGCCCGCGATTTTTACCTAACCGCGACTCATTTGGGATCATAAGAGCGAGTACACTACTGGTCTGTAACCCCTATAGGACAAGACGTGGACCCAAGGGGAGTACTAGCGCGGTTGGCAGGCAGCAACCTGATACACACGGAAGAGAACGACGTGAACTACTACAGGGGATTGATCGAGGGGTCGAAGAAAAGGCGAGTGGACTTGATACACGTCAACGGGCTAGAGGCTAACGGTTTTGATGATGGCAGATACGCGGGGGCGAAACCGCAAATGTTCAGAGTGGGCGACATAGTAGAGGCGAAATGCTCCGTCGTCTTCATGAGATGCACAGGGAACGGTGCCAAGATGAAGTTGATCTTGCGAGGAGTGGCAATGGTAAATTGCGACCACGCCATGGTGAGTGATACGGAAAGTATCACCGGGCACAACAACTGAAGAAATATTAGAACGCAGACCGTGAAAGGAGGAAAGGCACCTGATTCGAGATGAGAGCAGTGTCAGGAGGAAGGATGAAGAGGAAAGTAGGCTTTGAGTACGAAGAGGACGGTTTTGAGGAACAGGCATCGATGAAGAAACGCGCGGGAGAGGTGAGGGAGAGGCGAGGGAGAGTGAGGTGGTGGAAAGGGAGACGGAGGAGAGAGAGGAGATGGTGGAATAAACTCGTAGCAAAAAATCGCCGAACATGCGTCGGAGTAACCAGTGGTGATACGAATTTTAAAATGTTACGAGAACATGGCAAAAAGAACGTTAATGTCGTAAACCAAAGGTTCGGGCATCGGTCCGGAAGACAAAAAAACAAGTAGAGAATATCAAGAAAACACCGTAAGAGGGAGTGAACCAGTCCGACACGAGAGAAACAAGCAGAGAAGCGAGAGGCCGAAGGAGCCAAAGACGGATCAGAACGCAAAAAGACAGCAATCGGAGGTCGACGGAGTAAACGGGAAAAACCGGTGAAGCGAGAAGCGACATCGAATAGAAAAATTCCCACGCAAAGCTCAAGCAGGGAGCTCGGCAATCACCGAGATCAATTGATACCTCGAATAGATTTTCCCACGGGTCATTCAGGATGGCATAATAACCGAGATACCTATATACATAGGACTCGGAACTGTGCTAAAAATCAGAAAACCCCATATCTTCAATGTCAAGGTAGCCCGACTCTACAGATGCATTGGAATCGGAATCGGCGCCTTCTTCAGAAAGTCCCTCACTATCCCCACTGTCTTCAGAGAGTTGACCCTCACCATCATCTTCATCGTCTTCCTCTATGTCTTCGTCCACATCATCTGGTTCATTGTTTCCTGTTTCGTCTGTGGTCTCAACTTCTCTGCTATCATTATCTTTGAGATTTGGGTCGGTGCCGTGTCCAATGCCACCACCGAGATAGCGCATGCACATGTCTCTGTCAACAAAGCTTGGCATGAGATGAGTCACCAGCTGGCTAGGAAAACTGATAAATCGGGTTTAAAGAAGAATTTACACAAGTCTAATTGGTGAGTAGTCATGCCATTTCTGGCTCTTTCCTTTTCTCATGTCTCTCACAGACGTTGCATCACATCTTCATGCGTTTCACCCGTATATTCTCATATATGGTCAAGCCTCTCTGGAGCCTCCCCAGGGAGCAGACAACGGTTTCATTTGTGAGTACGAGCTCCACTCTTCAAGGCTCAGGCCGAGAGACAGAAAGCTCATGTCGTACTCAGATTCTGATTCATGTTTCATACACTCGGACTATATCTACCTGGTGGGATCAACAGAGCAAGCTAACACTCTTCTTGACCCATCAGGTATGTCTCCTTTCATCTTCTTTTAGTTTCATTATCTCACTGAACGCTCTTCTTGACACATCAGAAAGAGCTTTGTATTTTGCGGACATCTGAATACACTTTGTCTATTCCATTGCCTACCAACTCTAAGTCTGATACTATGTCCTCTGATGCTCCCTCCTCTGGCAACAAATCTCAATCCTCAGGGAGTACTGGGCGATCTGGAACTATCGTCATCAAACCTCTCACTGGCAGAAACCCAGCAGCAGGACCTACCACTGTACCTTCGACTGGGACTCAAGGGTCAGATCATCCAGCTGAACATCCAGAGGAGAGTGAACAAGGTGATGATGACAAATCCAATGGAGACAGGGCAGCGACAGAAATCATCAAACACTGTGAAGCTCTTGTCGAGGATTTCAGAACTGGTACCAACCCTTCTAAGTCGAATGTCCTCGCCCAGATCTCTCGTGCCCTCGCCGAGTTCTTTAGCACATGTGAGGGCGACACCGATGAAGAGTACAATGCAGCGTTCGATGTCTATGTCGAAATGCTTGACTCCCATGAGCGTGATCAATGAGAAGCCCTGCATGAAGGCCAAGAACAAATTTGAGCCAATGACAGGAATGAAGAGGTTGAGGGAGGACGAAGACGCCGCCATGCCGACTCGTTCTTTGAAGATGAGGATGGAGAATTGGGAAGCGCTGCAGGAGACAAGGAGGAGCAGGGGAGCGATAGCCATGACGGAGAGCAGGGTCCCTCAAAACGAGCTCGCATTGATGAGTCAAAGTTCCCATGGCAGCCTATGGGACAGATTATCAGAGCAACCCTTCACCCCGATTTGCAGCGCACACTTGAACTTGTTGAAAACTACACCATTGATCCCAAAGGAGCCAAGCAAAGCATCACCAACTCACCAGAGTGCCCAGACTTCCCTGAAGAGCAGTGGATTGCCCTACTCACTGGCAAAGCGGTCAACCTCGATGTGGTCTTTGCATCCACGAATTCAACTTCAATCAATGAAGTTCAAACTCATGAATTATCTGAAGGCATTGCACTCAGGCTCACCAAAAGTACCGTCTCCTCTGAATCCAAGCGAACTATCCATACCGCAGATGAGTGGACCACCACTTGGCACACATACACCATCGCAGTCCTCATTGCTTTCCCACATTGCGCCTGTGAACTTGCACTCTACCAGCAGTATATTTCCTCACTCTTCTGCACCGTTATTGTCCCTCTCCACGGTAGGGTCCTTGTGCTTGACCAAGCTATCAGAGGGCGAGTTGGGCGCTGCTGAAACTTGCTCCTTTCTGAAACAGACAAATTCCGGGACCTTGAAAGGTCGCATATCTCATCGGCAAGAGTTGGATATAGTGAGTTTGAGCAAGGAAAAGGAGAGTCTAAGTCAAAGGGAAAGGGGGTTGATCAAAGTGGATGTAGCACTGAAGCTTGCCGATGTTGGAACTCTGGGTCTTGCCCTTCAGCCGATGGCAAGTGCAAATACTGACATGTTTGCTTGTGCTGCAAAGGCAACCACGTTGTGGCAAAATGCCCAAGCAAGCCTTCATCTGACTGAGCAGGCTAGGAGAGGAGAAAAGGGGTTGGGGGAAGGAAGATTCGGGGGAGGGATGCAGTTTGGGGAGAGAGGCTGGGAGAATGATGTGTTGTATGCCCCAAAGTATAAACGGAGGATGGTGTTTTCAAACTGAGATTGGGGAAAAAGTTAGACCGTGCGCTACACCGAGATTGATCCACCTTTGCCAAGACCACCAGAAAATGAATTTTGGAATTCTGCTGCAGTCAACACTATAGCGGATTATCCCCATCTGTTTAAGCTCACTACACCAATCAAAATCAACGAGTTTGCAAAACTATTGTGAGGACATCCCAATCAACTGTTTGTGCAATCGGTAGTAACAGCATTGAAGGAAGGATTTTGGCCATGGGCAGATACCCATCACATGGAGGATTTTCTGGTGACATGGGACAATTCCAGGATGGTCCCAAACTCTGAAATGGAACAGAAGTTCATTATCAGTTATAGGGACGAGGAAATAGCAGCAGGACACTTCTCTGAGAACTTTGGCCCAGACCTACTGCCAGGGATGTACAGCACACCGGTTCATGCTGTGCCTAAGCCACATTCAGACGACTTGCACATGGTTTCCAATATGTCAGCAGGTTCATACGCACCCAATTAGATGATTCAACATGCAGACATAGCAGGCGCTCGAATGGATACCCTATGTGATTTCTTTGCAGCAATCCGAAAGTTCAAACTATCATCCCCTGAGAATGCCGCCAAGAAACTTTACGTCTTCAAATTTGACATTTTGAAGGCATATCATCTATGCCCGATGCATACACTTTGGCAGTTGAAGCAAGTTGTAACTACTGGATACCTAACCGATGAGCAGAAAGCTGCCAGGCAAACAGAGGTACTATCCAGGTCAGTTGATGGCAATAATAATTTTGAGGGTAGGGGCTCGTTCAGAGTTTTCTATAGTGTCAATGGCTTGATCACTTGGGTCGCCGTAAATGTGGAAGGCATCAAGGACATCTTCGTTTACGTTGACGATAATTGGGGCTTCAATGTCGTGGACAACCTGGCATACTACGAGCCATACAACGATTATTTCCCTGAGAAGCAAGTCAAACTTCTCAAGCTCTGGGATCGTATTGGCATTCCTCATGCTAGGAAGAAACAGCTGTATGGGTTTGAACTCACGGTGATAGGCTATGAAGTGGATCCCAATACCATGACAGCAACCATGCCCTCCGACTCCAAGTCTGAATTCATGTCAGCACTGCAGCAGTTTGCAAAGTCGAATCGATGTTCATTGCAGGACTTTCAACAAATCTCCAGATGGTCGAACTGGTCGTTCAACGTATTTCCTCTCTTCAAACCTGGGTTATCGAGCATGTATGAAAAGATGGCTGGAAAATCCAACTCTTTTGCGCTGATCAGCCTGAGTAAGGCAGTCAAAGATGACATTTTGTGGATGGCAGATCACATCGAGGCGTCCTCAGGTACCTACTGCTTCAACTCAGAAGATTGGCACCCCATCAATGATGCAACAACAATCATCATGTGCGACGCGTGCTTGGATGGAATGGGTTTCTGGCTGCCACAGATCTCCACAGGATTTGCATGCCCCAGACCAAGCTTGCCAAACAATGATCCTATCATTTTCTTCTTTGAGGCGTTGTGTGTCTGTGCAGCATTGCATTGGGTGGCCAACAACTTGTCCCCAGCACTTAGGAAACGACTCACAATAAAGACCAACAACCAGAACACAGTCGACATCTTCAATTCCTTGAAAGCCACGCCTTTTTATAACACCATCCTGAAGTCAGCGGTTGACATCCTTGTCTCTCACGACATCGATCTTCACATTGTGCATGTTCCTGGCCTTCAAAACAAAGTTGCTGACACCTTGTTGTGGTCGGAGTTTGAGAGAGCTAAGGTTCTTGTTCCTGATTTAATTATCCTCCCATTTTTACCCCCTTGTGATGTGTTGGGGGCCATAAAATGTTAATGGAAGTTACTCCAGGGTCCAGACAGCTGGTCCATGAACCATGGACCCTGGAGAAGTTGCATCATGAGCGTTCCATTGCCCTCAGATTTGCCATTGACAAATCTACTCTTGGACCGTACAATTCCATGTTAAACTCATACATCACCTTTTGCAAACTACACCACTTCCCAGTACTCCCCACTGAAGATACGCTCAGCTACTACGTTGTGTATATGTGTGCACACATCAAGCCTGACTCAGTCGACTCCTACTTATCGGGCATCTGCAATATACTTGAGAATTTCTTCCCCAACATCAGAGCAATCTGTACCTCAATGCTTGTCAGCCAAACACTGAAAGGATGCAAGTGCTTGAAGGGATCTGAAATCCATCACAAACTTCCCCTCTCCTGAGATGACATCCGACATGCCATTGCTACCCTCCACCCTTCCCTAGACCATGACAACAAACTCTTCCTTACACTACTAGTCACAGGGTTCAATGGCCTCCTCCGACTAGCTGAGCTCAGCATGCCTGACACCAAGAAGTTGTGAAACTGGAGGAAAATTACACGTAGAGCAACAGTTGAGTGGGACCCACTTGGTTACTCTTTCCTACTTCCTGCACACAAGGCGGATATTGCTTTTGAAGGAAATAGAATCATCATTCCAGCTTCCGATGATGCTTCCATCAACCCCTCTCCAATCTTCCACAGGTATCTGGTCAGCCGAGACAAGCAATTTCCAGTCCATCCAGGACTATGGGTCACATCTGCAGGGAGGACACCAACACGTTCCTGGTTCATCAGAAGACTGCGATGCCTGTTTCCATCCAACAGGATAGTGGGTCAGTCAATGTGAGCAGGTGGTGCCACAGCACTAGCCAGTGATGGTGTGCTGCCCCACCTAATACAAGCCCGTGGCTGTTGGTCTTCCCAAGCATTCACAATATACATTTGCAAGGATCCTGTGATCTTGCAGTCACTCATAGACTCCAGGCAACTGCTCACCCTCATGATGCGCATTCTCCCAAGTCATGCTACATGACATCTCACCTTTCTCGATTACCCATTAGTGCTCATACACGTGTTGCCACAGGTTCAAATTTGACTTGTGCCTGAAAGGGCCAATTTTTCACTATTCCTGACCAATTGTTTGGACACACGTCGACCAATTAGTTGGGTTTAAAGAAGAATTTACACAAGTCTAATTGGTCAGTAGTCATGCCATTTCTGGCTCTTTCCTTTTCTCATGTCTCTCACAGACGTTGCATCGCATCTTCATGTGTTTCACCTGTATATTCTCATATATGGTCAAGCCTCTCCGGAGCCTCCCCAGGGAGCAGACAACGGTTTCATTTGTGAGTACGAGCTCCACTCTTCGAGGCTCAGGCCGAGAGACAGAAAGCTCATGTCGTACTCAGATTCTGATTCATGTTTCATACACTCGGACTATATCTACCTGGTGGGATCAACAGAGCAAGCTAACACTCTTCTTGACCCATCAGGTATGTCTCCTTTCATCTTCTTTTAGTTTCGTCATCTCACTGAACGCTCTTCTTGACATGTCAGAAAGAGCTTTGTATTTTGCGGACCCTCCCTTTACCTATTGGACTTTTTTGGACACAATATCATGGACTATACAGATTGGTAGCACATGGACTTAGCTACATACTCTTATCGAGCTCGTTTTTTATCACTTGTACATGATTCTTATCCCACCCAGCGCTCATACACGCGTCGCCGTGGGTTCTAATTTGACTTGTGCCTGAAAGGGCCAATTTTTCACTATTCCTGACCGATTGTTCGGACACACGTCGACCAATTAGAGTCATACAACTCACATCATAACATAGTAATTCACCCAATCATCATCTTCTCCTGGATGTCATGCAGCTGATGGGGAAAATTCAAGAAGTGTCCGAGTATGACCAGATGAAAACACAGGAGTCAAATGACATGCTCAGAGAACCAGGGATGGATCCAGAAAACCAAAAGCACCTTCGTCATCTACAGGTACAAATCCGATTTTGGGAAGGTGAGCTCTCTTGAATCCCCATCTATAGCCTGGCTCTGTCCCATACCACCAAACCTACAGGAATTCCATGTTCTGGACAGAATGGCTATGAGCATCAGGTCCTGTATGGCATACCTGTGCATGAAAAATTCCAAGGACTCGAGCATACCAGAATGGGTGGGCATAAGCACCGGTCTCAGGAGAAACCACCATGACATCGCTATATGTCTGAGGGTTGACTGAATCTTGATCATGTCACATATTGTATGAGGTATAGTTGATTCTCATTGTTTTATGAGCATATATTTGGTTGCTGATGATGTGGACAGATGTCTGCTGTGCATCAGAGTATGTCTCATCGTCACCATCAAAATCATGACCAAGCAAGCGGGTGAGTAGATGGTTCTTCAGCTTGAATATAAATCCCTGTAGTCACAAGCCTGCCATGAGACACCAAGTTGAAATGAATTCTGCATGACTCACCATCTTAGCAGGATCTTGGCTGTTTTGGTGAATGAAGGATATGATATCATGCTGATATCTTTGAGACTCTGAGATGATATGGTGAAGCTCAGCACAGCCAGATTTACGTGAGTCTTTCTTTGAGCCTTTTATTGGATAGACACTTTCTGTGCCATGCATCCCAAGCTGGCATCTGAAATGTTGCCATCGCTGCTCATGGTTGGCAATTTGTTTCATGGCATGGCTTTTGTTGGTCCGAGCATATGCTCCCTTCACTGTACGATGCGCTAATTCTCCCTATTCAATAGTATTAGCAGTCTTCTAGAGTTCGTAAATCTTTTACAAACTGTCTGCGTTGAATATGAATCAGTCATTCCAAACATGGGAATAGTGGGAGCATAATCACCAATGGCATGGAACTTGTACATATTGATGTTGAGCTGTCGCTTTTGTGGTCCTGGGTGAGGATTTGATGCTGGGACTGGCTGTGACTCTGTTTCATTGTGGTGTGAGGCTTCCGTTTCAGATTTTTTTGTGGCCCTTCATACTCGATTATTGACTTCTTTAGGCAGCTCAACAGTGTCAAAGTCCTTTGACCAGCCTCTGGATTGACGAAGCTCTTTTCCTACAATGGTTGAACAGTTCTTGAGTCGCTCTAGGGTTAAGTCAGTATGCATCCACAGTTTAGCAAGAGCATGCCATTCAGCAAGACGAAAGAGTAGCATCAAAAGAAGGGAGTTATATGGTTCATCAAGAAGACCATCAACAACCAGAATTAAATTCTATAGCCAATCAGGACAGATTATTTATAAATGAAAAGGTGATGCACCTGGAGAATATTCTCGAAATCTTGAGCTTCTAGCTTCTTCATCTCAGACACATTATCTGCAAATTTTTGTATGGTGTCCACCCTGAACATTGGAAGTTGTCGAAATCTGGGGAAAAGTGTCCACTGTAAGACCTGATGGGAAATGCTATATGAACATGTATCATTCATCAAATGTCTCTACCAGCTGCATAGAGGACACGGATGATATGAATGAGAATGGCCTTGAATACACCTAGCTCAAACTCATGCATTTGATCTACCATCAGCATCTGAAAGGGATTGAACATCGATCCGAGTCTTTTCACAAAGGCATTCTACAATAATAGAATCAACTATTGTTGGGTTGATGTACCAGTGACTAGATAAACTCACCATAGTCGGAACAATGGACTGTGGCTTACATAGCCTCTCCACTGCTGCACTGCCAACCATATACCCCTTATTGAAGATAAAGTCACATGCCCTTGTTATCTCATCAAACAGATATGTCCTAGCTAAGCAAACACATAGCTTCAGATCATATATGAGGCTCATTTGATCAGCTTTCTTCTTAGGAACAAGGCAGCGGGAACACAGACATGTCCCATTATCTCGGATATTTGTGAGGAGTACTCTGCATAGGATGCAATCATCTGTCAGTGCTCTGTAATGCAAGGAATCAAAGTGTACTTTTCAGGATAGTCAGCTGAATATGTGAATATCCAGGGGTAGACATGACAATAAACACCATCTGCACATTTGAGAACAATTCCATGGATATAAGCATGGACAAACTCAGCATTCAGAAGGAGTTTCCAAGCCTCGTGCATGAGTTCATGCTGACAGTGGGTTAGCAAGGTCTGTTGATTTGAGCTGATGTTTAGTGTGTGAAGGAAGTCATTTATTGAGTCCAGAAGCTAGGAGATATTTTGTGAGTTGCCTGAATGAAGTTTCAAAGAAAGAAGCAAACCAAAGAAAAAAAATGCAGTTTGATGACATGCACCTGAGTTTGGCTTTGCATGGATATACTTTGACAAATTACCAAAGAATGTGTACAGAGGCCATGCCTTGGCAGTCCCAAAGCTAGCGAGGTGAGTCGCATCAGACCAGAACATCAATGTCATGATAACTTTCTCCAGCTTGCATCCAGGTTCATTTGCGGCACATTGGAGGTCTCACTGTGCATTCAACCATGCATCCGAAGTGTATAATTCATCGTATATTCATGTTTCATGTCCAGTGAGTGGAGATACAAATATACACCAAAATGGAGATAGATGGAAGAGGTGTGCTTGTGCTTCTGTGAACACCGCTTTGATGACCTCTACCAAAGGACGGTACTGAAATCCTGGAACTGAAAAGACGTGTGCACCAGTAGCCTGGTCTCCACCAGCAGGTATCTTGATATCTACAGTAGCCTCATGCCATCCATCCTTCAATGAAGAAGACAAGTTGATAGCATCGTCAAGTTTTTAATGCTCTCTGCCCACATCAAACTTGAATTTGGAGTTAAAATTGTCAGCCTGGAAGTCTGCTGCATGAATAATATCATTAACAAGGCGATTAACCTCACTTTCTGACTTCAAATTGCTGCCAGAGTTGACCCACTGCATGAGACGATACACACTCATGCTTGAGTATGGGTATGGAGGTGGTGGTAGCGCTGTACTGGCTCCTTCAGATGTTGGAGATTCATGCTCAGTGGACTTGGGAAAGTTGGCAAGGTCCTGTGGTGAAACAAATGCCTCAGGACCATAAGATGGTCAATTTGGAAAGAAGCGGAGAATGTGGAATGCATTGGTCACAGTCTTGAAAGCATCATGAACAATAAGGCGTACACAAGGGATAATGGGTATGGGTCCATTTAAAGCACATGTGCATCTGTCACCAATTCTAGTTCTCACCTCAGCTCAGTTTATGGAGGAGCAGATTAACTTCATGGTTGACATATGCTATCCTCAACTCTTGCAGATGAAGTGGGAAGGTGCACAATGTTTGATTTGTATTGAAGCATCACAAAGGCTGTATTTTGCTTGATTCCCTTGTCATGATGATGGTCCCATTGCTCAGGAATGCAAAAAAGACTTGGCCAATGTCAGCTGATCATTGTCTAGCAGTGGCTTACAGCTGACATACCTCATGCAGCTCTTTCAGCACTTCATACACAACCATCAAGGATGGGTCTTGTGCCACTAGGGGGGCACACCTCAGCAGACTGCTCCTATTGTTCAAACCTCAATGAATGTACAGGCATGGATGACTGTGAGGCATCTTGTGGAGAGGATTAGAATGTAGGGTGTACATGAAGAGATGGTGGGCCAGGTTTAATGCATACCCTCCCTTATACAATCTACTGGATGCCCATCAGTATGCGATATTGACAAAACTGATTGAAAGAAAAGATACCATAATAATGTTCAAAATAGCCCCATCCTCAATATTCAGCCCTGCATTTTCCCCTGTGTTTGCATCTGAGCTGATGAATGACATACCTTGTGTAGAAAGTCATGAATAGAGTCAGCGAGCACTGAAGGGGATCATATACCTGGCCTCAGCCTTGGTATGACATTCTGACAGTCACCATCACTCAGCTAACAGTGCTCATGGCTCAGTAGATAGCCACTCTCAGCTGATGGTGCCAGCAGCTCACCAGACCATCTCCAACCTTCAAACAGCCACTTAGCTTTGCCTGCAGTGAGTATTGTGCAGAGAAGGACATCAAACAGTGTTCTGACATCTCTTGCAATGCAACCGACATCTATAGTATAGATTGTTTGCTCTGAAATACCCAATGTGTCCAATAGATTTGGTTGCACGCTAAAGTATGTTGAAACGTTGAGGATATGTATCTGAGATGGGAAGAGTTGGAGAGATTTTGATGATTCGGTTTTCCCATGCCAGTCACAAGATGGCTCAATCAGCAGAATGGCACTTGCAGATGCCATGACTCAGCATAAGTAATACTGCGACATCTGTTGATGTGCCTCTGATGAACACTCTCTGACGCCCTTTTCCGTGGTGTGACGTGCTGCTCTGACTAGGCTGTATCTCATACATATGATGCATTGTTTAAATTTACTGGCTCCACACGTCTGTGGAAGAGGTGCTTGATAGAGGCAACTAGCATTGTATCCTCAATTTTTGAATGGATTCTTCAGACAATAATGACCTGAATAGGTACATGCACTAATCCACCAAGCCGCAACTGAGATTTGCTTCAGAGTTCCTCCCTCCCCTTCATTATCAAGAATAATCATGGGACGGTGGCATTCTTGGATCATGGTGGCCAGTTGATATGGGAATTGTTATTCAAGGACAACAGTATATATGCTGCCTCAATGTCAAGGGCCCAGCTGCACTCTTCCTCTGAGAAGTAATGTGGACTGGGTGGTGTGGGTGTGTCCCTCATTTGCGACCATATAGGCTGATTTTGTGGTAGGACCCAGACCAAATCCTTAAACCTAGTGACTCATGAGTCATGTTAGATTGGACAAGGGAACATTCTTACCTTTCTTCTGGATTTAGGCCCATGACACCAGGGGCGACTAAGACCAAATTATAGTTGTACAGTTCAAGGGTGTCCAGAGAATCACAGAATGAATCAAGGTGAGATGGCCTGAACATAGAAAGTCAGTGATCATCCTGCATATTCCAGAGCTGCTGAAGCTGCTTACCACTGAGGTGCTGGCAGGCAATTGGCTAAGGTCTCAGCCACAAGGGTATTAATCAAATATCCATTCTCAACTGAGCCAGAGAGAGAGGTGATGGTGGAGGAGATGGAGACTACAATGGGAGGAAAATGGGTGATGGACCTGCAAGGTCTCATCAAGGTCAGTGGAGTCTCTTGTTGACAAAATAACAATGTACTGATGAGTCATATATTCCACAGCAACTGGTGCTGCAGTTGGCCACCATCTCCCTCTGATACCTTGACACAGAGAGTGTAACTTCAATCCAAGGCATTTTAGATCCTCCAAAGTTCCATGGACTGGTGCAAAGTGAAGTGCCAATGGTCCCAAGAACTGATGCATAGTAGCATATGGCACCATAGCTTTGATATGCCCTTTCGAATCTGGTGCTAACATCCAGCCATGGGATCAGTGTGAGTAAACACTACTATAAATACCTACACATGACCTCTTGGGACAATGCCAGACCTTCATAATGGGAAAGGCATATGTGGGTGTTGCCTTTGGTCTCAGGAACAGAGACCGCATGGTGTGGTGCTCCAGGAGCTGATATGCACAGTCGGAGTCCACAAGGTGTCTGCATTCTAAGGACCACACATTGCTGAAAATAAAGGTCTTGCCATCTAGTGTATGGTAATCTATGGTGGAAAGAAAGTTGAGAACATGATGGCAAAGAGCACACTTGAGGCTGAATGAGCATTGCTGCTGAGTGTCAATGAAGGTGTCCATGGCGTCAATGTTAAGTGGGCAATGGAAAACTGTTGTACCTATATAGTCATTTGCTTGCTCAAGATTCATTGTTGAAATTTGTGGGGTTGAACTTTGCATGGTTGACTCAGAATACTTTGGTTGGCGAATCAACTTTGCGACTATCTCCAAGAATCATTGGAAATGGCTATTAATAATAAAGAAATAATCGTTGAAGCTTAAATCCCTTTATTTAATTTCTTGATTAAGCATTATTGCACTGTGTAGGATTAAACTGTTGATTCAAGGAGAAAGCATTTACCAATGGTATTTTATCATTTTTACACTATGTTTGGTACCTAACACTGCTGTGAAAAAGTAACTGATAAAACAGATTTTGTGTCTCATGGGGATAAAAAGGGATGGCTACAAATATCAGATACTGATTAGAAAATAATCTTTCAATGTCAGAAGAATGGTCAAGGTACTATGTTTGTCACCGCATTGCCAAGTTTCCTCCTCTCCTTGACTGGATAGGAGAGTAAAGTCTGAGTCCTGAAGAGTGAACATTTCAGATGGGCCACCCTATCAGGTTCAAGCCATGCTGTAGAATTTGAGCAAATATCCATGCTGATCAGCAAAGGACTGGATTGCAAAATCAATGCTAATTACTAACACAGCCATTTTGGGCAATAGGGCAGCACATTAGCTAATTTACAAATTGGTTGGTTTGGGCACTGGCTCAGCCAGCACTGGAATTCCCACCCTCCTGCTCATTTCCTGGGTCTAAAAAAAAAAGGAGGGCTCAGAAAATATTATTTGATATCCTGGTACTGCTTCCACACCTACCCATGGCTTATTTTGGCTGGATTCATCCATGCACGCTTGGATGTACTAACAATGGGAATGTAGCATTCCCAATCTGGTATGCTTGCTTTTTTTAAAAAAAAGCAGAATTTTGGGATAGCATGCAATACATTGGCTTCAAAAAGAATATATAACACACACCAAAGGAAAACATAATTGCACCATCTTGTTCTTTAATATATGAATGTCTGAATGGTGAGCAAAAATATATTTCAATAATTTCCGGAATTTGCCGGACCACTCCCAATGTGGTTGCCTTGAGGAAATGAGCAGTCATTGTACAATCCCAAGGCTCTTTCAGCCCTCGAAAATAAGATACATAGTCTGTTAGATTGTTCTCATGATATGTATGGCATCCCTGGACTTCACTCGCATCTCTTGTGAAGATACATACAAATTACAATGTCAAAATTATCCAAAAAGCATATGGAACATGTATTATAAAAGCTATATCTCATAGCAGAGGCTCAAATTTGGGTGTACTGCCCAGAAAGTGTATTCTGTACTGAGTTAGAGTGTAATATTCATGCAGACCTAGCCACCCAGATAAAAATATGTTTTGGTCAGACAAAAGTGCACCGAACGAGACTAAGAAATGCACCGCTACCATAAGTTCACTTCGGTAAAGTGAATAATGAGACTTATTAGAATGGATCGCCATAGATCGGACACCTCAGCTGGGTAATAGGGTGCACACTATTGTGTATACAGCCTTTATAGACATTGTAGAAACTCCCAGTAACTGCACACAAAGGATATATCCTTTGAAATGCTCCAAAATCCATGATATTGACTATAAAATGTATACTACTCATAATTTCAATATATTAAATATACAAAAAGTGCATAGATATACTACAATATACTAAAACATTACATCCCATCAATGTCCGGGACCTTGGAGTAGGTTGTTCGAGCAGAGGATCCATTCTGAGGATGCATTTTGCTCGCTCAATCACTACGGACCATAAATCCACAGAGTGATCAAGTGGCTGTGCAGCTTCTTTTTTGCCCACACACCACTACAACACCTTGTCTCGACACTCATGTAGCATGCAAATAGCATGGTATTTTTTATCTATTTTAATCACATATTAATTTCTTTTAGGTATTTTCAATGCATCCAGTGGCTCAAGAGCCCTGGATTGTGTCCATCCTGCTGCCCACCACCCCTATGTAAGCCCTCAAATGAGGCAGCATATATTGCATCTGAAATGACAGTAATTGATGCCACCTTGCTTTACAAAGACAACCCTATCACTCAGGCGCCACCAAGGCTCAAATATAACCCCAACCCACACTCTGACTGACCCAGCAGCTCCCACATTGACATTGATGCTGATCGCCACCATATATGCCTTCTGCACACTACAATAGTGTACAGTATATCCCAGGATACGATATTGGCCATCATCTTGGGGCAAGAGGCCCCACAAAGCACACAACTGACTACCAGGACAGCAATGCTGAGCACAATGATGGCAGGGGTGGGTGGATTTATACTGTGAGGCAGTGCCCTGGCCTTGTCATGGGGAGGTCTCACCTGGAAGGAGAAGAGAGACAGAGGGCTAAGGAGGGCAGGAGACGTCGAGCAGGGTGGCGCACCAAAGATCGGAATCCTGACAATGAACGACAATGGTGACAACTATGCTGATTTGAGTGTCGAAATAGGACCCTCAGGCGCTCCGAATGCCACATGAATTATGATCCTGCAATGATTCACCCACACACCACTGCCCACCCTGCCAAAACCCAACATCGGCCT
This sequence comes from Armillaria cepistipes, assembly GCA_900157415.1. Classification (NCBI taxonomy): domain Eukaryota; kingdom Fungi; phylum Basidiomycota; class Agaricomycetes; order Agaricales; family Physalacriaceae; genus Armillaria; species Armillaria cepistipes. Next base: position 516,555 of record FTRY01000033.1, read on the forward strand.
GCTCCGCTTCACCCATGCACCCCACACACCCCAGAGCCATGCATCCCACATTATTTGAGTGGGGGAACACAGTTCTGCCATGTGCCAGAGCCCTCAATGCCCACATCACTGGGCATCACTACCCCATCCTCACACCCGCATTTTCTGCCCCATACCCACTCCTGCAGCAGAGCCACCACATCCCAGTCCTCATCACCACCATTATGGACATCAGAGAATCCAACAGCAAGCTCCTTTCTCACCTGGGACCGCATCATTGTCATGAAAATGGGCACCAACACCTTCCCATCCCACTTTCCCATCCCACCGACATTCTGTCCTATCCTACCGCTTGCAAACTGTTCTCTTGGATGTACAGGGACCCTATCCTGCTGTCAACAATGCCCACAATGCCTGCCATCAATGCCCATGCCCATCAAGCCCAGTTTATGGGTGACTTTTATTTTTATTTTAAAAATATTAAATGTTAGACCCTATGTATACTATTCAACTTGCACATTATGTATGCCCTGTTGGTGTAAGGGTTAAGGCTCATACCCTTAATTGGATGTTGTGAGTGTGTTGCAAGTTCAACTTGTGGTCAGTGTCAAATTTTTGCCATGGACATGGTCAATTGATGCCCAAAAAAAAAAGGTAATCCAAACATTTCATGATGGATCCATCCATTGTTGGCCACACAATGTCGGGCTACCACCCAGTATGGCTTTGAATATATTTTCTATGACTAGTTCATTTTTTCCCTGATCCAACCAGTGAGCACAGGTCCAGAAAATTGAGCTGGACCTGCAACTGGCACTCAAAATGAGCCAGTTGGCCAAAATAGGATGTGGCAGTGGATGACCTAGCTGTGCAAACCAGTTATATATGGCCCAATAGGTGCCTAAACTAATAAGCATTATGTGTGCAATTCACTCTGATTGCTGATTAGCATAGGCAAAGGCCTTTCTATGCAGCATGGGGTGTCAGGTGTAGCCAACATAGCTTGCTGTTTGCAGCGTAGGGGGGAAGAGGGAGAAGAGCTAGCAGAACTAGAAAAACCTTGCGCAGAGGCTGTGAGGGCTGCTTTCTTAAGGGCCCAGATATGGGGGCTACAATGAGGGATCAGGGGGGAATCCAAACAGATAGTCGGAGGGGGAGAAGGCATTGATGTGACTTTAGATGACAAAGATTGCAGGAGAAACCCATCGCCCTGTGACTCAAGGTGAATGACTGTGTTTTGCATGACCTCTGTGCTATATCCAGCCATTATAGTTCCTAGGTGAAGAAGGTATCTTTTGATACACTGGAAAACACTTGAATTAGCTCTGCATCAGGGTAGAAAATAATAGGATGAATGAACTCTCAGCTGGCAATGACAACAGTCAATGTCATGCTGATGAGCCTTCCAGTATTCTGATACCAAAGGCATCATGGTATCTTCCTCATCCAGTGCCAAGAAGAAAACTAGATGATTCATAGGTAGTGTTCTAAGAGAGGAATATGCTGGACTTACCCCAATCGTAAGCCTGACTTTCTGACATTTTCACAGAGAGATCACTAGTACACTTGGCAGGCAGGCAGCCTAGCACTGTTGGTAAGAGGATTGGGGGAGTGAAGAGGAGGGTACACCGTATGACAGTGGACATTGTAAATGTTGCAAGTACTATTATAGCTTGAGGACGGTCACAGTATAAAACTAGACACCCAGGACAGCCCATGGCTGCAAACAGCTGGAAATTCAGACAGACATTTGTGCTGAGGGACAATCAAACTGTGAACAACACATTGCACAATATAATCAGTATACTCTCATATACCAGAACGAGGCTATAGTTTCCCAAGGACATGTAGTACTGCGGAAATATTGGATGGGAGATGCTCAGGTGAAAACTTGAGTCATTGATCCACCCAGTCTGACACCTATTAATCATTGAAGTTAGTTGAGTTTCAGGCTAGGGACAAAATGATTTGTAGAACCTTCATCATAGAAGAACATTCACCAGTGATTATTTGTTCAAGCTACTGGAACAAATTTGATTCTTGATGCTCTATTGGGGAGATGAAGAAGTCTATCTGACACCGGGGGTCCAGGCCCAAAAAACATCCACCAGCGATTATTTGTTCAAGCTACACAAACAAAACTGATTCTTGATGGTTGGCAACAAGTTCAGAAGATAATCCACTAACAATGATCTATTCACTGTAACACATGTATTCTGATGGTAGCAAAGCACATTGATCTACAGGGACAGATGGCACTATGTATGTATTCTACAGCTCCAAGGTTTTGGGAACAACCTTGACTTGGGTTTGCAACAATGCATGATTGAATGTCTCAACAGCCTCGTGCTTGCTGCTGCCCTTGAAAGTGTGTCCACCAGCTACACCATCAGTCAAAGAGTGTTGGGTTGCACTGAGAATGTGACCATTAAGAATTGTTGGCTGAACAAACAGAAATGCGAAGATGACAGACCTTTCACAGACTACACCAATAGCCCAGCCTTGTGTGATGGCATAGACCTTATTGGAGTTGTGGACAACTGGGTTGTTTAGAAAGCCACAGTTCAGGCAGGTGAACATCAGAGGTTCTTCACTTTCATCATCATCAGGGACTGGGAGAGGTGAAGAGGGAACAGAGAGGCTTGCACCCAGTGGAACAATCCCTATGTAGAACAAATCAACGAGAAGTTGGACAAACAATGGGAGAGCAGGACTGACCAGGTGCAACAGTATCTAAAATACATATGATTAATATCAATGTCACACTCGATCAATGCACTTCTTACCAAGTTCAGCAAATAGCACTGTGAGAAGATGCAGAATCCTGTCACAGCAATCATTTCCCATGGACTGACTGGCAGGTGTTTGGCCAGGAGAAGACATGGCGAGGATGAGGGAAAGATGGGAACTTGGCCCTGTTATATAGCAGAATCCATGTTTCACAATGGCACAAATCTGAATGACAAGTCAATGAATAATTTGCATGAGTGGACCGCACATTCTCTTGCATTATGAATCAAGCTGTTTGACTGATCTATGACCAATCCTCTTCTTTTGCCAGGATAACCAAGCTGTGGGGGAAAGTGTTCTCTTCTGGTGTTATTATCTGCTCAACAAAGAATACCCACCTGAGGGTAATGCACATCTGTTGTATGGTTGCACACAGGTAAGTATAAAATGACAGCAGTGATCTGCATCTGACACATCATTTGCACAGAGGCTGAAGAGCCAGCTGTACAACTTCACCAGAACATTGGTGTCTGTTCATTTGCAGGAGTATAAACAGGTTATCAGGAACAAATGAGGACTAAGTTCCTTCAAGGCTTATTACATCAACAATGACCAGGAGCCTTCATTCTGAAGCACTGTTGAAGCCAAGAAGCAATGTATTATGGAAAGTGGGGTAGGTTACACAGGGCCTGAAGCCATGGAGGGTCTGTTGAAGAACCAGAAGGTGCAGGAGGTGTGGCAGGAGCTTCACATTGAGAGAAGAGGGGCAAATGAGTTGCTGCAACCAGAGGAAGTTAGGCTGATGTACCACCAAATGTCAGAGGCAGATGCACCCCAAAATAAGGTGTCGTTGAATGATGGAGAACCAAAGACTATTAATAAGTTGAGTTCTTTTATACCAATCTCAGAAGATGCTGAAGAGTGCAATGATAGGGCAATCAAGAGGTTGAAGAGACAGTTGAGAGAAGCTGCTAGTTCTGCTGCTTTAGCCAGTTGGAAGATCACTATTCATGCCAGTGGATTGTCTCCTGGAATAGTCGAGACAGAGAAGATCTTGTGAGTCATCTTGCAATATAAATTCATCACAGTGATAATGATGCGTGTCTAGCCTGTTCATTAGAGAGAATGCAAATAGGCAGTCCTGGGCTGACTTTGACAGAGATTGGGAAGAACACATGTCAAAGTCATATGAAATGTTTCTGGCTTCTGCATTCCATGAATTTCAATTCTCTTCATTCAAGGAATTCCTTACTCATGATGTGATTCTCTCTCAGCCTCAGACACATGTGATGCATTCCAAGAAAAAATAGCTGAGTTCTTGCCACTGTGCATGAAAAAGGCCACAGTCTCCCATGCCAACCATGATTTCATAGTAGGTGACATTGGCCCAAACAAGACAGAAGAGTCAGAAAAAAGAGGAGACTATGAAGATGAAGAGAACATGGCAAAAGGTGCATTGGATATTCTTTCACCTTTGGCATGTCAACTGAAAATCATCTGAGAGAAAACAGGTGATTCACTGGAAAAGAACCATACCAACAATGCACCAGATACACTCTTTCTTCATCTATTTACTCATAATGGAGCTCAGTGAAAACATCTTCCACTGGCATCACCAGTCTATCCGAGCTGAGGGCCTCTTTGTCAGACTTCACACTGGAGCCTGATGCAGCACTGCATGCCAACAATATCAACCCTGAAATCATCCTTTGTGATTCTGGCTTGAACATCAATGTCCTGAACTCTTCAAGTTTCTGGCCTTACTCAGGAGATGTAACAGATGGGTGGGCCCTCCTGAACCAGACTTGGAACTACAGTTTCATGGATCACAACTATATGGAGTCTGCCAATTCTCCACCTCTCCCATCTCCAAACACCCAAATTTTCAATATCAATGCTACTCTGGATGAGATGTTCTCCCCAGAGTGGCTGCAGCAATTTCCATTGGGAAAGATTGAACAATTGGTTTCACAGTTGAGTGTGTTACCATCGCCGAACAATCAGGCGATGTTGCAGCCAAACCCATCGTTAAACCTGTTTTCAAACCCATCGATGTTACAGCAGAGCTCACCCTTAAACTCATCATTGTGGCCACCAAATACATCAATGTACATTGTTCCTCAGCCATTCATCCCTCAGTCGACTCCTCATCAGCTGTATTCACTGGCTGCAGCTAATGAGATGGTTCCTCATGCCTCACCTTTCAAAACAGATGAAAGGGAGAGAATTGATGCTGGCAGAGATGAAGCTACTGGTGGCAGAGATGTTAACAAGGGAGTAGGTGTCAGAGTCAATAAGGGCAAAAAACATCAAAGTGGAATACACTCTACTGTCCTTATCAATGGCATTGGACCTCACCCAAGACAACTGTGAGCCTCCAGCAATCAGGACAAGGGGAGGGGAGGAGATCTGTTAAGTGATGATGCAGCCGTTGATGCTAGTGCTGTGACCGAGGCTGATAGATTGTTGAAGAAAGCCATGTGACTCAAGGACTCTTTGTCTCTCCTATAGTCATTTGATTTTGGTAAGGACTACACAGACTGTGTTAGTAAATAGTATGAGCTTGAGATGTCGCTGCCGGTCAGAACAGAAGTATGTCATTTTGTCATTTAAGGAGGACTGGAATTGAGGTGAGGTATATTCTTAGGGGAGAATGGCCACACTGTCCTGTCCTACACTACTGACAGAACAACTGGGGAGGAGATTCAGGGCTGCACTCCCAGTGCTATTGGAACTGAAATAGCACACCCTCATCACTGAGACTATGGTGGAATGCTCTGCAAATCAAGATGAGGCAATCAAAAGACATCTGTGGTCTTCCTCTCACAGATTATACCAGCACTATGTCACAAATAAACAAGAAAGATAGGCAGGGCATATTTCAGTTCATATACTTCATTCTTTGGTGGGGTACTTTGGTTCAGGAATCACAATTGGATGTCGCAAAATGGAGGGCTTTCACCATTGACATCACTGCTTGCTGTGAAGCGATGTTAAAGGGTAGAAAGCTTCTAGAGGTGCCAGCAAAGAAATGGTTGACTGTGGAGTGCAAGGGTGGCACGAAGCACACATGAACTACTTAGGAATACAATTTTCTTTCTTTTTGATAATCTCTGAGAATCGTTATTCATTGTTTGGAGCATTTGTATGAAGCGAGATCAATGCATATAATAATTTCAAGGTCCACCAACACAAACTGCTCTCTTAGGGCCCCAAAGGTAAGGGTAAATTAGACTGACTATGACTCTAGTCATTGACATGAATATGCATGGAAGTGTCTACAAGCTCACCTGATTTCCCATGGTAAAGTTCTGATGCACCTTCTTTTGGTCAGCAGCATGTCGCTGTCCTGGTTGCCACCGAGATGAGCACGTTTCACACCAACAGCTGAAGAGTCAGCTTTCACGTTTATGCTGGAGGCTTGAGCATGTATCACAGCTGAAGAGTTTGATAGAACTGGTGTGGTCTGTTGAGATTCTGTTTCGGACACCTGTGTATCACTTGGCTGGCACGACGGAGTATCCTGAGGTCCAAGACGATAAGTCAAATTCATAAGGCACATATTCCCAGACTGACTTTCTCTACATGATTACAAACAGGTGGTTATTTCACAGATAATGCCAGTGGCTCTGGAGACCGCTTGTTGATGCCATCCACAGGACATCGAGTATCCTGTTGGGAGCTATGCATAAGGGGGCTGGACAGTGATGAAGAAAAGGAGTTGCTTTGCAATGAAGGCAGTGACAACTGCTTCATGGCAGCAGACACTTTGGTGTGGACTCAAATCATGAGGTGTGTGAGTTTCTGAAGACAACAAGTACAATTCTTAGGCAAATGAATCAAAGGTACTTACAGATAGTGCACAACATTTCCAAACACAAACAGATTGCAAGTCTTGAGGTTCTCTGGGACACCAAGGGAGAAGTGGAAGTGATCATGATAGGCAACAAATAGGCCATGCAAATAAGCATCTAGAGTATATTGTCCATGCTTGAGGACAGTTCGGTACGTAGAGATAAACGGTGTCGCCCATGTCTCTTGGAGTGTTTGATCATCCATGGGAGTAGGTATCAGGGGATTAGGATTATATAAGCAATCAGACAATGGTTTTGTTGGCGCCTAAGTCCTCAGAGTCATCATGGGCAACTGAGAGATAGTGCAGCCATATTTAAGAATAAGATCTCATGAGTCAAAGTAAGCACACTGTATTGGAATCCCAAAATGTTCAAAACCTTCTTTCACTTGAGCTCATGCTTCCAAACAGGCTCATAGCATTGCACCCTGTTGAACAAGTACTAGATACATCAATATTGAAGAGTTTCCTCTGGCGAGATATCAGATATTGAAGCAGGAAGGCAGGTACAGAGTGAATGGTGGAAAGCATAGAAATACCACACCTTGTCAAGGACTGGGACTCTAGACAACTCACCATATCACTGGATGCTGCAAAACTGTAAAGAGAGTTTTGCTTGAGCCTGGTGAGCAGGAGAGAACACTGGCAAAAGCCATGAAAAAGACAGTTGATGACAGAACTGATGTCAAGATTATAGAATGACCAGAAGGGCTGCTCTAAGGGTGTGGGAATGGAAAATAGCCAGGGCAGATATCCAAGGCAGACACTGATGGATCAATTAGTAAAAGCCAAATTATTAAGCTATATGGCACATCACAAAGCATTAATCATTGATAGATTGGGGCAATAGGGAATATTGAATGTTTATAGCTGGAGAGGCAACAATTTACCAATGGTCAAGTGAGTGTTGAATATTATCAATGGATGAACAATATTGAATTATAATGATCCAATTACGGTGAGGATATTCCTGCTAACAGCCAGCCAGCACTAACAAACAGAAGAATTGAAAATGGGAGCAGAAGAACATGCAGACTGATCCATAGTCAGATAGTGCCTGAATACGAGATGCTGGAGCAGAGACAGATATTGACAATCAGAACAGAAGTGTTGCAGTGGGCATGACCAAACACCAATGATGAATCATGATGGTCTGGGCTGTCTAGAGGTGCCATTTCCTCAGTCAAAAGTCTCTTGGATGAACAAGATTGAATTAATTGTCCAATCACAATGATGATATTCCTGCTAATAGCTGAAGAATCAAGAATGAGAGCACAAGAACATGCAGGCTGATTCATAGTCAGACATGCCTGAATACGAGATGCTGGAGTGAAAACAGATATTGATGATTGGAACAGAAGTGTCATGGTGGGCATTTTGTGATCATTGGCTGTCTAGAGGCACTGTTTACTCAGTTGAAAGTCTCTCCCTCCCAGCCTTTCATTCAGATGAAATGGACCTTATAAGGATTGTATAAAGGGCAAGTGTTGATTCCCTATTCTTGCAGCCATCAGACATTTCCTATGGTTCACTCATTTTTCCTTCAGAGCAGATTTTATCTTATAATCTATTTGCGATGAACATTAGACAAAAATCAAGAATAGAATAGTGTACCATATGCAAGTAAGTGGAGTTGTTAAGCATGGGATGTGACTCAATTGATTTGACATAGTAGCTGCATCTATGGGATGAGCTCGGCTTACACCTATTACCCTGATCTCTTGGAAGCATCATGATGATTTGGATTGGAGCTTGACACTCAAAAATTGCAGGCACTCACTTGCCAAAAACCTTCACCAGCAAGCTGCTGCTTCTGACACTTTCAATTTGGATAAATTATCAGCTTCCTTACCAGCCTCAATGGCTTTGACCTTGACAGACATCAGCACTGACGCTATCCAAGTTATAATCCAACATCACAAGAATAGGAAGACAAGCAATCTGCAGACTGAGATTCTGACTGGTTTCTTACCTGACTACCACCATTACTCAGCCAATGGTCTCTTGCATGTTTTCAGGGCTTGCACCAATGAAAGATGGCACTCCCAGTTTCCAGAGTGTTTTGAGTCATACTTCCTGGATCATGACAACAGCATCTGTAGCCAACCACTAGATCTCAAAGGTATGCATGACTCTCCTCCTGGTGTGAGCTACCCAAAAATGTCAGAGGGGTATCTGGACTTTGGTCCCACCATGAACCCATGTTATGACAACTGCCTGTTAGTCTACAAGACCCAATTACCCAAATATGACAAAATCATTGCTATCCTACTCTGTTTCATTTTGCTATGCCACAATGTGAGTCCAGCCTTCCTTCTTTCTGTCTTTGCACTCATTATGTTTTACAGCAACTAGAGAATTGGTTTAATAACAATTGAATTATGTGCATCATCCCCAAGACTGGAAAGTGCAGTCAGAATATTTGAATCGTCCCACTGCATGTCCTGCGAACTGTTCACCTGTTCTCACAAAAATACTACCTGACTAGAGTGTATCCACATGTTGCCGCAGAGGCAGCTTGGTGTGGTCTCTCTACCAACAATATTTCACTCATTCAAGAAATGACCACTCATATATGGGACAATGAGATGTTGGAGATCAAACAAGATATTGCCAATTGCGTTGAGCAGGAAAGAGGGCTTATCACCGCATTCAAGGACCTCGTTTTCACAGGATCATTGATTCACTTTATCGTGATTGTGAAGGTATGTTCAAAAATCTAGTTGATTACCTCAAGTGGGGTGTCATGGTTATTGCTGGCAGCGTTGATCCTTGAACAGGAAGAATCAGAACAGTAGGGTAAGCAGAACCTTTTCTTTCTTGGGCATCATTGAACTAGATTCTAAAGATACAACTATGGTTGTACCACAAGTGATGGCAAGGATTTTATTAACTCGTTCAATGACACTGCAGAGGCCGCCCATATCCCTGGTACTGCCAAAGGGGAGCAGGGCCTTCAGTCAGTATTATGGTCTCCCTTTCATGTATCACATGAAGAAAGTCCACTGTATGTGTTCTTCTGTCTGTCTTTACTAGCCTTCTAACAAGGGGATACAGTGTCTCACAATGGGCTTGAGGAGAACATTAAGAGTCCTGTAGGTGTTGATCCAGTGACATTGGTACATGACAATGCTACTGGAAGCAAGGTTGGGGCCTCAGGAGCTTCCAGCAATTCAAATTCTTTTCAGCCACCTGTTGAAGTTACTGCTCCTGTTGCCCAGCCACACATGGCAATTCCAGCTGAAAAATCATTTATCACATCACCAGTGATCCATTCCTCACTAGCTTCCAACAATTCAAATTTCTTCCAGCTGCCTGTTGAAGTTACCGCTCCTATTTCCCTGCCACATGTGGTGCTCCTGGCTGAAAAGTCATTCATCCTATCACCAGTGATCCATTCCTCACTAGTCATGACACCCTTGACATCTATTCTATCGTCATTGGCCACCACTGCAGTAGCTCCTCACATCCCAGAGACAGTGTTCATCTCTCTCAAGTCCAGCATGAGTAACACTTTTCAGGGTCTTGAGCCACTGCAGTCAGGAACACTCATGGACACCAGTTTGGACTTTCTCAATGTCCTGCCATGGTCATTTTCTCATTCTGATGATTCAATGAGGCTCTTGGATTCCATCATGTCTTTGCCAGTTTTTCCAGGCATTGAAAACAATCATTCTGGCACCCATCCAGAAGGGTCACAACAAACCTTTAACTCTTCTTTTGACATGGACATGGACTTATTGGAATGGGCCAAATTTCCTAAAATTGTCAAATCCCATACGTCTTTGGATGGTGAAGTAGTTTGTCCTAATGAGAACCTGTTGCAGATCATGCAGTCCTTGGGATTATCTGACATGTGTGGTTCTGGTGCCGCTTCTGATCAATCTACACACACCACTACTGAGCCTTCTTATGCTGCTACCACAGCATCTGGTACTTCTGACTCGCAGAATGCCCCTATATCATTGAACCAACTTGCTGTTGACATAATCATGCATGACAGCAATGCAGCTGCTGATTGCCACAGGACTCCAACACCAACACCAACACCAGTTATTCGATCAGCCCCCTTTTCCGATGCCATGAACTTGCTGATGCGGCATAAAGCGCCCCCTCCAAGGGAAGTGATCACCCTTTGTGAACAGGACCTAGGTCCACTGCAGTGGCATCAAGAGTGTTTGATGGCTCTGCAAGATCAATCCCTTGGCCCTGCTTGGATCAGCCTTGTCGAAAAGTGGTACAAACTTGAATCTGACATGCAGAAGGTCAAAGCAAATACAGAGGTACACATGTCATGTTTGAAAAGTATTATTTTGACTTATACCAGATATGTCTTGCTATAGCGAGGAGCTGATCAACTGGTGGAACCACATCAATCCTGCCTGGAGGCATTTGAATGACAATTCTGAGCTTCCACAACTGGATTACTTGAAGCCTTTGAAGTGTCTTCATAAGGGAGGGCATCAGGGTGTTGTTACTGTTGTTTTTGGGTTGTTTTAGTGGGATCATGCATGCCATGTGATGGAGGAACTGTGGTTCCACATGGTTGAGGATGTATTGAAGACATTTGACATCCTCATGCAGTAAGAAGTGCACAGGAGGTGGTGTATTTTCCAGTGCCTGGCAGTAGAGGCTGTTGTAAATGTAAGTCAATGGTTTTATCTATATCTTCTTGAGCCTCGGTGTTCCTTTGTGGGACCTTGACCAGTCATTGTATTTATTGAGTCATGTCTGCATTACTTGTTCCCCATGATACCTTTCTGTCATTCAACCTATTATACTTACTGGGACCATTAATGTGTCACATATTTCACAGTTTCTAACATTTCTCATGCTTACTGTAGAAGTTGGCAAACTGAAAATACTCTTGTACTGTTGTATATCCTTTGTATTGTAAATATAACATCATACCCATACTGTTGAATAAGTAATCAGCATGTTGACTATAATCTAAAGGGCACATGATCATGTTGAGTGGTTTCTGAGGGTCTTCAAAGCACCTACCTATACAGACAAGGACTTTACCAGACGAATTCTGTCTTGCACCATGCTGGTCCCAGTGATACTTATATGGAATTTAGAAATTCACGTTGAGGGGAAGATCACACAGGGTGGGTGTTTTCATGAGGAAATTCATTGTCGGGCCTTATCTGTGAAAAGGAAGGTTGTGATTCTAATGTATGCCTTTTGATCTAAATTTGGGTATGTCATCTATACTCTCTAAAAGGAAAGGAATGAAGTGGAGTTTAAATTAGCAGGAGCTTGTGCCCTCCTAGTGACAGTGACAGCAAACACCCTTTCCTTGTTGGCATGCAATAGCATGCACTCCCTCTCTTGGTTTTCTACTTTGACACTTTTCCAAGTTGCACATGCTTTGGGTCTCATATCAGCATGTAGCTTTCAGATTGTAATTTTGGTAAACTGAGAAAGTCTGAATTTTCACATTCATAGACTCTGCTGTACTTTACCCCTATTCCTGGTGCACCCTCTGTGAATGTTCCATGATGTATACTGACAATATCTACCTCAGCTTTTAATATTATAAACAATTCCTCTATGGTCTTATTCTTGGTTTTGAGTCTACATGGTTGGCTGATTATGTGCTGACATGTGTGACGCTCCCACATATTCTCCAAGTATGTAGACTGACCATTTTTGTTGATGAACAGTCAATGGTAAGTGATATATGCCTTGGTTCTGTGCTCAGTCGTGACATACATCCCAGCCAACTTAGTTGCCATAGTCCCTGACTGCATGCACATGATGACTGCATTGCCAGTGGACACTGTTCAAGCTTGACAACTACCCAATTTCAACAAACATACATCTCCTCATGTGCTCACCATGCATCCCATTCCTCGCCCCATCAACAGCAGGCTCAGCAATACGTTTCACTGGCCCTTGGTAAACATTTGTTGGATGTGACATGAAGTGGCTGACTGTTAGGGATGTGCCAAATAGGTGAGGATAACTCACACAAGCGGAGGTCCGCGGAGTGCGTGGGCTTTGGCGAAGCTATTAGCAATGTCACCCTTGAGCCGAAGCCCTAAGATTGGATTGCGGAGCGGAGTCCGCGGAGAGTGAAGGTTTGGATAGAGAGTAAGGATAGTCTAACGGAGCGGAGGCCACAGACTTGAAGAGCGATGGATTAGACTTGAAGTCAGAAATAGACTTGGCTAAACCAAGTTGATATTCAAACTAAATATCTACAAGTAATTCTACAGTATATATACAAGTAGGTAGTCCAAGTCTGAGTCCGATGGAATCCGACGGAGGTCTGTTCGCTACTGAATTCAGTGTCATGCCCACAGCATGTCTAAGGGTGTAATTTTGCAAAATTCACATACCTTACACATTAGCAAAGTAGAAGCACAGAGAGCGGACTAACAATGCAGATGGCATGTGAAGAAGGTTGAGAGCTCTATGATAGAAAAAGAAGCAACAGAATTAAAACATAAGGACTTCATTGCTGCACTGTACCTTACGGGCATGCATGACAATAAGGCCAAAGAGCGAGCTCACTTGAGCAAACATCCGTCTGCCGTAGAGAATTCAACCTTCAGTGGGATGCACTTGTACGCTGATGTGCTCGGTAATGGTGAGTGGCAAAAGGACTAGTGAATGGCAAGGAACACCAACAACACTAAACCTAACACTAACTCTACACTTATCACCAATGTATTGAATTTGGGTGTTTCGAGTACAATAGAAGCACTCTGCAGACTTCAATAATCAAGGAAAGTTGTTTAAAGACCTTTTATTCGTTACTAGTGAGCTATACAAGTGTACTACTTGCACTAGTGGGGTGGGTAAGACACGATTGGGTGAATAGTGACTTGACTTGAGCTACTGTGCTCGCTCTGACTGGGACTGCTTCGAACTAGTGGCTCTCTTGGCCCTATACTGCTTCCTACAAGTGAAAGACACTTGACTAGTCACACTCTGGGCTGACTAGTGGCACTCTTGGCCTAAGAATAATACTTTAAACTTCGAGAACTTGCTTGAACTAACTTCGAAACACTCTTGGCCTTTGCAGGACACAAAAGGTTGCTCTAAGACACTTCAATTCACTCTATGCTATGGGTAACTTAGCGACTAGTCGCCGCTTCATCGAGGTTAAGCACAAAAGCCTTTAATTGGGGCACTAGGTACTGACTAGTAGGTCACAATTGTGGGGATGGCTTGCCTGAGCTGCGCGTGAGCCTATTCTACTACTTATATACTGACAATCAAGGCACAATTGAGATATAAATAACTGACTAGAGGGGTATTATTGATAAGGATTTCTTGGCTAGTCACGAGTAATGGTGAATAATCATGCAATAGTCAGTCTAGAAATGGTCGCTTGCTGACTAGTGAGCCTAGGAGCTCTGCAAGAGGGGCATTCCGTGTTCTTGGCCCAGCAATGCTCCACTTGCATCAAGGATAAAAGGCTAGCCAAACGAGCATGCCTGTAGCAGCTGTCGATTGTGATTGAAGGCACAGCCCAGCTATACTAGTACCGATCACAATGGATCTGTATCGCACTCGTCGGATCTGCCGCAAGGTTAATCCATTGCTAATTCATTTCTAAGTCCTGTTTCGAGATTGCTGCGTGACTAGTTAACCTGACTTAGGTGTTTATGCCCAGATCGACCCACTAGTGACCGAACTTCATGAGATTTGTGTCCTCTGCTTCTTGTTTGGTGCGCTAGTCGCATTACTTGTCCACTAGTGGGCATATTCACTTAGCCCTGTTAGCATTCAAGTTACTAGTATGGCCGGCTGGTAGATTTAACCCACTAGTGGTATTGCATCTAAGTCCTGGCTCTACTAGTCACATACTAGTTTAACTATCAGCTCGAAGCCTCAGCTATAGTCCTCTAAGTATCACTAATGTAAGATAGATATGCAATAGTATTATTATAAAATCGCAAAATCTAGGTGTGAACACATAGATGGCATATTAACGCAGGTTGTGACTAATTTAGATAACTACGCATCGGTAACCTATGATGCGTAGTCCCTGGAGATCCAGAGAAAAGATATCGCATGCGGGGATAATCAAAAGAACCCCGGGCATGGCCTAGAAACAGACTTTGGCTGATGGGAATAGTGAGTGGGCTTGAAAGCCGAAGCATTCCTTGGTTACCGAGTCTAGAATATGATGCTGTCACCTTTGGAGCAGAACCGAAAGCCGAATATGAAGTGTGATCAGTGATCAAGGATTAAGCAGCTATTGAGTACAAGTCAATGAGCTACTCTGCTGGTAGGGCAAGCGACATCGACATCGCTTAGCCCTTTGAGGATACTAAAAAGAGGACCAAGCGGCACTATGCCAAGAGTGCTGCGCCAGTTTGGACAAAGAATTATCGGCCGACAAAGTAATTAACTTACTAAAAGACCATTTGTAATAATCAATCCCCCGTAGTATAAGTAGGTAGAATTTCACATAGTAAAACAAGATACCTACCCCCCACATATAGTAATAAAGTTTCAGTTTGGATCTGGACTTGTTGCGATGTGTAAGAGTTAGTAGCTTCGAGCCTCGGCTAGAACGCAAGTTTAGTGAGCTCACAGAGAAATAGAACACGAGACACCTTTTGGATAAAAACTTCGGTTTACCTGAGATAAGAGAGAGATTCGGTGACAGTGACGCTGCACCATCTTGAGAGTTTACTGGAATACATCTGAGAGAAAGCTCTGTTCTGTTTCTGGTTCAGTGTGAAAAGAGAAACTGTGTTGTGTCAGCCTCTGCATAGGTCTTGAGTAGTTTGCAAGGGAATCAGCCAGATTGAGCTGTTCTAGCAGTTGCACAAAGTGTGACAGGTGTGCGCAGTTGGACCTCACGGCACCATTGTTAGGGTGAGTGCACTGTGTGTGAGGACTTGCGGGGACGGTTTTTGAGAGTATTTGTGACTTGATTGGGAGTGCCAAGGGCCTCTAATTGCGACGGGTTTGGGAGTCAGGTTTAGCCACTAAGAGAGAAATGGCGGCGCATGCGGATTAGCTCTAGCGGCAGGTTGTACTTAGCGAGCTCACTGACCGAACTTGGTCAATTTGCGGATCTGTGTATCCATGTGTTTTGGCTATTGAAATATATTTTGCCTTGAGGGTTGCGTGGTTCACCATGCTCTCTTGTAAAAACTTCGAGGAAATCGAGAATTTGAGAACGGCTTGAGAAAAATATGTTGCTACGTGCTTCATCCTAGCGAGCTCGCTGAGATAAATCAAGATCTTGTTGGCACGCAATTGGAATTAAAATCCCTTGCTCCCCTCCACACTCAAGGAGATTGTGTGTGTGTGTGTTTAGTGGGGTTGAGTGTGTGTTATAGTGTGTTCACGCTAGGCCATGCTCAGTTTCATGGGTGCCCATCTGTAGGACCCGAACTCCAATCAAGAGTAAACAACGGTTGTATCGCGTTCGTACAATCACCGCTGAGTCCCATAGTGATTGATGATCAAAGTCGCACTGATAGCGTTAAGCGAGAATGAAGGTGTTTCGGTATGAGTAAACGTTAGCTCAAAGCTAGGGAATATACAGCTTTGAGTAAACTACTTTTATACTAAGTTGAGAGTCTGTAATGAGTACTAAGATGAGGGTACCGTGTTGGAAGATGAATAAGGCAAATACACGGTAACCGAGAATATGACACGTCGGTGGAGTATGACAATGTGAAGATTTACGAAGGCTCCATGGAGTCGCAGATCTAAAGATAAGATAATGGTAAGTGCCGAAGATAAGATAAGATAAGAGGTACTTAGATAAGAAAAGCAAATAAATCGTGACATTACCCCCTTATTAAGGCAGGCGTCCTGACTGCTGTTAAGGTATGCTCGTCAGTTCCAAGAGCGATTTAGTGTCTGTTGAAGGGTCATCATGTCCGCCAAATATGTCCCAAAGTTCGTAAAGCTCGTCCCAGTTTTTGAGTTTCTTCCTGGTCCATGGATCTATGTGGTACTCCCAATCCTCCTTTTTGCCATTGACCATGTCTACGTGTTTGGCGAGATAGTTGTCAATGAGTTCATCGGCGTCCATGTTGTTTTCTCGTACCCAGGTGTTCAATTCTGGTCCGTAGCCTTTCCACTTGACAAAGTAGTCTGTAGTCCAACGCCATGGTTCCCCGGTTTTTCCTCTGACTTTGCGTTCTCTGCTGTCAAGGACTTTCTCGATTTCATAGTGTTCTTCACCATCAATGAGATCTGGGGGAGGTGGAAGCGGCTGTTCTTGGTTAGGGAACGCGGGTGGTGTGTATGGTGTTAGGAGGGATTTGTTAAATGTGGGATGTATGTGCCAGGTTGGGGGGAGTTTCAGGGTATATGCTGATGCTCCTTTCTTCGAGACGATGAGAAATGGACCTGTGCGTTTGTGGTCGAGTTTCTTCTTGGGTCGTGGGAGATTAAGGTTGGTCGTATCGAGCCACACCTTGTCTCCTACTTGATACTCGATTGCAGGTCGTTTCTTTTTGTTGTATTGGGCTTTCATTTGGTTGGCGGCTTTTTCCAGAGCGTGTTTGGCCTCTTCGTGGATTTTCTGCATTTCTGAAACGAAGGTAGTGGATGCAGGCGTCCGGAAAGGTGCTTTGGGTTTGGCACCAGGGAGGATGTCAGTGTTATAGCCATAGTTAACCTCAAAGGGGCTTTTACCGGTGGCAGAGTGTATGCGGTTATTGTGAGCGAATGCCACGAGGGATAGCCATTCAACCCAGTCGTCTTGAAGATGGTTGACAAATATTTGGAGGTATTTCTCAACCTCTTGATTTACTCATTCTGTTTGGCCATCTGTCTGGGGATGATAGGCGGTGGATGTGTTTGCCTTGATCTGTAATAAGTCATAGAGGTCTTTCATGCACTTGGAGACAAACATGGTGCCTCGGTCAGAGATGACTACCTGGGGCATTCCGTGCTTGGCGTAAACTTTGTCTCGTAGAATTTTGGCCCACCCTTCTGATGACAGCTCTGTGGTACAAGCTATCGGTATGATTTCTTTGGAGAATCGGTCGATGATCATTAAGATAGTGTCTTGACCGTTGCACCTTGGTAAACCAGTCACCATGTCGACAGAGATGTGTGTCCAAGGTCAGGAGGGGATGGCATTTGGATGAAGGGGCGCTGCTTTTGCTTGAGTGCTCGACTTTGTTTGTTGGCACGTTTCGCAAGCGCGGACATAATTTTCTATGTCCTTCTTCATCTTGGGCCACCAATATTCTCGTAAGACGAGTTCTTTGGTCTTCTCAATGCTAGGATGTCCTGCCGTGATATGGTCGTGAGATGCTGCGATAATTTCCCCTCGCAATGCATGATCTTGGGGAATATAGATACGGTGATCGTAATAGATCAAACCATCATCTAGCTTCATCCCTCAATCATGGTTGAGGGACGCAGAGACGTTCTTGTCCCATTGGTGGTGGTTGAGCATGGCTTGCTTGACTTTGGTATGAATTTCCTCGATTGTCGGCATGACCAATGCCC
Source organism: Armillaria cepistipes (assembly GCA_900157415.1). NCBI lineage: Eukaryota > Fungi > Basidiomycota > Agaricomycetes > Agaricales > Physalacriaceae > Armillaria > Armillaria cepistipes. Next base: position 534,568 of record FTRY01000033.1, read on the forward strand.
GGAAGTGTTCTGGTTTGAGGACAATAACCTCATTGTTGTCCTCCTTCCCTTGTTCGTGATCTGCTCTGCGACTGAGTAAGTCGGCCTTTTTGTTTGACGCTCCTGGTTTGTGGTGGAGAGAGAAGTGGTATTCCACTAGTTCCGTTACCCAGCATGCTTGGCAGCGGTTTAGTTTCTGGGGTTTTCGGAAATACTGTAGATTCTGATGATCTGTCCAGATTTCGAAATCCTGAGCTGCTCCCATCAGGTAGTGTCTCCACTCATCGAGCGCAAGCATGATTGCGAGCAGTTCTTTGTCATAAATTTCATCATTTCGCTCTGTTATCGTTAGAGACTTGGATAGAAACACGACTGGGCGCCATTTTCCATCCTGCTCTTGCGATAATACAGCACCTATCGCTCCTTCACTGGCATCCGCCTCGACGTGGAACTTGCCATTCTCCATGGGTATTGCCAGTACCACTTCTTCAGCCAACAACCTCTTTAACTCTTCGAAGGCATCTTGTTGTGCTTTTCCCCACTTCCATGGATCATTTCCTGTTAGCTGTGTCATGGGTTTGACCACCTTGCTGTATCCTTTGATAAAACATCAATAGAAATTGGTGAAGCCTAAAAACGACTGTAATTGCACTTTCTTGGCTGGCACGGGCCATGCTGCTATTCCTGCGATCTTGACTGGGTCCATACGAATGCTGCCTTCACTGATGATGACTCCGAGGTACTCCGTCTCTAAGGTCTCGAACTCACATTTTTCTGCTTTAAGGAATAGTTTGTTCTTTCATAAGATTCTTAGGACCTCGCATGTGATGTGGCGGTGTTCTTCCTTGGTTTTGGACATGATTAGAATATCATCAAGGTAGATAGTGACGGCGCCTGATGCAATGAGGTCTTTGAAGATGTCATTCATCATCCACTGGAAGGTGGCGGGTGAATTGGTGAGTCCGAAGAACATAACCGTGGGTTTGAACAACCCCCGATTTGTTCTGAATGCCACCTTCCACTCGTTGCCACTTTTGATGTGTACATTATTGTAGCCCCATCGAACGTCAAGTTTAGAAAAGTACTTGGTGCCTCGTAGTTTATCCATTAGCTCCGAGATGAGTGGAAGTGGGTATCGATTCTTGATTGTCATCTCGTTGAGCTTACGATAATCTTGTACTGGTCGTAGTTTGCCATCCTTCTTTTTGACGAAGAAGAAAGGTGAAGCCATGGGTGATTTGGAGGGCCGTATCCGTCCACTTGAAAGGTTCTCATCTAAGAACTTGTCAAGTTCTACTTGTTCGTTTTGATTAAGAGGGTAGACCTTGCAATCTAGATTGGCATTTGCGTTTGGAGTAAGTTCAATGGCATGGTCCCATGTCTTTGGTTCAGGAAGTTCATCGAAACTATCTTTGTCAAATAGATCGTTGAAATCTCGACACCATTCTGGGACCATTTCTTCAAACATCTTGTTCCTCTTGTCTGCATTGGCCGCGGCTAAGTCATTGGCATGATGAGCACGTATGAGAATGGCTTGCATGAAATCTATTGCGAGGATGGTGTCTCCTTCCTCTAGCTCTTCATCCCACTTGTCATCGGGATCTGCATTGGGTAGTACAAATGGGTTTTTACGACACTCGCACCGTGCAAACGTCAATCCTCCCGTTTTCCAATTGATGATCGGATTATGCCGAGCTAACCAATCGTGACCGAGGAAGATCTGTTTATCTCCGAGATCTGTCACGGCTAGATCTATTTGTTCCGAATGATCTCCGATCTTGAGGCAGATCTCGGCATATTTAGTAATTGATCCCCCTTGGTTTTTGGTTCCATCAGCATTGTAGACTGGGATTGGTGCGGCCGTTGCATGAGTCGGGATGTTGTGTTGTTCAACGAAATGTTGGTTGATGGCACTGCTAGTGCACCCGCTGTCTACTAATGCGGTTGTTGAGATTTTAGTGATGTTTCCTGAGGCCTCGATCTGGACAGGGATGACTAAATCTTTTCCCTTTCCACTTAACGTGCTGATGTACCGCCTTGGTTGTCGTAGTTCTTCAAGCCACCAAAGCGCGTTAATTTGTTCCGACTTCTGCATTCCTTCGATCATTTCATTGACTACTTCTTCCACGTGGGCTTTGTGAATCCAGTTCTTTAGGATTGCCTTCGCCTCCGACTCCGTTCTGGCTTCTATTATGCCGCGCAGAGTCCACTCAGCTCCGAATGGTTTAAGCCATTCATGCGGGGCCTCCTTAGCCTTCGCGTCGACCTGTAAGGGCTTGACTACCGTTGGCGAGGTCACCGCAGTTTCTAAAAGGGGTGTTAAATTAGCCTTCTTGTTCATCATGAAGCTTGTAATGTCCTCGTTGTCAGGTACCTCAACCAGGGTTACCTGATGCCCCCTTTCTACTGCCTGGGTGCTAGCAGCTTCCTGTCCCACGGCTTTCTGGTCGTCCTGGGTTGGATCCGAAGCCCCTTGATGTATAAGGGATTTAAACTTCGGCAACTGTATGGTAATCTCTTTTACCAGAGGAGGTTTCGCTAAGGCTATTCCCTCGTATCTCCCAGCGAGGCTGGGACTCCGTAGAGCCGCTTCATCAAAGGGGGTGCTATGCGCTTTGTCCAATGCCCCATCCGGTTTAACCGTTATGATGGGTGTCACTATGGTGGGTGACTTATCGTTCGATGCTTTCGCCTGTAATAGGTTACTTGCCAAACGTTTAGTCGTTGGTAGCCGGACTACCACGACGTCGGAGGTTTGATTCTTGCTTAGTTTCTGGTCTGATTGCGAAGTCGTGGGTATATTCGAATGCGCGGTGATAATTACAGGTATATAAGTACATTGAGAAGACACGATAGGTGTACCAGTCGAAACTAAGTCATTTGCTGAGTAAGTTGAATCATTTACTCCTCGGCGCTCTCTTTTACCTCTGTAAGTGTGGGCTGTTTCTCTTCTTCTGGGTGATGATCCCAATAAGTATTACAGCGTCGTAATGCCTCAGCCTGTGTTTTTGGGCATTTTGGGCAGTCGCATTTGAAGTGGCCTATCTCGCCACATCCAAAGCACTTTGCTGTTGCTGCTGCTGCTTTGACTGCATCGATATCCATTGGTGCGCCACATCCTCTGTATGTTGTCCCTGTAGCCATCATTGTCGATGTTATGGGAGCTGTTTTTTGGCCACCCTTCGTAGGCGTGGTTGTCTTCTGTGTCTGTGGTCGAGTTGTGGCTGGTGTCATTCCTTCTGCCTGCTTGAGGCGCCAGTTGAGGTCGATTTGGGTTAGGCGAGCCTTCCATCCGTTATAATCAATTGGCACATCCCCATCGGCTGAGTATATTGTATTTTTACTCATCTGACAGGCGGCTTTTTTGATCTGATGGAGCATCAACTGGTCGTTGGTGCGAATCCCAGCATGGTAGGCGAGTTCTTCAAATTGCTGGAAAAACTTGTTGCCGTCTTTGAAGTCCACCTGTCTAAGCTTCTCCCACTGTGCGTACTTCAGTTGTTCATTGGCGTCTTTCCAGAACCGTGTGGTGAGGGCTGTTTTAAAGTCCTCATAGTTCGGATAGAGCTGTTCCCCGGTTGCCGCTTTTCCTGATTGTTGTGTGCTCAATTCCCACCATTTCCCAGCATCATCTGCGAGTCGGGAGACGCAAAAGATAACTTTATGAGGGGGATGTCGGTAGTGTCGATTGAACACATCAAAGTGAAGTTTGCACTTTAGGAAGAATTGGGTGAGGTCATCTGAGTCGCCCTTGAAGTCGTTGACCTCTTTGAGAATTTTAGGTTTGAATTCATCATAGGGGGTGACGGCTCCATCAAGTAGTTGCCAGGGTACTGGTGGGTCCGGCATCTGTGGTGGGGTGGGGTAGCATGGAAGCACATATCTTGGAGGTGGGGCGGGAGGTTGCGGGGGTTGTGCGGGTTGACCGCCACCTCCACCGCCTCGGCCACCTCTGGCAAATGGTAGGTACCTGGGGGCATATGTTCCTGGTGGTGCCTGTCCTCTGATGTAAGAGAAGGCATTGAGTGGCGCTCAGGAGGGTGCTACTGGTGGGGAATCAGGCATGGGTTCCTGAATCTCAATCTCGAGTGCTTCTTCTTCGTAAGGGGGGAATTCTTCCATGACGTTTTGTCGATGTAACGAGTTCCATAGGAAGCGAGTGTTTTGCTCCACTTCGTATTGGAGTATGTCATCAGCATGGAGTCCCCTTATCTTTCTCATTAAATAATCGTTTCCGGCCTGGGTTTCTCCCCAAGTTGAATCAAAAGGAAGTTCATAGGTGAAATATACATAAAGTTCTTGGTAACTGGCTTGTTTGAGAATAGTGGGAATTGCTATACTGGGGTCATTAATTGTTTCTTCGTAAAGGTGAATGGCGCTGGATAACATCATTGCTGTGGGAGTTGGAGGTCGACTATTGCGACGACTCAGAGGTCAGTCCGGGAGCGTGATCGAGGGTACGTGAGGGGAAGGGGGTAGTGGGTCGTGGTGGATTAACGGCCGTGCTGGAGTCGCTGGACGACTCCGTTGGCCAATCTCCGGGTGTATCCCCTGCTGGCTCTGGCTCTTTGTGCTGCTGCTCCGCGATGATCCAATCTGCGAGCTGCTGCCAGCGGGAAGCTCGAGGGGGACGGTGCGGGGACCTGATGGGTGACCTGACGTTTCGCCAACCGCTTCACGGTGCGGGGTAGACGTGGGCGGAGGTACTGGCGATGGGTGCCTCGATTCACCTGTGGTCATAGGGATTTTGCAACTGTTCTGGAGCTAGCCACCAGGACCCGTTAAATCCTCCAGGGAGCTAGCCAGTTTCTGGCTAGCTCCTGCTAGGTCACATATAGGCACTACATAAGCATTGCTGTCGGCTTGCAACAGCCAGCAGCACCTGCCGAGATAACTCTCGATGCCGATGCTGACTCACTGTGGCCGTCGAGGCCCATCATCATTGTCGGGGTGGGAATCCCAGTGTAAGGCTAGCAAACTCTCTGGTAAGAGAAAGTCGCGTCTGCGTCTGCAAGATCTTTTGTATACGCAAGGAGGGTTACCACCCGCTCTGAAGGGATCTGATAGAATCCGCTCCGTCTGCGGATACGATAGAAAGAAGTAGTCCAAACGTCCGCTTAGGATGCTGAACTGAGAGTGGTTGTGTGAAGATAGCGAGAGAAAGGAGAATTCCTTGCAATCCGCTCACAGTGCTAGGCTCAAAGGCGGCTAGATATGCTTAGGAGAGTAGCGGAAATTATTCCTTTAGTGCGCTATAAGCAAGTGAGATTAACTAACTTCTAAGTACATAGTACGCGCTTATATAGTAGCGGATCCGAGCCAGCTCCCTGCTCCCGCGCCTGCCTGTTCCGATATTCCTGAATGTATCCTTTAGAGGCGATATCCGACACGAGCTGACACGCTGAAATCCGCTAGTGAACTGCTTCAAAGCCGTCGAGCGGATTCTACAACACCTTCCACATCCGGCTTGGTTTGAGAATAGCCATATATGGCTATCCGCCATCAGCCTATTTGTCCGCTTTTCAAGGATAAATCCTCCGCCATCCGCTGGCGTGGATGTTTCAGGTTGATAGCTGTCAGCTCCTGGAGCCTAGGCTAGTCAAATACCCGTGAAACGGGGTGGATTCGTAGCGGGTAGCATATGGCGAGGCGGATAGCGCAATGCTTGGTGGACGCGTAGCGGATGGGCGGCTGCCCGAGCGGATTCCGCAGGAATTCCGTCTTTGAACAGTAGAGACGCTGAGACTGGAGGAGCAGCGAGTGAAAGTGGTTGTAGCATTAGCACCTTGTTGCTGTATCAAGGTGAAAGCCAAAATTTGGTGCACACACAGATGTGGTGCAGCACAACCGGGGGAAAGAAAACATTGTGAGCGTCCCCGCTCACACTGTCAATGGATAATCAAATCGAAGAAAAAGCAGGGCCCAAATAAAAGCCAATCACGGTCATGGTGCAGGTCCAATGGACCACCCAGTGCAGCCCGCTCCCGCTCATACAGCCAACCTGGCCAGCATGCAATCTGCGCTCGCGTGCCTACGCGAGATAACGGATGCCGGTGATGGGCGACAAGCCAACGCATTTATGCGGGCGGTTATAAACAACTTGTGGACCTCCATTGGATCCGCTCCCAATCCCATCCTATCAGCTCGTTATCCCACCAAGCTTGTAGGGCAGCACCTACTGCGCTGGATCAAGGAGTTCCTTGCATATAACGTGAGTTTCCACCCGTCTTCCCACCACACAGAGCTGCACCCGCTCATGAAGTCCCAGCGGGTTTACGAAGCCTGCCGTTCTCATATGAGGCGCACGGATATCGTGATATACGAATCGTACAGCGTGGAGACCACCAACGATGCTTTAATCAAACAAGTTGTTTTGTTCTTGGACCCCAACTGGTTTGGGCGGATGACGCCATTTATGTGCGCCGAGTACACGAGGATCCGTGACATCAACAACTACAGGAAGACGAGGGCGTTCGAGCGGGCGTATGAGGCGGAGGCGGGTCAGCTTGGGCCAGAGGGCGTGTACAGTGCGGTGCTCATGCCTGTACTGAAGGTCACCTCCAACGGATCTATCGTATCCGATTGGGAGGCGCGTCCTAACGGCGGAATGGCGGACGAGTGGGAGAGCGACAATGAAGGAGAGGAAGAAGGCATATCCGCAGCGGATTTGCAAGCGGGGCACGATTTTTATAGTCCGGAGCTAGGGGAGTTAGGATATCCCCAGGAATAGCCAACTGTAGACACATAGGGTCTTATTGGAAGTAAAGCAATAGCGAGCTAAGCAATTTTAGCAATGTTCAAGTTGCAAGCAGAGTTGAAGCGCGTGCCCGTCTTGTTGGGCCTTGTAACAACTTACGCATAGCGGCTGGTAGCCTTTGTTCAGCGGATCCTAGTAGCTTCGGGATCGGGGACCGGTCCGCATGTAACCGCATGAACATACGTCATGCGCGGTTATCGGATCCGAATGAGGGAAACCCATCGGGGATTAGTCGGTGAGAAGATAGTGGCGGGCTCGGTCTTCAAGGCCGGCCCGATGTGCCTGGGAAAATGTTTTGCAAGTCACCTAATTGCTTGAAGTATGATTGGCCGGCGAAACCAGAACACTCAGGGCTGGGGTGCGTCGGTGTTCCAGAAGATCAAGAAGCAATGTGTATTTCAACTCGTGGAATGGGAAATCAGCACGGCGGAATGTTGCGAGAAGCGAAGAGTCAATTCTGCTCAGCAGGGAAGTAGCGGATGACGACGTAGGCATGTTCCAAGAACATTTCGAGGAAAATTTAAGGTAGAAGTATAGGAATTTTTCAAGTGACACCTGTGAAGGGATAGTGCGGGCGCGCCTGTATAAAATTTCAGTGGCGTAGGCTGCACATCCGCACCTCTCAGCTTTCTAAATCGTCCTCTTTTCACATGTCCACCCCGCCAAGCTTCACTAACTTTGCATTTCGGTGTGGGCAGGGCGTGCCGTCCGACTGGACTGAAGCCCACGCCCGCTCCTTGTATGATTCTATCCTCGCTGACCCTATTCAGCGCACCAAAAACGCGTGGACCCCAGCTCATATCCGGTGGATGATGAAGTCCATCTGGTTCTGCGTAGGTCCCACCCGCTCAGCGCGTGCTTCGTATCTCACACCTTTTGTAGGATAAAACAGCTCGGCTTTCCAGGGTCACAGGCATGGATGCCTCCGTTCTGCGAAGGCAGCAGACAACCGTCTTCAGGCGGATCCGCCCTTTCGTTCGGCGGTACTGCCACCGCAGTATTCGAGAGAACGCCGTCCGCAGTCCCACTTTCCGCTGGGACTTATCGAATATTGTAGGCGAATGTAAGTTTCATCTTTCTGAACCGTTGCAAAACCCGAACTCAATTGTTCTCATCTAGTCTGGCTAGCCACTAGCGACCCCATGTCTTCAGACGCGGATACTGGTCCCAGCGACGGGGAGGGCAACGACGATGAGGACGTCGGCTACGGAGCGGGTCAGCCACCCGCCTTCCCGATGGAGGTAGACCCGCCTCCGCCGGAGGGCGAGCCAAGCGAGGAGTGGCGCGTCGCGTCAGAGACGCGAGCGGATTCGGCGGCTGCAACCTTAGCGGGTTTAGTCGCGTACGGTGCTAGCTCTGACGATGGTTCTGGGGAGGAAGAAGGAGAAGTTGAGGAGGAGATAGAACAAAAGGGACAGAGTTCGGCAGAGAGGAAGAAGGAGGAAGAGGATCGCGACGCCGACGATGAGGAGGAGGAGGAAGAAGAGGTGGATGAACTCGAAGGCGGAGGCGCGTCCGACGCTGCGCCCGCCCTCAAAAAGAAAGGTAAACATCTCGAATCTCGTTTGAATTCGTACTGACATCGGATCGCATGGATAGGCTACACACGCACCGGCTGGCCGGTAGATCTCAACCAGCGTCTGAGACAGGGCAAGACCCAACCAGCCATGCGTGCCTACATGGTGGAAATGGAAGAAGAGGGTCTCCTTGAAGTACGTGTCCTCGTTCTTTTTCCATTCCTTCAACTGACTAGCCTTCCTTAAATACAGCCAGCGGACGAGAAGTGCAGTCGGTGCCGTGGCGGGCGTCGCTGCCTCTTGCCCGTAGACTCTGACAATGGGCACCCCGCTTGCGCCGAGTGCCTCATCAGCAGTCACGGCTGTCCCAACCGCGTCGCCCGCTCCGCTCCAGCCAAGAAAAAGCCGACCCGCTCGTCAAAAGGTAAGGCGAAGGCAGGTCCTTTAAATTCCCCAGTCAAGCGTCCGCAGGCGTTCGTCATGGTACCGCGCTTGAAGCCAAGTGGCCGTCCGCCCGCCGTCGATGAACCCGCTCAGCCAGAGGCAGGTCCGTCAGCCATGCTGATGGCACTGGACTTCATGGTGGAGTTCCAGTCATTCCGCTCCCGCCCCATGCAGGAGAGGCCTACTCCTGGTCATGGTAAGTTCAGAGTACCAATTTCTTTCTGTCTTTTGTTGACTCTTGACAGATCCCGTCACCGATTTCGCCTTCAACTTGGCGGAGCGCTGCCTTGGTGGATTGACCCACCCCAGGGAGGCAGCGTGGGATCGGATCCTTGCCCTCACGCACCAGCTCATCGCGGCTCACCGGGCGCTTGAGTATGAGCTGAGGCGATCCGGCCCCTTCTCCGCTGACGAGGTGGAGTACTTGCTACAGACTCGATACCCTGACAGTATGCTCCCAGCCGATGAAGAATACCGTGAAGGGAGCGCGGAGGGAAAAGGAGACGCCTGAGAGTGCCCCTCGGGCGACCGGATTTCTTGGGCGGGCGGATTGACCACCCTGCCATGTCGGATTCGCAGCGGGCGCTCCTGGCCATCCTCCTTCAGCGGCGCGGTGGAAATCCTAGCTGGGCGGATGATCTTGGTGGGCATAGCGCTCTTGGAACTTTGAGAATTTTTGACACAGATAATGGTGTAGCATTGAAGGAAGAAGAGGTCGATTTTTTGATAGATAGGCAGTACCTCCATAGAATAGAGGAACCTTGAATCTTTGTACATATAAAATGAAGAGTTGTATTTCTTGATGTTGCCTTTGTAGGACCTAAGGTTAGCTGAGGGGTTAGAATTGAAGTGATAATGAAGTGATTGGGAGATAGGTAAGAAGCCGAACACTCCCCCCAGCAAATTTTCTGACTCCCGGCAGAAATGATGTAGAGCAGTGAACAAGTGGTATTGCCTCAGTAAGTCATCACAGGCGTACGCGTTGAATACATGTCGCGATTTGTAGAGAACTCAAAGGGAAAGAAAAGTAAAGAAAGCGGCTTGGCGAGTGGATTTTCATCCGCCCGCTCATAGTCGTAGGTATCATGAATGCGCGGTGAAAGTAAGTCAAAAAATCTTAAAAACAATCGAATTGAAGTGCAGGTAGAAATTATGTCCGTCGGGAAACAAGGAAAAGTACTTAGCCATCTTCTACACCATCGTCATAAGAGTCAGTCGTCCTTTCCAAGGCTTCAACCTGCGCAAGCGGCTGGTCTATGAAATCCGCTAAATCCGGTATAGGAATTGAGTCTCGAGGGTAGTAAGGAATGCAGCGGAAAGCGGCTATCGGATCTGCCAGCACCGTGCCATCTAGATCGCATAGGATGAGGGCGCCTCCTCTGTTCTTTGAGATGTACACCAGCGGGCCTAGATATCTTGGCTTGAATTTGCGGCTGAGCTCGTATTCCACCCTTGTATTCTGTACGAGGACTAATGTGCCAGGCTGGAAATTCCAGTCAATAATCCTGTTTGCGTGTTCCTTTTCCCATCGTTGAATGGTTTTGACTCTTGAGTCGTATACCTTTGCGCGGATACGCTCCAGGTCGGCGGGTCGCTTTTGCAATGTAACCGCTCGTCTTGCTATGAGATCCGATGTGGAGATTGGTGTCGTTGGTGGTTCAACCAGGTAAGAAGCTTCTGCTATATCCAACGGTAGGATTGGTTCTACGCCTGTTGCAACTTCGTAAGGGCTTTTCCCGATTGTCCGCAGCGGGGTGACTCTTTCCGCCCAGATAACAGCGTGCGCTACTTGACTCCACTTGTTTTCCACCCCTCCACAAGCTTTGAAGAGGGATTCTCTAAACCCACGGTGTCTCCGTTCAATAACCCCTTGTGCTTGTGAGTTATAGGCGGATATGGTGATATGGTGGATGTCGTATTGAGTGGCTAGTATTTCCAGAGCGGCTAGAAAGGCGGTTCCGTTATCCGTTACGATTTCTCGGAGGCTACCCCAACGGCAGATGATGTGCTCGAAGATGAAGCGCGCGATTCCTTCCGCATTCTCGTGCCTAAGCATCTTGAACTCTGGATATGCGCTCATAGAGCAGCGGGCGTGTACGATGTACTTGAATCCATTGGATTTTGGAAGGTGGAAAGTGTCGATATAGACTTTGGAGAATAGCGGAGCGGGATATGCAACAACAGGTGGAATATGCCACTTGTCTGTCTGGCGGATTTGACACATATGGCAAGTCTTCACGAACCATTTGACGTCGTCAAGCAGCTGTGGCCACCAGTACCTTTTCAGGAGGTGGGTTCTAACTGAGTAGACACCTTTGTGTCCGAGCTCGTCGTGTGCGATCTGTAGCAGCCTGTATCGTCTATCCGCTGGCACAACCAGCTTGTGTTCTCCCCCGCTATCGCGTTTCCAGAGGTTATCATCCAGTAGGAAGAAACCTGAAGCATAGTTAATAAAAGTTCTTTTCTGGTCTTCAGTCATTGAGGCGGGTATATGGAAATCCGAAAGGTAGTCTTGAACTAGCAGCACCCTCGCATCGTTGGATTTAGCTTTAGCACTCCGGGGAATCTCTATGTCCGCATCCGCTGGGATCGGATCCACTGCTTGCGGGTGGATTTGGTGGTTAGCCAATATCCGCATTGGAGAGAGAATCTTGTGTCCCGATGCTCGCTCTTCTACGAGCGGGTTGATGATGTGCACGAAACCATACATCTTGTCGACCCAGTCAGGATCGTCTCCTTGAGCGGGCTCGTCGCCTGGCTGCAGACGCCTCCTCAACAATCCGTCTACACCGTGTTTGACTCCTGGAATGTGAACCAGCTTGAAGTCAAACAGAAGAATCCCTGCTACCCATCGATTGATTACTGCACTCGGGTTCATGTCTGGGTTGTTGATCATTCCTTTGATGGCGGTGGCGTCTACTTCCACCACAAAGTTCTTGACTCCGATGATCCAGATAGCAGCCTCTTTTAATGCCCTATATAGGCCATAGAGTTCGAGCTTTGGCTGACTATATTTTGATTCGACAGAGTTGAGTGGAATAGAACCAAAACGGGAAGGGTATCTTCGTTTCAGATTAGCAGGATCTTCTTGAAAAATGGCGTATCCGACAGCTTGTGCGCTTGTGTCGACCGCTAGGATGACTGGTGCGTCCGACTTATAGTCGATTGGGCGGAGAGCGGGTGAGTTGATGATTTCTTGCTTCAGTGCTTCTTGAGCGGCTTCTTGATCCGGTCCCCAGAAAAACTCAACACCTTTACGGGTGAGATTTACTAGAGGCCTCGCCAGCAGGCTGTAGTTGCGGACATATATCCGTAGGATTCCAGCGGTTCCTAAGAATGAGCGGACGTCTGTAAGGTCTAGACACGGTCCCCAATTCTTGATCTTGTCGACTTTTCCATCTTCGGGTATTCTGCCTTCATATGTGCACTTGTGTCCAACGATAATTGCTTCTGGTACACAGAGGTACGCCTTCTTCCCTGACCAAGTACAACCAGCATGCTTCATCCGTTGCACTACCCGATTGAGATTCTGGAAGTGTTCCCATACGAAGCGGCGGATTCCCGAATTTTCGGGTATCGTTTCGTATCCGCCGTCCGCTGTCTCGTAGCGGGTGATTGGTCCCTTCACGCCCGCATCATCGACGAACGGAATGGTTACATCCGGTATCTCGTCTTGGAGCGTGTAGGTTATGTCGCCTTGTAGGACTTGCATTGAGTTAGTCCATCCCATAGGTAGCATGCTGAGGCGGAAGGTGCCTAGAGGTGTTTGGAAGGTCGTGAGGTCTCTACTCTTTACTGAGAGTAACCTCTGGTCGAAGGCTACAAAGAGGTCGAATACGCCGTAACAAGCGCGCGCGCCAAAGGTCTCCGCTAGCTGTTCTATGAGCGGAGGCACCCCTGAGTTGCGGATGGTAACAGCGTTGAGTGGCTGTAAGTCGTGTACGATTCGAAGCGAACGTCCATCTTTCTTGAAGACTGTGAACCATTTGGAACGGTAGGAAGAACTAGAAGGCTCATATATTCCAGAAGCTATCTTGTCTTTGACAATGTCTATAACTTCATGGTATAGGCCTGGGGGAATAGGAATATTTTTGTGTACCCAAGGAATATGTTCTATGACAGGGATGGTCACCGGGGGAAAGAAATCTTCTCTGAATTTCCCCTTCTGCGACTCATCCCAAGCGAATCCGCTCTCTTGCAGCATCATGAAGTGATGCATGAGCTTCCGCTCGTCCGGCCATAGGAAATCCCCTGGGTGATTTTCTTCTATAATATCATGGTTTTCTTGAGTATAGCGTCCAGTCGGATGGAAATCCGGCGGATGAGTTGAAAGAATAGGTATATCCGCTAGCGGGTCGCCAGTAATCTCTCGGATAATCCGAAACTCTTCAGGTAGCGTCGTGGGTACAGGTTTGACACGCTGGTCGACCTTTTTGTACTTCTTTTTCTTCGGCTTGGGGCATGTGACCTCAAAGATGCCAGTTGGTTGGAAGTAAGCGGGTCCGCTGTCTACGCTGTCCACTTCGAACAGTTCCATGAATAAGAGTTCGTGAGGCTGGCCGACATACTGTAGGATTGAGAAAGAGGGAAGAGAGGTAGGAATTGATGAAACACTAGACCCGGTTGTGGGTTGGGAGAAATCCGCAGGTGCAGATGCGAAGGAAGAGAGAGTGCATAGAGGAGTGTCATATTGGTTGTTTGCTATTTCCCTAGCGTTTCTAATGTAAGGCTGGGATAGATCCAGGCCATCCGTATGCTTGACCTGGTTTTCTGTTATAGCGTTGACGGAAATGGCGTATCCAGGTATAGATGTTACATCTATATGAGCGGTTGAGCCATCCGCGGCGGGTGTGAGCGAGTGTGTCCGTAAAGAGAAATCTGGAGGTAGTTTTTCGACCGATATTGAGAGTCCCAATTCGCCTTGAGCGGAAAATAGGTCCTCGCTTAAGGAAAATTTGCGTGTGGGTCATAGGGCGGACGTGGCTCATGAATATGCGGGTCTGAGCTCATATGTCCGTGTGGCCAAGAGAAGAGCGGCTTGCCTCTTTCATGAGTAGGAATTACTGTCTCCATCCCCGTATTAGGATCGCGAATGGTGAGAATTTGTTCTCCATTTGATCGGTTGTCTATCTTGGTTTCGCAGAGCATAGAGAACGGTCGTCCTAGTAGAACATCGTACGCGGCGTGTTCTACCACATGTACTTGAAGAAGCACTTCTAACCCCTTAAAATTAAAGGGTACGTTCCTGCAGAGGCCAAGGGACCATCCAGTCTCTCCGTTCGCGCTTGTGAGCGCTATTTTAACGGAGGGATCCAGAGGCAATCCGCACTGCCGCCATACAGCAGCGGACATCGCTACGACTTGTGAACCTTCATCCAGTACTGACTCTACTTCGTGTAGACCATCAATAACTGGCATTAAGGCTCTTAAGCCTCCTGCTTCATCCGCTACCACTATATGCGCGTGGCGTCCGGTATGGAGATGCATGATGAGCAGTTGGTCGTGTCCGACAGCAGCTGCTCCTGACTTTCCGCCTTCTACAGGTACTTTCCTGTTGGTCAAAGCTTCCTTAAGCTTGTTGCGGATTCCTGGGCTTTCTCCACATAATTCCTTGATGGAGACTTCGACTTTGGAATCCAGCACACGGTTGTAGAGATCTTCTGTGGTTCCAGATTTGATGATTGGAGCGGTATGCTTGTACTGTCGCTGATGATCCTTCTTTGCATCAGCGGATTGTGTCCCCGCTTTAGCGGACGCGTCGGATGCTGGAGCGGGTTCCTTGATAGGTGGTTCAGTCGAGGCGGGTACCGTGGTGGATGGCTGGTTGGCCCCAGCGGATGGTATTACTACCTCTACTTTCTTGAAAGGCTTTCCCGGCCTTTTCCCTGGCGGTCTACCGTCTTTCTTGGCTTTGACCCGTTCCTGTAGGATCTGCTCGAGGACCTTGATAGTTGGGTCCTCTTCTTCCTCTTCATCGTCTGACTGTTCTTCTAAGCACGCCATCAGCTGGGCGCTTGCGCCTCAGCGCGCTTCTCATACAGGCTCGTGAGCTGCGATGGTGTAACCGTGGCGAAGGTGCTGGTATTTCCTGCCTTGGGACCGAAGCCCTGCGGATACACAACACCTGCTGGCATACCGTACCCGTGCTGGGTAGCTATCATGTTGATCGAGGCGGATGCGCTTCTACGCTCTTCGTGCCACTTCTCTACTCGTGGCCTGAGGTATCCAGGTCCCTTGGTAGCTCGGACCCATCTGGCATTACCAGCTTCCGCTTAATGTGGTCGAACTTGATGAGACCTTTGTCCATGTCTGCTTTCTGGCTACGCATTCCTTGTATCCGATCTCGCAACCATCGTATCCGCATCTCTTGTTGGCTCCGCCTTTATCAACCAGCTTCTGAATCGCAGCCAGGAGCCGTTCTTCCATTGAAGACTCCGTTTTCACTGTGGCTTCTGCTGGTTGCACGATCGTCTGCTGCTGAACAGCTTGCGGAGCCGCTGCTTGCGCTGAGGAGAGTACGAGGGGAACCCGTAAGGGTTGTAATATGCGAGAGGAGGACCGCTGCAGTCGCCTTGGATAGTTGGTCTATCATGTCCGATATGCTTCCCCCTGGCATCATCATCTGTTGTTGCCCGTATGGCGGAAGCGGAGCTACTGCTGGCGGCCGAGCGTATTGCGGAGCGGGTGCTGGAGCTTGCTGTTCGACACCTGTGTATGGCGAGAATGCTGGTGCAGGATTCACGTATGGAGACCTATAGCTTTCCAGCGCGTACTTGGCTGCTTTCCTAACCTCTTCCACTGGAACGGTTCCGCTGGGTTTTGGTTTGGAAACAGAACCGCGAGCCGTTGGTCTATCATCATCCGCAGCATAGGATGGATAGCGGATATGTACATTCGTGCGTACTCGTGTTTCGACATGAG